>LR738711.1:721191067-721623983 GCA_902687465.1 Secale cereale | reverse complement strand
CTCTCCCACTTCACCCTGCGTCGCCGACTGCCGCTTGCCGACGCTGGCCGCCGGCGCCCTGCCAGGCCACCGTGCTCGGGTGCCCAACGCTCGCACCCAGCGCCCGTAACCAGCATCGCCCCCCTCGGCGAATGACATGTGGGGCCCAGCCCCCAAAACATTAAAAAAAGGAAAATGAATTAAAAATATAATAATTAAAATATTAATTAATTAAGAATTAATTAATCCAGATTAGATTAACCTAATCATTTAGTTAAAGCTAATTAACCCTATTTAATTACTATGAGGCTATGACAAGCGGGACCCACTGGTCAGTTTGACCAGTCATCAGTCAATGTTGATTGCGATGTTGACTTTGACCGGCCCCATCAGTCAGCCTCTGCTGACTGGGCAGTTGACCAAGTCAACTGGGCCTACTGGTCAGCCACACAATCCCATCTGTGGGTACACTTCTGTTTACCCATAGCAATTTAATATTTAAATTTTTGAATAAAACTTTAAAAATTAATATAAAATAATCCATAACTCGGATGAAAATACTTTGTACATGAAAGTTGCTCAGAACGACGAGACGAATCCGAATACGCAGCCCATTTGTCCGCCACACATCCCTAGCATAGCGAACACACAACTTTCCCCCTCCGGTTCATCTGTCCGAAAACGCTAAACACCGGGAATACTTTCCCGGATGTTTTCCCCCTTCGCCGGTATCACCTATCCCTGCGTTAGATCACCCCTGGCACCGCATATTGCCTTGTTATATTAAGTGATGCTTTGTTTTCTCCATATTCATTGTTTCTTCCCCCTCTTCTCTTCGGTAGACTACGAGATGGACGTCGTTGCTGCCTCGATCGACTACGTTGTTGACGACCCCACCTTGCCAGAGCAACCAGGCAAGCCCCCCCCCCTTGATCACCAGATATCGCCCATTCTCTTCTCTCTTATTCTTGCATTAGAATGGCTACTGTTGATGATTCGATAACTCCTATTCTGTTGCATAGCCTATCATTGTTGCTACCATTGTTGATACCTTTACCTGCTATCCTAAATGCTTAGTATAGGATGCTAGTATTCCATCAGCGGACCTACATTCTTGTTCGTCTGCCATGCTATACTATCTGGCCGTGATCACTTCGGGAAGTGATCACGGGTATATACTATGCTATTCTTACTCATGATGATGATTCGGAGATGGGGGCGGAAGGGGAAGGTGGTTCCACACAGGTAGTGGTGGCCCTGGGTTCCCGGCAGCCCCCTGATGGTTACTTTGTGGCGGAGCGATAGGGCGGGTTGCGACCACCTAGGAGACAGGTGGGCCTGGCCCTGGTCGTTGTCCGCGGTTATTTCATAATAACACGTTTAACGAGATCTTGGTATTTGATCTGAGTCTGGCCATTGGCCTATATGCACTAACCAGCTACGTGGGAATAGTTATGGGCACTCGACGTCGTGGTATCAGCCGAAGCCTTCTTGACGTCAGCGACTTAGCGGCGCGCGCCGGATTGGACTGGAACGTTGCTCTGGTATTAGGAGCGGCTAGGTCTACTTACCGGCCGCGTACGCAACGTGCAGGTGTGCGTTGGGCGATGGGCTCAAACCCCTGCATGCTTAGGGTTTAGATCGGCGTGTTGACCTCTCTGATGTGCTTAGGTAGGGTTGCAACGTGTTGATCTTCCGAGGCCGGGCATGACCCAGGAAAGTGTGTCCGGCCAAATGGGATCGAGCGTGCTGGGTAATGTGGTGCACCTCTGCAGGGAAGTTAATCTATTCGAATAGCCGTGTCCCTCGGTAAAAGGACGAACCAGAGCTGTACTCCAACCTCATGACAACTAGAACTGGATACTTGATAAAACACACCCAGATGAGTTCCAGATATAACTCGATGGTTGCTCTCTCACAGGGTGATGTGCGGGAGGATCGCCGAGTAGGTTTATGCTATGCGGTGATACTTGTTACTTTCCAGCTACTCTCTTATACTGGTGGAAGATGGAGGCTGCCAGAAGCGTAGTCTTAGATTGGATTAGCTATCCCCCTCCTATTCTAGCATTCTGCAATTTAGCCCACATATATTATCCCCTTTACACAGATACCATTGCATATGTAGTGTAGATCCTTGCTTGTGAGTACTTTGGATGAGTACTCACGGTTGCTTTGCTCCCCCTTTTCCCCCCTTTTCCTCTCTTCTCGGATGATGCAACCAGATTGATGGAGTCCAGGAGCCAGAAGATCCCGAGGATGTTATGTACTTGGAGTTTGGCTTCAAGGAGTAGTTAGGAGGTCCCAGGCAGGAGGCCTTGCCTTTTCGATCGTTGCTACATTTGTGCTAGCCTTCTTAAGGCAAACTTGTTTAACTTATGTCTGTACTCAGATATTATTGCTTCTGCTGACTCTTGTGTATTCGAGCTTTTGTATTCGAGCCTTCGAGGCCCCTGGCTTGTAATATAAAGCTTGTTATATTTTAATTTGTGTCTAGAGTTGTGTTGTGATATCTTCCAGTGAGTCCCTGATCTTGGTTGTACACATTTGCGTGCATGATTAGTGTACGGTAAAATCGGGGGCGTCACACCACCCACCGTAGTGCTGGCCCCGTGCGTTTGGCTGCACCAGCCGCGCTCGTGCCCGTGCCCATGCGCTCGCCCCCCTCAGCGGCATGGGACGCTGCCGTCGACCGCTACCTCTCAGCGGCGCCAGTTGTCGTCCTCCCGCGCCCCGCCCGTCGATCGCGCGATGACATGATGTTTGATTTACAAGTGAAGAACATTTTGTGCTGCCTTGAAGACTTCAACAATGGCGTCCCGGAGGACGACAACGACAACGAAGGTGTGGCACGCCGCCTACGCCGCCGCCGGAAATAGTTTTTTGGGGGTTTAATACTGTTTCTCGAATTCTCGATCATATGAATATAAATTCGCAGTGTGACTGAATGAAAGATATGGTTTGAATGAACTTGCGTTTTTCTCTCTTAATGTACAGACTTATCAAACGATTTTCTTTTGAAAAAAACGTCAATGGTTTTTAAATATAAAACACTCATCGCAAACGTTTTAGTTAGAACACCCGGATGCAAACCGACAGCTTCCCCAAGAAGCCAAGGGAAAATGTGCCGAGCAGGATTTTTGCACCCCTTCAACGCAAAAGGTTATTTTGCATGACCCATGTGCAACCACGTACAAACAATTGGGTAAGATTTGCATATCTGTCATTTTGGGTATGTTGCCATTTGTCAAACTGGAAAGATTGACATTTGTTTATCTAGTAACATTGCCATTTTTCAACCTTGTAATACTACGATTTGTCAAAATATGCAGCTAAAAATCACTAGCACTATCTATTATTTGCAACTAATCACTAGCACTGTTCATGTGGACACCAATACAAAGTGGCATTGTACTTTTTTTGTCATCCAAATAGAAAAATAATATATGTGCCGCCACGCGAACCGTGTGATGTGCGATCATGCGTGAGTTGATGGGACGCATATGCAAATGTACCATTCATTACATACAACAAGTCATGAACACACAACTACAAGGAGGATACATGTTGGATTATAGATTATTTCCAACAAAACATTCTAGTAAAGTAAAGTTTTTCTCACACAACAAATAACAAAGCGATGAAATGAACTTCAGCTCAACCTATCATCGGCGTTGGAAATGCTTGCTTTGAACCATAATTGATTCCCTGGGAAGGGCCGGCTATTGTCAATCTCGAGACCAACGCAGGACTGATCATCCATGTTGAAGCGGTGTATATCAGGATGCATATTGTGATAGCCAGGGTAGGGAACCATAGCAATGTACAATGTATAGATACATTTGCTTCTCATTAATGGTAGTAACGTTGTGTCAACAGCAGCTGGATCGCCTTTCACCATCATTGGATAGTTTTGTCCAAGGAAGAGCGAGTTTCCTCCAAGACTTTCAATACAGAACCATTCAGAAGGTGTTGGCGCTAGTACACTGATAACCCACAAGTATAGGGAATCGCAACAGTTTTCGAGGGTAGAGTATTCAACCCAAATTTATTGATTCGACACAAGGGGAGCCAAAGAATATTCTCAAGTACTAGCAGTTGAGTTGTCAATTCAACCACACCTAAAAGAATTAATATCTGCAGCAAAGTATTTAATAGCAAAGTGGTATGGAAGTAACGGTAATGGTGGCAAAAGTAACAGTAGCAGTTTTGTAGTAATTGTAACAATAGCAACGGAAAAGTAACTGAGCGAAGATCAATATGTGAAAAGCTCGTAGGCATTGGATCAGTGATGGATAATTATGTCGGATGCGATTCCTCATGTAATAGTAATAACATAGGGTGACACAGAACTAGCTTCAGTTCATCAATGTAATGTAGGCATGTATTCCGAATATAGTCATAGGTGCTTATGGGGAAGAACTTGCATGACATCTTTTGTCCTACCCTCCCGTGGCAGCGGGGTCCTATTGGAAACTAAGGGATATTAAGGCCTCCTTTTAATAGAGTACCAAACCAAAGCATTAATACTTAGTGAATACATGAACTCCTCAAACTACGGTCATCACCGGGAGTGGTCCCGATTGTTGTCACCTCGGGGTTGCCGGATCATAACACATAGTAGGTGACTATTGACTTGCAAGATAGGATCAAGAACTCACATATATTCATGAAAACATAATAGGTTCAGATCTGAAATCATGGCACTCGGGCCCTAGTAACAAGCATTAAGCATGGCAAAGTTATAGCAACATCAATCTTAGAACATAATGGGTACTAGGGATCAAACCCTAACAAAACTAACTCGATTACATGGTAAATCTTATCCAACCCATCACTGTCCAGCAAGCCTAGGATGGAATTACTCACGCACGGCGGTGAGCATCATGAAATTGGTGATGGAGGAAGGTTCATGATGACGACGACGACGATCTCCACTATTCGGAGCCCCGAACGGACTCCAGATCAGCCTTCCCGAGAGAGTTTAGGGCTAGGCGGCGGCTCCGTATTGTAAAATGCGATGAATCCTTCTCTTTGATTTTTTTTCTCCCCGAAAGTGAATATATGGAGTTGGAGTCGAGGTCGGTGGAGCCTCAGGGGGCCCACGAGACAGGGGGCGCGCCTAGGGGGCAGGCGCGCCCCCACCCTCGTGGATAGGGTGTGGGCCCCCTGGTCTTGATTCTTTCACCAGTACTTTTTATATATTCCAAAAATATTCTCCGTGGATTTTCAGGTCATTCCGAGAACTTTTATTTCTGCACAAAAATAAAACCATGGCAATTCTGCTGAAAACAGCGTCGGTCCGGGTTAGTTCCATTCAAATCATGCAAGTTAGAATCCAAAACAAGGGCACAAGTGTTTGTAAAAGTAGATACGTTGGAGACGTATCAACTCCCCCAAGCTTAAACCTTTGCTTGTCCTCAAGCAATTCAGTTGACAGACTGAAAGTGATAAAGAAAAACTTTTACAAACTTTGTTTGCTCTTGTTGTTGCAAACATGTAAAGTCAACATTCAAGTTTTCAGCAAAGATTATGAACTAACCACATTCACAATAACTTTTAGGTCTCATGTTTACTCATATCAATGGCATAATCAACTAGCGAGCAATAATAATAAACCTCGGATGACAACACTTTCTCAAGACAATCATAATATGATATAACAAGATGGTATCTCGCTAGCCCTTTCTGAGACCGCAAAACATAAATGCAGGGCACCTCTGAAGATCAAGGACTGACTAGACATTGTAATTCATGGTAAAAGAGATCCAGTCACAGTTATACTCAATGTAAATTGATAGCAATGCATGCAAATGACAGCGGTGCTCTCCAACTGGTGCTTTTTAATAAGATGATGATGACTCAACATAAAAGTAAATAGATAGGCCCCTCGCAGAGGGAAGCAGGGATTTGCATAGGTGCCAGAGCTCAAGTTTTGAAATAGAGATAAATAATATTTTGAGTGGCATACTTTCATTGTCAACATAATAACCAAGAGATCTCGATATCTTCCATGCTACACACATTATAGGCAGTTCCCAAACTGAATGGTAAAGTTTATACTCCCCCACCACCAACAAGCACACTCCACGGCTGGCCCGAAATAACGGGTACAATCCATACCAACAACAGTCCTGGGTGAGTTTTGTTTAATTATTTTGATTTGATTTGAGCATGGGACTGGGCATCCCGGTTACCGGCCATTTTCTCTTGAATGATGAGCGGAGTCCACTCATCGTGAGAATAACCCACCTAGCATGGAAGATATAGACAGCCCTAGTTGATACATGAGTTGTTCGAGCATACAAAACAGAATTTCATTTGAAGGCTTAGAGTTTCGCACATACAAATTTACTTGGAACGGCAGGTAAATACCGCATATAGGAAGGTATGGTGGACTCATATGGTATAACCTTGGGGTTTATGGAAGTGGATACACAAGCAGTATTCCCGCTTAGTACAAGTAAAGGCTAGAAAGAGACTGGGAAGCGACCAGCTAGAGAGCGACAACAGTCATGAACATGCATTAAAATTAATCAACAGTGAGTGCCAGCATGAGTAGGATATAAATCACCATGAACATAAATATCGTGGAGGCTATGTTGATTTTGTTTCAACTACATGCGAACATGTGCCAAGTCAAGCCCCTCGAATCGTTCAAAGGAGGATACCACCCTATCATACCACATCACAACTATTTTAATAGCATGTTGGCACGCAAGGTAAACCATTATAAACTTCTAGATAATTAAGCATGGCATGAGTAACTATGATCTCTAATTGTCATTGCAAGCATGTTTCGTTCATAATAGGCTGAATCAGGAACGATGAACTATTCATATTTACAAAAACAAGGTAGGTCAAGTTCATACCAGCTTCTCTCATCTCAATCAGTTCATCATATATAGTCATTATTGCCTTTCACTCGCACGACCGAACGGTGTGGATAATAATAATAGTGCACGTGCATTGGACTAAGTTGGAATCTGCGAGCATTTAATACAAGGGAGAAGACAAGGTAATATGGATCATGGTGTGAACATGAATAGAATGAGCACCGACAACTAGAATGAGTGTGTGAACATGAATATAATGTCGGTGAGAAATACGTACTCCCCCAAGCTTAGGCTTTTGGCCTAGATTGGTCTATGGCCACGGCTGGCCTGACGGATATCCAAAGTTGTAACTGGGGTTGTACTGTGATGCAGCGGGTATTGCCTGATGAGCTGCAGCTTGGAGACGAGCCGCCTCCGTCCTCTCCTCATACTCATTCGCCTCCTCCCTGGTTATAACATATCTCCTTTTTGCCTGAAAGTCAAAGAAAGTAGGAGCAGGGAGAGCAATATGGACAGTGCGGCGTCTGACAAAGATTAGTCGATACTGGAGGAATTGTTCATTCCTCTCAACAAACTACTGGCGAACCATATCATTATAATCTAGATAAGCAGGAGGCAACTTCGTATCATTTTCATGTATGGGTACACGAACATAATTAGCCACACGAGTTGCATAAATTCCACCAAACAAATCTCCACTTAAACCATTAAGATGTAACCTTTGTGCAACAATAGCCCCCAAATTATATTGTCTATCACCTAATATCGCACTCTTGAGGACACAAAGATCTGGAACGCACATGTGGCAAGCCTCATCTTTACAGTTAATGCATCTACCAACGAAGAGAGCAAAATAATGTATGGAAGGGAAATGAATGCTCCCTATGGTAGCTTGTCTGATTTCTCTAGATTCCCCCACAGTGATACTAGCTAGAAAGTCTTTATACTCAGATTTGCGAGTTACACTAACATTACCCCGCTATGGGAGTTTACAAGCATCATTAAAATATTCTAAGTCCATGGTACATGATTTATCATAAAGATCAAATAAGACAGTGTGAGAATTGCGTGAAGATGTAAATTTAAACCTTCTCACAAAGGAATCAGTTGGTAGTGGTACTGTGGGCACTTATCTGACGCGAAGTCCTCAAGATCAGCATTACGCACATACGTGTCAAATTCTTTCTTGATGCCTGCCTGGACCACAAACTCCTCCGACGGCCATTCACAAGGGCGCACTTGAGATTCCCTCGGTGGTTCATCGTCCGGCTCACGTATCGCGAGCCTTGGTGCTTGCTTCCTTGAGGAACCACCTTGGTAAATTTTCCTATGCATTTTTCCCTAAAAAAATCTGAAATTTTTAGTGACTCAAAATAAAAGTGAACCAAACTCAAAAAGATTGATAGCTACTACTCCCACAAGTGCCTAGAGGCTATATCATGCATTAGAACTACTTCGGACCATATAAATTTGACATGCAAGCTCAAGAACAGGGTTACCTAAGCAGCAAAAATTTGCAATAAATAAAGCACTAGAACAAAAACTAATTGGACCATTGGAGGAGTCACATACCGAAGAACAATCTCCCCAAACAGTTTTGTGAATGAAGCTTTGAGCAAGGAGATCGAAAATGGCAGCAAGATGATCTAGAACACGGGTTTGAGCTATAGGAGGATTTTTCTGGAGGAAGATAAAGTGTGTGGGTGCTGGAATAAGTGGAGGAGGGCACATGGGGCCCACGAGGCAGGGGGCGCGCCCTGTACTCTCGTGGCCAGGTGGTGTGGCCCCCTGGTGTGTTCTCGGTGCCAAATATTCTTAAATATTCTAGAAAAAATTATATTTCATTTTCGGGACATTTAGAGAACTTTTATTTTCGAGGTATTTTTTATTGCAAGGATAACTCAAAAAACAGACAAAAATATTATTTTTGCTTTAATTAATCTAAATAATAGAAAGTAAAAAGAGGGTACAGAAAGTTGAGTTTTCTAACTTCATCCATCTCATGCTCATCAAAAGGAATCCATTAACAAGGTTGATCAAGTCTTGTTACAAACTCTTTCCGAATAACATGAAACTGGAGAATTTTCAAATAACACTAGGTTACCTCAACGGGGATATGTATGTCTCCAACAATAAGAATATCATATTTATTCTTGACAGTAGGAAGAGGGAATTCCGAACCTCCAATAGTGATCGTTGAAATCTTTCCAATAGAATTGATACTGTGGACCTGAGGTTGTTTCCTCAGAAAGTGTACCGTATGCTCATTACCATTAACATGAAAAGTGACATTGCCTTTGTTGCAATCAATAACAGCCCCTCTAGTATTCAAAAAGGGTCTACCAAGGATAATCGACATACTATCGTCCTCGGGAATATCAAGAATAACAATGTCTGTTAAAATAGTAACGTTTGCAACCACAACAGGCACATCCTCACAAATACCGACTGGTATAGCAGTTGATTTATCAGCCATTTGCAAAGATATTTCAGTAGGTGTCAACTTATTCAAATCAAGTCAACGATATAAAGAGAGAGGCATAACACTAATACTGGCTCCAAGATCACATAAAGCAGTTTTAACATAGTTTATTTTAATGGAGCATGGTATAGTTGGTACTCCTGGATCTCCTAGTTTCTTTGGTATTACACCTTTACAAGTAGAATTGGCAAGCATGGTGAAAATTTCAACTTCCAGTATCTTTCTTTTATTTGTAATAATATCTTTCATATACTTGGCATAAGGATTTGTTTTAAGCATATCAGTCAAACACATACGCAAAAAGATAGGTCTAATCATTTCAGCAAAGAGCTCAAAATCCTCATCATCCTTTTTCTTGGATGGTTTAGGAGGAAAAGGCATGGGTCTCTGAACTCATGGTTCTCTTTCTTTACCGTGCTTCCTAGCAACAAAGTCTCTCTTATCACAACGTTGATTCTTTGATTGTGGGTTATCAAGATCAACAGTAGGTTCAATCTCTACATCATCTTTATTGCTAGGTTGAGCATCATCATGAACATCATTATTAACATTATCACTAGGTTCATGTTCATTACCAGAATGCATTTCAGCATGAGAAATAGAAATATCATTGGGATTCTCAGGTGTGTCAACAACAGGTTCTCTAGAAGCATGCAAAGTCCTATCATTTTTCGTTTTCTTCTTCTTAGAAGGACTATGTGTATCTACATTAGCTCTCTGAGAATCTTTCTCAATTCTCTTAGGGTGGCCCTCAGGATACATAGGTTCCTGAGTCATTCTACCCCCTCTAGTCACAACTCTAACAGCATTATCATTTTTCTTATTATTTAATTCATTGAGCAAATAATTTTGTGCTTTAAGTACTTGTTCTACTTGAGTGGTAACCATAAAAGCATGTTTACTAATGAGTTTAAGTTCACCTTTAACTCTAGACATATAATCACTCAAGTGTTAAATCATATAAGCATTACGTTTCAATTGTCTACCAACATAAGCATTGAAGTTTTCTTGTTTAACAATAAAATTATCAAACTCATCTAAGCATTGGCTTGCAGACTTATAACGAGGAATATCACCTTCATCAAATCTATAGAGAGAATTTACCTTTACTGCCTGTGTCGGGTTATCAAGACCATGTATTTCTTCAATTGGTGGTAAATTCTTAACATCTTCAGCTTTAATACCCTTTTCTTTCATAGATTTCTTTGCCTCTTGCATATCTTTAGGGCTGATAAATAGAATACCCCTTTTCTTCGGAGTTGGCTTAGGAGCTGGTTCAGGGAGTGTCCAATTGTTTTCATTACTCAAGATATGATTTAATAGCAATTCAGCTTGATCGACAGTTCTTTCCCTGAAAACACAACCAACAAAACTATCCAGGTGATCTCTGGAAGCATCGGTTAGTCGATTATAAAAGATATCAAGTATTTCATTTTTCTTAAGAGGATGATCAGGCAAAGCATTAAGTAATCTGAGAAGCCTCCCCCAAGCTTGTGGGAGACTCTCTTCTTCAATTTGCACAAAATTATATATCTCCCTTAAGGCAGCTTGTTTCTTATGAGCGGGGAAATATTTAGCATAGAAGTAATAAATCATATCCTGGGGACTACGCACACAACCAGGATCAAGATAAACCATGTTTTAGCATCACCCTTTAAGGAGAACGGAAATAACTTAAAGATGTAGTAGTAATGATTTTTTTCTCATTGGTGAATAGGGTGGCTATATCATTCAATTTAGTAAGATGTGCCACAACAATTTCAGATTCATAACCATGGAAACGATCAGATTCAACCAAAGTAATTAACTCATGATCGACAGAGAAATCATAATCCTTATCAAAAATACAGATAGGTGAAGTAGCAAAAGCAGGGTCATATTTCATTCTAGCATTCAAAGACTTTTCTTTCAGCTTAGCTAATAGTTTTTTAAGATCATATCTATCTTTGCAAGCTAAAAGATCTCTAGCGGTTTCTTCATCCATAACATAACCCTCAGGCACAACAGGCAATTCATATCTAGGGGGAGAATCTTCATCACCACTTTCATCAATATTATCAGTTTCAATAATTTCATTCTCTCTAGCCCTAGCAATTTGTTCATCAAGAAATTTACCTAGTGGCACAGTATTATGCATAGCAGAAGTGGCATCATCAAAAACATGCGACATATCAGATTCAATAGCAAGTCTAGGTGTCGCAAATTTACTCATAACAGAGGGTGAATCAAGTGCAGAGCTAGATGGCAGTTCCTTACCTCCCCTCGTAGTTGAGGGATAACTCTTGGTTTTTTCGACTTTCAAGTCCTTCATAGTGATCAACAGATATAAATCCCAAGTGACTCAAAGAATATAGCTATGCTCCCCGGCAACGGTGCCAGAAAATAGTCCTTCAAATGCAGAGCTAGATGGCAGTTCCTTACCTCCCCTCGTAGTTGAGGGTAAGATCTTGGTTTTTTAGTCCTTCAAATTCTTCATAGTGATCAATAGATATAAATCCCAAGTGACTTAAAAAACAGAGCTATGCTCCCCGGCAACGGCACCAGAAAATAGTCTTGATAACCCACAAGTATAGGGGATCGCAACAGTTTTCGAGGGTAGAGTATTCAACCCAAATTTATTGATTCTACACAAGGGGAGCCAAAGAATATTCTCAAGTATTAGCAGTAGCAGTTGAGTTGACAATTCAACCACACCTGAAAGACTTAATATCTGCAGCAAAGTTTTTAGTAGCAAAGTGGCATGGAACTAACGGTAACGTTGGCAAAAGTAACAGTAGCAGTTTTGTAGTAATTGTAACAGTAGAAACGAAAAAGTAACTGAGCGAAGATCAATATGTGAAAAGCTCATAGGCATTGGATCAGTGATGGATAATTATGTCGGATGTGATTCCTCATATAATAGTTATAACATAGAGTGACATAGAACTAGCTCCAGTTCATCAATGTAATGTAGGCATGTATTTCGAATATAGTCATACGTGCTTATGGGAAAGAACTTGCATGACATCTTTTGTCCTACCCTCCCATGGCAGCGGGGTCCTATTGGAAACTAAGGGATAATAAGGCCTCCTTTTAATAGAGTACTGGACCAAAGCATTAACACTTAGTGAATACATGAACTCATCAAACTACGGTCATCAACCGGAGTGGTCCCGATTGTTGTCACTTCGGGGTTGCCGGATCATAACACATAGTAGGTGACTATTGACTTGCAAGATAGGATCAAGAACTCACATATATTCATGAAAACATAATAGGTTCAGATCTGAAATCATGGCACTCGGGCCCTAGTGACAAGCATTAAGCATGGCAAAGTTATAGCAACATCAATCTTAGAACATAATGGATACTAGGGATCAAACCCTAACAAAACTAACTCGATTACACGGTAAATCTCATCCAACCCATCACCGTCTAGCAAGCCTACAATGGAATTACTCACGCATGGCGGTGAGCATCATGAAATTGGTGACGGAGGAAGGTTGATGATGACGACGGCGACGATCTCCACTCTCCGGAGCCCCGAACGGACTCCAGATCAGCCCTCCCGAGAGAGTTTAGGGCTTGGCGGCGGCTCCGTATCGTAAAACGCTATGAATCCTTCTCTCTGATTTTTTTCTACCCAAAAGCGAATATATGGAGTTGGAGTCGAGGTCGGTGGAGCCTCTGGGGGGGGCACGTGCCCAGGGGGCAGGCGCGCCCCCACCCTCGTGGATAGGGTTTGGGCCCCCTGGTCTTGATTCTTTCGTCAGTATTATTTATATATTCCAAAAATATTCTCTGTGGATTTTCATGTCATTCCGAGAACTTTTATTTCTACAAAAAAATAACACCATGGCAATTCTGCTGAAAACGGCGTCAGTCCAGGTTAGTTCCATTCAAATCATGCAAGTTAGAGTCCAAAACAAGGGCACAAGTGTTTGGAAAAGTAGATACGTTGGAGACGTGTCATACACTAGTATACATCTCGAATACCCTGCAACGGATGTTGGAATAGGTCCGGATAGAGCGACCATGGGAGACAACACCTGCTTCGTTAGTAACATCAGTAGTGCCCAGTATACATAGAAGAAGAGGCGATCCTGTGGGGACCCCGACTTAGAAGTCGAGATCACCGAATGCACGTGTACAGTGATCCCAGAGATCAATGCTCACTGAACACACAGAAGCTGAATAACAAGAGTCTTACATCCATACAAATAGTCTTACACGAATTAAGGCCATTATGGCCAAGTCTTACATAGATAGAGCCTCACGGGCTGAATAGCAAATAACTCAAATAGCGGAAATCTTCGATAATGGGTAGAACCCACGCCATCTGCCTTAACCCTACAGGCATTCTGACTGGAATAGCGTCCTAGTTCGCATGTTCGTCTCCAAAGAATTCTTCCTCATAATCCTGTTCTTCCATGCCTGGCCAATTAAATAACCAGTGGCAAGCCAATGAGTACTTTGAATGTACTCGCAAGCAACCCATGATGTGGTTCAAAGTAACAATGCAATTGAATGATAATGAACAATCTAGCAAAGGCTAGAATAAATATTCTACTATCAAGTTTTTATGCATTAATAACCTCGCGTAACCTCGAAGACAGGTTACCCATATCAACATGAATATGATCCAACCCTTCGAGTCAAGTCACCACCTTGACTCTCATACACACGCATGGTTTCACAAACATTGGACGTAGCCCAAGAGCGGTTACCCAACTGTCCATGACCGTGGACACGGCTATTCGAATAGTTTGACACTCTGCAGAGGTTGTACACTTTACCCACAAGATCCGGGGAACTTCCGTGTCATCCACGACCCGCGGTACCTCAAGTACCCGGGGTAAGCACCCGGTCATTACCTTTCCATATACGACACTAACATAGAGTCCACTCGTTGGTACACGGCCCTCGGGTACAAACAATAGATCACGGGACTTGCCCTAATTTCAATGTCACGCATACCCGAAGGGACCAACGGTGTGTCCGGTGCCCTGTAAAAACAGTCATGGCCGTCTATCCAAGCACGACCCCGTCCCGGGAAAGACCTCAAGTCTCCCCGTCACTAGTAATGCGGGCACCATGCTAGTATCGACCTAAGTAATCAATAAAGCCCCGTCCCATAAGGGGTAGTGTGGTTGCACATGTATGGTTGGAATAACGGTCGCAACTTAAACCAATCCGTTTGAAAAACACACACACTTGCCTCGGTACACCACTTCGTCATCAAGTGGTCACCCAACTCATCATCTCCCTCGGGCATGAATGGCACCCGACGGGGTTTTATGTAAAGACTTCAACCACGAAGGTTCATGTCACACATGCATCTCTATTCATTACTACTACCCATATGCACATCATCTAGCACATAGCAAGATCAAGATCAAGGCATGCATCATATGGTGGAATCAACTAGGTCACTATCGTAACCCTAACATCATGCATCGGAAACAAACGGGTTCCGAAGAACGAGTGTATCATGGTCAAAGGGCTGCTTGCCTGGATTGGCTTGGTCTTCAAAGTCTTCAAATCCTTCTCCTTCTTCTTCCATAGCAACTTCGTCAAATACGGGATCTATACGTCGCATAATAACCACGGAAAAATAAGACCACAGATAAAACAGAAAAATCAAAGTGCTCAGAAAAATGTCAACTTATTTTTGTTAAATACTAGAGGGATTTCTAAGATGGGGAAAAATCTTAGTTGGAGTTTTGGAGTAACAGAATGGAATCTATTGATTTTAGAACAGGAGTTTTACTGCTCAAATTTGAATTTAAATTTGAACAGAACAGAAAAGTTTCATAGATGTGAGTGAAAGTGGTACCATTAAATAGGTTGGAATATTACAAGATTTTAGGAGTTGGAATTATTTTATTTGGACCATTATTCTTTTCTGTAGAAATGTTTAAAACAATTACAGAAAAGAAAAAGGAAAAGTGCCCTGTGCAACTGGGCCAGAGAAGGCCACAGTGCACGACCCAGGGCTAACTAGCCCAGCCGCACGGGTGCTTGCGCGCGCACGTCAGGTTTTTGAACCTGACGGGCGGGGCCCGGCGGTCAGTGGCAGAGAGGAGGGGAAGAGAGGTGTGGGGATGACAGGCGGGGCCCGCCTGTCATCTCCAACCTTGCGGCCACGGCGACGGCGAGCTCACCGGCGAGGTTTCCGGCCACGGCGACGGCAACGGAGGGCAGGGTTGGGTCCAGCGTCGAGTGGCGGTTGTAGGGGTGGTGGTACGGCACGCCGGGGAGGTCAGGTTCGCCGGCGGCGAGGTGGGACGGCGGATGCTCGTCGGGAGGTTGTTGTTCCGGTCGTTTCCGACTGCAACAGGAAGGGGAAACAGAGGGGAAAGGGTCAGTGGAGCACGGCGGTTCTAGATCAGGCGAAAAGAAGGGCAGGGGAGGCCCGTACTGCGAGACCACCGGCGGCCCGACGCGGCGGAGCTTCGGTCGATCCCGAGTACTGGGACTACCTGGGGAGGAACTGGTGGTGTTGGGGGGCTCAGTGAGGTGTGGTGGAGCTGCTGATGCTGCTGGAGAGGCCCGGGGGGGTCCTATTTATAGGGGGGCGATGGAGGCCCGTGGTCCAGTGCGTCGGCGAGCTCCAGCTCGAAGCTACAGCGCACAGGGGGCGAGGGGAATGAGTCCACGGAGTTGCTGGACGAGCTCCACGTCCAGTAGAGGTGAGAGGAGGAGCGGGGGAGCTTCTGGAGCGCGCGCGCGTGCGAGGCAGAAGAGTGGCCGTTGCGGGCGGCCGGTGCGCCTGCGACGATGATCACTAGAGGGCGCAAGAGGAGGAGGGACAACGCCGGGGCGGTCGCGGACGTCGAGGAGCATCGACTGGCGCGAGGGAGTGGCCCGAGGCTGTCGGGGGTGGCTGATTGGCTGGAGCTACAGTGCGTGTCCGCACTATTGCGTGCTCCAGAGCGCGCGTATGGCTGGCACCTTCGCGCCCTCGCCGCTCCGGTCAAAACCAACGTGCACAAGAGTGTCTAGAAGGTCAGGGGAGGAGTAAAGATATGGCCTGCGGCCTTGGATGCCCTGGAGATGCTGAGAGAGAGGGAGGATGCTGGTGACTTGGTGAAAACTTGCTGTCCAGCAAGGTAAACTTGGGTTCTTACCCCTCAATCATGGAGCTGGGGTGCTGGGGAAGTTACTGGAGGTAGCCAGTAACTGAATGATCATGTGGTAAAAATTTGAGGCCATGGAGAAGAGTAAAAGTGATCAAGATGGAGGTTTTAGTAAAAAGCCAGAAGGTGTTTGATCAATGTTTGGTCAAGCAAATGACCTCCACTTGACATGGCACTTAACAGGATTGTATAACATGTGAAAATAGGGTGCTTCACCAAATTTAGGCTCATTTGAAGAAACTAGCCAATGTAACTTTGGTGAACCCTAGAAATCAACAGAAACAGCTTCATCTTGATTGAGTCAAGCTAATCATCTCCCCTTGATGCACCACTTGGTGTAGCATCATCATTTGGGGTATTGATCATGCCCACAAAGTTTGAAGCTCCAGATTAGAAGTTGGTAATGTAAAGTTGTTCAAATTTGCATTTGAACAGAAAGGGTTTTGAGGTGATCTGATCAAGTTGCTCTATTCCAAATCTTGTGCCATTTGGTCTAGATGCCTTATTAGTCCATTCTAGCATGTGCACCAAGTTTGAGAGCATTTGGACAAGTTTGGCAATGTAAAGTTGCTCAAACTTCAAATATGGATAGAATGGTTATGAAGGGGTTTGAGGATGTTTTCTTGCTTCCAAAGGCATGGTACTTGGCACGATCATCAAATATGTCATATATGACATGATAGAATTTCCCTGGAATTTTTGGAGAAAGTTTCCTTTGTAAATATTTCAAAAGCTTGAAATATCCAGAAAGGGTTTTAGAGGGTTTAGCCCATTATTTTGAACATGACCAAGTGTTGAAACTCTTATATATGGACAATATATGTCCTCTGAGTCTCCCTGAATTTTGGCAAATATTTTTGAAATAGTTAAATAATTTTTCCCTATTAAAGACCATTTCTGGCCTTAAGAAAAAGCTTTTAAATAAAATAGGAAAATAACTTTTAAAATTATACCTTTGTGGTTTCTGGGAGTCCTATGACTACTAGGTCTCAAATGTTCCTTTTGAAATAATTTTCTCACCCTAAATCAAGTACTTGCAGTGCAAATCTCAATTCAGGGGTTTTTGGAAAACTAAATTTATACAATACTTTTTGGCCAAATTAATTTTGTAGGAAAATACTATACTGTTATATAACACTTGGCATGATCATTGGGCAGAAGTTTTGGGTATGGAGATGAATTCTACAAGAGGTCATAGTTGACTTTAATGAGCACAAGAAAAAGCACATGAAGAAAACTCAATTTCAAATAAAAGCCAAATGATGCCAAAAAAATTTGCTGGTCCAAATTTTCATGCTTCAAGGGTACAAATAACATGTTACAAAATGCAGGGTGTGACAGATCCATCGGAATAAGTTGACAGGCGCCATTGAGTATATAGGTCCTGCTCGTCCTCATGCTCATGATCATCACCATCGTCATCTCCCCCTTGGTTATATTTTTTTTCAAGTATAGGTGGTGGAATGTTCACAGGACCTTGGAAACACAAGAAGGTTAATTAGTAAAGGAAAACTAGCTAACCCACATGCATGTAGATGAAACAATTATAATTACGGTGCGAGACAAACGTATCGAAACAATAAGGATCACATGCAAAAACGGTGCCACGAGTGGTGGCAGCAAACACAAGACGCTCGTATTGAATTGCATCAGAGTACTCATTCGTGTCCAGAAATTGATTTTTGAGCAATATCCATCCATCCGTGGAAGCAGAGACGGCAACAAGTTTATCGAAGATAGCAGAACAACATAGTTCTTGTAAGCCCAAGAGCGGTAGGGAACTCGAGAAATTGCTATCTTCCGTAAACGACAGTCATGATGACGTATTTGAACGTACGTAGACTATCTGTGTGCTGAAACTCATGGCAGTCTGAGATTTTTGGAAGTGGAACCCGGTGACAAGTGTACACATTCACAAGTTCCCACTCGAAGTTGTTCTCAATATAAACAACCCAATCTCCATTTGCGCTTGCCCAGGCCTTACCCTTAAGCGCTGACATCTTAACATCACACGTATCATTATCAAGCGGCATCAACTTGTAGAAGGCAAGGCTTCCGTCATCTTCGCGACGGCGAGCAGTGTCATGACGAAGAAGATAGGGGAGATCAAACCGCTCCTAAACCCTTGGGTTCTTTGTGATGATCCTATTTGTTGAGTTGAGAATGATCTTGTACAAACCTGCCATGCTAGCCGAGGTGATGATGTCGCACCGATCAATGAATTCCTCCACCACGTCATCTTTTAGATCGGGGCAAGAATAACAGGGTCGTTTTCGGCTTGTTCCCTCCATGGAGAAGATGATCGAACAATGGCAGAAGGAAGGGTGAAGGCAAATGGAGGGAGGAAGAGCGTGCGACAGCAGTTCCAAATCGAGAGGGAAAGGCGAAGAGGGGGTGGACGATTGCCACGGTACAAGAAGAGGCTAGTGGGGAGCGAACAGTTGCCACATAGGTCACACACTGGCGACAAGGCCGAGTGAACCTCATGCCATATATCGCACACACCTTGATCTGGCTGACCGTTTCTTTTGTGTTGCCTAATCACAAACAGTTCATCCGAGTGAACTGTATGTTGTATATCGCACACACCTTCATCTGGCTGCCCGTTTCTTTTGTGCTGCCTAATCACAAACAGTTCATCCGAGTGAACTGTATGCTGTGTATCGCACACGCCTTCATCTGGTTGCCCATTTCTTTTGTTCCTCCTCATCGCAAACAGTTAATTGAACTGAACCATATGCCCTTCATCGCACACGCAACTAAACTCTGAATCATGTTTGATGCATCCCTCTTCGCAAACGTTTTACACATTTTTTACGGTTGTCATACACCACTTTTTGCAATGATTGCATCGCACACAGTTTCTCGGAGGGTCTCTGATCGTAGTGTCGCGTTAGCGGCATCCTGTAGTAGTGTATGTCAGACGGATCAAGATTTTTGAAGTCAGAGCATTCTTGAATCATCAGGGCTAAGGTAACAAATGAGTTGTCAAGTGATCTCAATAGGTTCTTCACAAGTTCATGCTTTGTGAACTCAGTGGCGCCAAAAGCGTCAAGCTCATTGGTGATATCAGTGAGGCGACCAAACGTGAGCTGGACATTTTCATTGTCATTTCTCTTGAAGTGATTGAAGAGATTGCGAAGAACATCAATTCTTGAGTCTCTCTGGGTTGAGACGCCTTCGTTGACCTTGGACAGCCAGTCCTAGACTAGCTTTGCGGATTCCAAAGCACTCACACGTTTGTATTGTCCTTTGGTCAGATGACCACATATGATGTTCTTGGCGGTAGAGTCTAATTGTGTGAACTTATTGACATCAGCAGGGATGACGCCTTCACTAGCTTTGGGAACGCCAGTCTTGACGACATACCAGAGATCGTTGTCTATAGCTTCAAGATGCATGCACATCTTATTCTTTCAGCAGGGGTAATCAGTGCCATTGAAGACGGGGCACGCAGCCGAGACTTTGATTATCCCTGCAATCGACATAGCTAAAACTCTATGTGGTTAAGCCGAATCACACATAACAAGGGAGCACCTTGCTCTGATACCAATTGAAAGTGCTAGTTATCGACTAGAGGGGGTGAATACGTGATTTTTAGGAAAGTCTTCAAAACACGAGGTCTTTGAAGACAAACAGTGAAATGAACCTATTGATATGCAGCGAAAGATAGACAACACTAAACAAGCCAAAGTAAAGTAAGCAGTATTGTGAAAGGACGAAGACAATCAGCAGCTTGGTAGTATTGATCAGAATGGAAGGCATAATGAAACCAAACAGGTAACAGTCTTCACATAGTGAAGTCAATCAGATCAGGCAAACAAGCAATGACTTCACGAAGACAAACTGAAACGTCAAGGAAGTAGGGGGTAGAACCAGTTGCTTGGTGAAGACAAAGATTTGGTAGACCAGTTCCAGTTGCTATGACAAATGTACATCTGGTTAGGGAGGCTGAGATTGAACTCAAAAGACCGTGTCTTCACCTTATTTCCCTTGAGCTAAGGACACCCAGTCCTCGCCCAATCACTCTTGTAAGTCTTCAAGGTCGACTTCCAAATCTTCACAGACTTCGTTCACTGGCGATCCACAATGGCTCTTGGATGCTCAGAACGCGATGCCTAACCGGCTGGAGGATTCACAGTCCTCAATTGTAACAAGTCTTTAGGTCACACGGACAGAAAGACTTCAGTGATGCCTAACACTCTTTGGCTCTGTGTGTTTTGGGCTTTGTCCTTGCAAGGATCTCTCTCTCAAAGGCTTCGGTGGTGGGTTGCTCTCAAACGACAAAAGTCGTGCACTAACTCTAAGCAGCCACTAAATTATGGTGTAGGGGTGGGCTATTTATAGTTTGGAGGCAACCCGACATGATATGTCTGAAATGACCCTGGGTCACTAAGGAACCGACACGTGTCCAATGGTTGGATTTCAAACACACGCATCAGCTTGGCTTGGGCTACAAGCAAAGGTGACTCATCCAACTCTGGATAAGATTTGCTCCCATTGTCTTCGCTCGAAGATATAGGATTTTGGTTGAGCATCACTTCAGTCATCTGACTTTGTTCACTTGGATCCCACTTAATAGTACGGTGGGTCCCATGACTCAAGAAAGAAGAAAAGGAACTACGAAAGAATTTATGTCTTCGCACTCCATAGTGTTCAAGTGAATGTCTTCATAGGTCATTATTTTCAAGTGAATGTCTTCATGAACCACCATTGTATTCAATGTCTTCACACATTTTTAGGGGTGATCTCTGGTAGGTAAACCGAATCAGTGAGGGATTACTACCTGTGTTATCCTGCAATTCTCACAAACACATTAGTCCCTTAACCATGTTTGTCGTTAATACTCCAAACCCAACTAGGGGTGGCACTAGATGCACTTACATCTAGTAGAAAAGATATCCCACACCCGCTAGCCAACTGTCCAACATAGTGAATCAACTATTCATTGCAACGCACGGAAGGCAGTGGCGGTAGCCACTTACCACGTCATCTTTGTCAGCGGGCGTTGACTAGAAGTTTACAGTCGTTGACCATGGCGGTAACCCACATATTCCTACCGCCAACGTCTATGGCGGTAGCAAAAGGGTCAGATCTGATTTTTTTACGAACAACAAACCAACCTGTGGTTGGATGATTAGAGGGACAGTGGTATCCCAGCCCATCAGGGTTCAAGTCTTGGTGCTTGCATTATTCCTGCATTTATTGCAGAATTTCCGGCGATGCGCTTTCAGTGGGAGGGGACGTTCCCGTCGACGATGAGGTGCCTACGGTGACTTCGTATATCTCAATATGATATGTCGGCTCAGTTTGTTAGAGGTGCTCATAGGGGTAGAGTATGCGTGTGTGCGTTCATAGGGATGAATGTATGCGCGTATGCATGAGCGCTACGCCATGGGAGCACGCCTTGGGGGATTTTTTTGTTGAAACCCTGGGGCGATTGTCGCATGCATGCACACGGCAGTCGGCACAAATCTGTGTCACGGATCTCTCTCTCTCTCTCATTAAATCTGTCTGACATGCACGCACACAACACCGTCTGTCTCACAAGCTCTCTCTCCTCCCGCTTTCTCCCTCCAGCAGCCATAACCCCCTCTCTTACGCCGGCTACACAGCATCTCGCCCAACCGCAGGCTGCGCCTCCGCCGGCCCAGCCCTCTAGTTACATCACGCCGCCCAGCCACCCGTCTGCCTACGGCCTCGACTCCCGAACCGCCTCTCCGCCCTCCCCTCGCCATGCAACTTACAGAGATGCGTTGCTCTCATGCGATCTGGCCTCGCCAGTGCAAATATGCTCCTCGCGTCCCACGCCTAATCTCTTTTTCAGATATGGCAAGCCTCTTGACCTGCATCGGCGCTGTTTTCGCTGCCTCTCGTTTAGCCACAAACGATGCGATTGTCGGGATCCTGCCGCGTGCCGCCTGTTGGCTGTGCCGCCGGGTCGGTCATCTTAGTTTCCAATGCCACATCCGTGTTTATGGCGGTAGGGCTAGGCCACCTCCCACGCCATTATGTACTCGCCCTCCTTCGCCCCCAGCCTCTTCATCCCAGCCGCTCACGTCTCCCTCCCTCGCCTTGGTTCCCTTTGTTCCCACGTCCCAGCACCCCACCCCTCCTGCTCCAATGGAGCCCGTCATCCCTGGCCACCCCACCTCCCTTGACGTCCACTTCCCCATGATCCCTGACCAAAACACTCTGGTTTGCCTAGTCACCATCTCCCCACCTAGGCCCAACTTCTTGCCATGGCTAAGACGTGTGTTCCAACAGCTGCTTGGCATCACGGCTGTGCGTTTTGCTGGGTCAGCTGTGGGCACAGTCTTTGTTGTGTTCCAGAGAGAGACGGAGCAGTCCGTTGCCCTCCGCGCCAGCCCGCTTTTCGTTGGATCTCGCACGGTCAGGATCTTGCCGCACAACGAGGAAGACAATGCCTTCTCCTTCTCGTTTAGGCACGTCGTCAATCTATCGCTGGAGAAGCTCCCTCTGGAGCTGTGGAACAGGCGGGGAGTGGCTACCTCCGTCGCCGGCTTCGCCAGCATCCTTCGTGTTGAGCATGCGTATCTCTACGGCAGCGACTTCACCAGCATCTTTGTCCTTGTCAAGGTCAAGGCCTTGCAACACATCCCCCATCACCTCGCCTTTCACCGGGCGGACGGCGCCGGGACATACGCTGATGTCCTCATCAACGAGGTTTGGGACGCCGCTCGCTCGCTTGGCACCCGTTCTGCACCACCCCAGCCCCCGAGCGACCGTCGCAGCAGGGACAATGGCGGCTCTGCCACTGGCTCCCTGTTCCCAAGGATGATGCCACGCCAGGGTCAGGCTACCTCGTGCCGGGCCCAGGCGGCGCCTGGCCAACTGCAAGAAACAGAGGGCACGGCCACGCGTGCCTACCGTGCCTACCTGCAGCCTCACCTCGCTTCCGCAGGCGATTTCATGGCATTGCTGAAGATCTCCGTCAAGCCTAAGCTCATCAAGGGGGCGGCTTTCTACCTCCCCACCGCCGCGTAGCTGGAGCACGAAGACAAGCCACGGGGCTGTCTCTGATCCGTGCTGTTCGCCGTGGACACCCATCAGCCACGCGTTCTCACCACCTTCAATCCAGATGCCATGACCTTCTCCTTCAAGCTGGAGATGAGCCATGGCCGCACCACCTCTGGCACGATCCAGGTGCGGCCGGTGGCCGTGGATGATGGATACTTCCCTGCCTTTGACTTGCGCTCGGAGCTCGTCGCGCGGGAAAGTTGTCGTTCCCTTCTGTTTAAATTCTGGCCCCAAACAGAGACGGGCGTGATGTGCTCCCGCACGCTTCCGTTGCTGCCAGTGGTGGAAAGCTTGCATCCCCCCAAGCCCATTGTGCCTTCTGGGCTGCTACCCACTATGGGCCCGCTGCTCTCTCTGGCCGAGGGCGATATCTTTCCTGAGGGCGCGTACTTCTTGGCCCACGCTAGGGTACAGGCCCACCGGGCCCTCGCTTCCAAGCCCATCTGCTCTCGGCCCCTCAACCACATGCCTGCCGGGGGGCGGCCTGCTGCCCTGCAACCATCATTACCCCGTCGCAGCTACCAATCTTCAGCACGGGGCTTGTGCGGTGCTCCTTGCTCAGGTGGCGGCGCATTTCGGCGCCTGCCGTGCACCGCCGCTCGAGCCCAGGGCTGCTGATCTCCGATCCTTCCCAGCAACTTTGCAGCTGCTCAAGGGCTCTGTGGCGCCAAGTTCTGACGCTCCTCTGGCTCCTCCGTCCGTGCTGGCAGCCATCCTCTCACCACCGGCCGGCCAGTCTGACGGGATCCCTGCTTCGGGCCCCTCCTCCCCGCCGATGGCGGTGCAGAGCCAGGAGGAGGAGCGGCCCCAGATCGAGCCGACCCTGGTGCCTCCCTTTCCACGACGAAGCTCCCGTATCATGCAGTTGTATGATGGGGAGCGGGTCGGATCTGTGGAGTGTGCATCCAAGCGCAAGGCGCTGGTTTCAGGTGGCAGCTCTGGAGGCGCGGCCTCTCGTCGCTCTGGTTCGTCCGGCAGCCGACGCAAGAAGACGAAGGTCGCGTCGGTCATGGGCATTTTGAAGATGCCACTCTCTGAAACTCCTCGTCCCCTGACATGGGGCAAGCTCAAGCAGCTGGCTCGGTGCTGCGACCTCAACGCTGACGCTATCATCAATCAAGCAGAAGCTTCCTCGGCCCCCTCCACTTCGACGGATGGCTCCACTGCTTCCTCTGTAGGCGTTGCATATCTTCCTAATGTGTAGGTCTTTTATAATCTTTAGGACCTTCACCATGGCCGACCAAGCCTGGGCTACTTTACCCTATGCTCTTCTTCTGTATCTGTTTGGTAGTTCGCATCAGAAGCCTGTTATGTATCCTAGTTGCTTTAGTTTGCCACATGCTTTCTCTAGTTTGTATGCCGGTTATAGCTATGTCACTGTCATTTCAATGAAAGCCCCTACTTTGCTTATCCATCCTCATCACCATCATGTTCTTCTGCATTTCTTTTTTTGGCAACGACCGTTGCATTACTCTGTTATCCATGAAAATTCTTGATTGGAATGTTCGAGGACTAGGTGACGAGGATAAGTGCTCGCTGGTTCGTAATACCATAACCTCCTGTCGCCCTAGTGTTCTATGTCTGCAGGAAACCAAGCTGGAATCTATCTCCACTCGGAAGATGCGCTCCTTCCTCCCTGCTTGCCTTGATGGTCATGCTGTCGTACCTTCATCAGGTTCTTCTGGTGGTATCCTCGTTGCATGGGACACTTCTTTGGTCACTGGTCAGGTTGTTGCAACGCACAAATACCACCTCACCGTCAGGTTGGCTTCAACTGGCTCCAATTCTTCGGTCTTGGTTACCACAGTATATGCTCCATGTCTTGCTCAAGATAGACCTCGTTTCTTCGAGGCCATTGCTGCTGATGTTGGTCAAGTTAATGAACCATGGATGATTATTGGTGATTTCAATATGTACCGCTCGGAGAATGAGAAATCTCGTGGTCGCGTGAACTGGTCCATGATGGAATTTTTCAATCAGTGGATCAGAGCTAATTGCCTGGATGAAGTTGAGATCTGCAACAGGAAGTTTACATGGTCCAACAAAAGAGATAACCCAACCCTTGTTCGCCTGGACCGGGTCCTTATTAATGCAGACTGGATACTAGCGTTTGCTCAAACCACAACGTCTGCCGTTGCCACTGTCACCTCTGATCATGTACCTATTCTGGTTCAGTATGATACTAAGCCTGCCACTTGCAAGTTATTCAGGATGGAGAATCACTGGCTGGAGCTGGGGGTAACCAAAGAGATCATTTCTGATGGTTGGACCCGTGCAACAAGGCTGATTCACTCGTGAGCCTCTCTTATAAACTTCAAAATGAGGCGTATTCGTGCAGCTCTCAGAAGGTGGAAGAGGAGCAGTGCTAGTCTTGACAAGCTAATCAACAATAACAAGACCGTTGTGGATTATCTGAATGCGGTGGAAGAAAGGCGTCTGTTGTCCTCGCTCGAGGTGGTCCTTAGAACTTTTGCTGCTGCGAAAGCAAAGAAGTTAATTCTATGGCAAACTGCTCTCTGGCGTCGTCGTGCTAAGCTGCGTTGGTGTGTCTCGGGGGATGAGAACACTAAGTTTTTTCATACTGCAGCAAACTGTCATAATCGACGCAATAAGATCCGGGTCATTGTTCATGAGGGCGTGGAATTCTTTGATAATCAAAGCAAACTGCAGCTGGCTACACGGTACTTCTCTGAGTTGCTTGGACAGTCGTCCTTGTCCGCGTCGACTGTCCAGCTTGGTGAACTCTATGCAGCTTTGGATCTGTCTTGTCTTGCAGAGGAGTTCAGTTGGGCCGAAATTGTCAGTGCAATCAATCAATCTCCCAATAGTAGAAGTCCTGGGCCGGATGGTTTCACGAATGAATTTTTCAAGGCCTTCCATCCTGTTGTTAAGGAAGATTTGCAACTCTTCTTCACACAGTTGTACCATCACCAGGTTGATCTTGCTGGGGTTAATACGGCTTACATCTCTCTTCTGCCTAAGAGGGAAACTCCTCTCGAGCTGCGTGATTATCGGCCTATCTCTATTGTACACAGTATACCCAAGCTTGCCACCAAGGTTCTAGCGAGAAGGCTTCAACACCGGATTCCTGATTTGATTCACTCACTTCAGTCTGGCTTTGCAAAGGGTCGATCAATCGTTGAAAATTTTGCTATGGCTGCGGATATGGTACAAACTGCTCACAAGAGGAATTTACCTATGGTAGCACTAAAGTTAGACTTTCAGAAGGCTTTTGATACGGTTAGTTGGGCTGCTTTGTTCCGAGTCATGGAGATCCACGGTTTCCCTCCACGATGGATAACCTGGATACACAACTTTCTGACCACGGCCACTTCCCAAGTAATGGTCAATGGGGAGCTTGGTGATCACATTGTTGCTAAACGAGGGCTGCGGCAAGGTGACTCCATATCCCCATACCTCTTCATTTTGCTAGCTGATGTTCTTTAGAAGCTTTGCTGCTCACAATTCGAATCTGGCAACTTAGTTCACCCCCTGGGCGCAGACCACATGTTTCCAGTTCTACAGTATGCGGATGATACATTGATCCTATTCCAGGGCAATACCCAGCAGGCTTCTATCATCAAGCGGATCCTAGTGGCTTTTTCTGCTTTTTCGGGTCTACAGATCAATTACCATAAGAGTACACTCATCCCTATTTGTCTTGACGATGGCACTGCAAATGAAATTGCTGCTTTGTTTGGATGCCCAGTGGCATCTTTTCCATGTACCTATCTGGGGCTACCACTCTCTCTACATAAAATCAAGCATGGCATGCTGCTGCCAGTCATCCACAGAGTAGACCGAAGACTTTCTGGCTGGCTTGTTGCTTTTCTGTCCTCGGGTGGTCGCCTCACTTTGATCAACTCTGTGCTCGCCAGCATCCCCAGTTACTACATGACTTGCTTCCCCTGGCCCAAGCAATCTATTGCTAAGCTCAAAGGCCTGCTCCGTGCTTTTTTCTGGCAAGGTAAGAACACTGTCAAGGGCGGCCAATGTTTAATCGCCTGGGATTATGTTTCTTTGCCTCGAGAAGCTGGTGGACTGGGTATTCGGAATCTTGCGGCACACAACAAATCACTGCTGTGTGCCAGAGTCTTACAGAGCTCGTCTGTTCCTTGCTATCAGTGGTTTGCCCTTCAATACTGTCATAGCAGCTTTCCTCATGGTCCGGCCAGCAGAGACACTGCTATATGGAAAGGCTTCAAGGAATGCACTTCCTTGGTTACGGCCTCGACTGTTTGCTCGCTTGCTGGTGGGAGATTGATTTCGTTCTGGCATGATAAGTGGTTGGGGATTGGGCGCCTTCACTTCGTCTTGCCAGTGTTGTACTCTTATGCTCGCAACAGTTTTTGCTCTGTTGCCTCTCAGTTTGTCGACGGTCGCTGGGACGTTCAATTGCACCCTAACTTGTCAACCTTAGCGGCTACGGAGCTCCATCGTCTCCATTCTCTCTTAATGGGCGTACTGCCTGAACCGGCCCATCAAGACCTCCGCCGGACTGCTCTCTCTAACAAGGATGCCAGTACTACCTACTTCTATGGACTGCTTACTTTCAGAGGTGTGTCCTGCACTTTTGCACGTTGGACCTGGGATACTATCATCCCCCTCAAATACCGGATTTTCGTCTCGCTAGCTTTCTGGGGCCGGCTTAATACACTAGACAACATGATGAGGAAGATGTGGTATTCTCTTGCTGCCTATCCTGACTGTGATATCTGCCCAGCTGCTGAATCCATCAACCATATAATTCTGCGATGCGCCCCAGCTGATGCTATTTGGAAAAAATTGGATGTGGCCAGTCTTGCTTCCTGCTCCCCGGACATTACGGCGTTTATGCAACAACTACTTTCCCGTTGTCCCTCTACCAAGAAAGTGCATGTTCTCTTTGCTGCATGCGCCGTCACCTTATGGCACGCCAGAAACAGCAGGGTGTTTCACCTCTAGCGATGGTCGCCTTCGTACATCATACAGTTTGCAACGCAACTCTTATCTCTTTGGATGACCAGAGCAAAGCGAACGGAGGATAGTGAGACTCTTGCTAGCTGGGTGTATAAGCTTCGATCATAGCATGAACGACTGAATGCTTAACTGATGTACTCTCTCCCCGGTCTCCCCCTCTTTGTTTCTCCAAGGCAACTTATGGCCTTTGCACCTCGGTGGATAACATAAGTTTTCATGTAATTGACCTTCGGTCATCAGACTTCGGTCTGTTTTGAAATGAATAAGGTAGAACGATCTCTACGTTTTATTTCAAAAAAATAAAATTACTGCTGATGTGCTCTGCAAATCGCAAGAGAGTAGCAGGGCAAGGTCCCGATCGGAACCTCGCGTGGTGGCATGGCATAGCTGTGGCCGGCCTTAGGCTTTTTTTTCGTGGCTGCGGATCATTCACACATAAACAAGTTTTTTTGAGAAATTTCACACATAAACAAGTGACACGGAAATACAATTTTCAGTTAATTGACACCTAGCTGATCCCATTTTATTGTGCTCCTCGTGCCACACGCTTCGCCCGGGAGCGCGCCCTGGGGCGAGTTGGCTGGAGGATAAAGCACCACGGCGTGGCTCCCGGTTAAGTGGAGCTGCGAGAAAGGGAATCGTCTTCCTATTGGAATGCCACACACCTGAAAGCGCTCCAGCAGAGCAAGCTAGTCCACATGGCCAGGATGCTGCTGCTCCTCCTCCTCCTCGTCGTCGACATGGCCTTCGGCTCGCCGGCGGCAGCGTCCGAGCGGCGGCGGAACGCCATCACGCACGTCAAAGGGTTCGAGGGCCCTCTGCCTTTCTACATGGAGACGGGGTACGTGGAGGTGGACGACACGCACGGCACGGAGCTCTTCTACTACTTCATCCAGTCGGAGCGCAGCCCGAGGGAGGACCCCCTCATCCTGTGGATCACCGGCGGCCCCGGCTGCTCCGCGCTCTCCGGCTTCTTCTTCGAGATCGGCCCGCTCAAGTTCGACGTGGCCGGCTACACCGAGGGGTTCCCGACCCTCGTCTACTTCGAGGACTCCTGGGCTAAGGTGAGCAACGTCATATTCCTCGACGCGCCCGTCGGCACGGGCTTCTCCTACGCGCGGGAGGAGCAGGGCCTCAACGTCAGCATCACCGGCACCGGCGCGCAGCTCCGGGTATTCCTCCAGAAGTGGATCGCCGACCACCCCGAGTTCGCCTCCAACCCGCTCTACGTCGGCGGCGACTCCTACTCCGGCTACATCGTGCCGGTCGCCGCGCTCGAGATCGCCAATCATAATGACGTCGACCACGCAAGCGGAGGCCCTAAGCTGAACCTACAGGGCTACCTGGTGGGCAACCCTGGCACGGACGACATGTACGACACCCCGGGCAAGGTGCCCTTCATGCACGGCATGGGGCTCATCTCCGACGAGCTCTACGAGGCGGCGCGGGTCAGCTGCAGCCGGGACGACTTCGTAACGCCGAGCAACGCGCGGTGCGCCAACGCGCTCGACGCCATCAGCCTGGTCACCGCCGACATCAACCCCGTGCACATCCTGGAGCCCTTTTGTGGCCTCGCGCTGCGAGACCCCGGCGGCGCCACCGTGTTCACGAAGACGGCGAGGCTGCTGCTCCAGGACAACCTGCAGCATCGGCTGGCCCTCCCCGTGGAGTGCCGGGACAACGGGTACCGGCTGTCGTACATCTGGTCGGACGACCCGGAGGTGAGGGAGACGCTGGGCATCCGCGACGGCTCCATTGGCGCGTGGAGCCGGTGCGTCACGCTGGCGCACTTCCGGCACGACGTGCGGAGCACGGTGCCGTACCACGTGAACCTGACGCGCCGGGGCTACCGGGCGCTGGTGTACAACGGTGACCACGACCTGGACTTCACCTTCGTGGGCACGCAGGCATGGATCAGGACGATGGGCCACCCCGTGGTGGCGCCGTGGAGGCCGTGGTACTCCAAGCAGCAGGTCGCGGGGTTCACGACGGAATACGCCTACAACCTCACCTACGCCACCGTCAAGGGCGCCGGGCACACCGCGCCGGAGTACCGCCCCAAGGAGTGCCTTGACATGCTTGCCAGATGGACCTCGCCGGCCGGCAAGCTCTGACTCCGCTCCATTCCGAACCACGCATTTCGTGGGTAAATATTTCGTTTCACAAAACATCTTACTAATATGTAAGTCAAATGGCTCGCGTGTGTGTGTGTGCTATTTCAAAAAACAAAATGGCTCGTGCGTCAATTTAGAAATAGTTGCTTCACATGCGTGCATAGTAGAAATAGCAATATCGTCAAATGATCAATGGTCAAATACCCTTGGATTCCGAAGTCTGACCAGTATATGGCGCTATTGTAGTGGTTAGCTATCCACTTCATGTGTACACGTTTTGAAATCAAATCTAAGTACAGTATTTTGGAAAATAAAGTTGGACCAATAGAAGACATTACCATAGCGACAGGGCAGAGGTTTTGTTACCAACATCGCATGTTTTGGTTTTTATTTGATTTGATTTTACCGAGACTGACAGGCTCTTATTGTGCCGGCCAATACATGTCAAGAACTCGACACCTCTATACCTTGCAGGTTCCTCTCAAATCGTTAACTCGTGCGAGCAGAAAAATAGGCAGCACAAAAGAAAAGAAAAAAGAGGTCGCTATCCCGAGACCAAACGATGTCCCAAAAACAATTCTACAGAACCCTTCCAACTTGTCATATCAAGAAGACTTGGTTGTCCGTAACCATGGAGTGATGTGTTAACCTGGCTCACTGTATGCATCATTGAAAACGTGTGGAGTTGTGTCTCTTACTGAATCGATTGGTGGCTTTTTTTGTTGTTGGATTTACTTGGATCCGGTCTTCTGTTTGTCTACGTTCATGTATTTTTAGCTTGCATCGTTTTTTTTGATGATGGTTGTTGTCATGGTGCGTTGGTTCTATGAAGACTTAGCACGACGACTTTCTGACCGTTTACTTCAATAAGTTTTGTCCGAATCCGATAAGTGAGGGATTACGACGAGGCACATTTGTATATGAGGACTCCACTCTAGCTATGAGACACATACCCAAACAATTTACCACAGAAATCATCATCCTTGGAAGCTGAAATATCTGGATTTAGAGAAATGGAAAAGTCTTGAAAGCACAGCAACCATCAGTATCTGAAACAAGACATGGATTTTCTCAGACATAAGATCAAGAATAAGCATGCAAGTAGCTTTGCACGATGGTTTCTGACATCAGTATCTACAAAGAAATGATCTTTATACCTAGAACAGGCATTGGATAGTTTTTTCTTCTATTTCCTTTGGCCTCCTTGGTGGCCTCTTTGTATACGTGTACTTTTGTTTATTTTAATATAAAAATACCAGAGAACTATTATTCTATGGCTTAGGGTTAAAAAAAATGACGGCGGCATGTATTTGGCTTGCTTCAGTGACTATAGTCGTCGTTAGGTGGTCTGCGGATTCGGATGTAATATTTATTATTTCTTATGTTCATTGTACTATCATAATCAATGATGAATACATCGAAAGTTTTTCAAAGAAAAGTTGGGCTCACTGCAATGCTCATGAAGGCGTTTGCAATCAAACATGATGTACAGTTGGCTTATGGCTAGAATTTTAGTAAAATCACGCTCAGGGCATCTATAGCCGATGCCTAAAATATACAGAAGTCAACGAACGAGTAAACTTTAGTGAAGTATTTTACTCCACTAAGTTTTAATTGGTTCTATCCAATCCCCTAAATTTAGAGGAATACTCCCTCCGTTCCTAAATATAAGTCTTTCTAGGCATTTCAAATGGACTACACCATACGGATGTATGTAGACATATTTTAGAGTATAGATTCACTCATTTTGCTTCGTACGTAGTCATTTGTTGGAATCTCTAGAAAGACTTATATTTAGGAACGGAGGGAGTAGAATATTGTTTTTGCCAAAGTATTCCAATTCTACTTTACTTAATACATTGTAACTACATATAAGCACCCATATAAAAACCAAACATAATAAATAAGTTCCAGACAATTCACATATATTACAAATTCATAGTTTACAAACTAAATTATTCAAATTCAAACACACCGTATGGTTCAAATAAAGTAAATAACATGACAAAAGCACGACCACGAAGTGTTATGGAGATGCTAGTGATGCTCAACAAGATCATGTTGGAGCTAGGTATGAACTTCTCGATTCTCGATCATATGATGCATTTTGAGAAATGCCTGGATCCTATTAGGACCGTGCTCTCGCTCAACAGGGATCCCCATTGGTGATGTACTGAAAGTTCTCAGGCATATCTCTCTCGTATTCAATGATCATGTTATGCAAGATGACGCAACTAGTCATGATTTGCCATAGAACCTTGGGATTCCAATACTCGCAAGGGTCACGAACGATTGCAAAGTGCTTCTAAAACACACTAAAAGCTCTCTCCACATCCTTCCTAGTTGACTCTTGATGTGTTGCAAATGAGAACTTTTGCTACCCTTTGGACGCGGAATTGTTTTGAAATATCTGACTCATGGAGGATGGATGTCACCCGCAAGGAAGTAGCCCATCATGTACTCATGACCATTGATTGTATTGTTGTAAGGAGGATCATCTCCGGCAACAAGCCTAGCAAACAATGGTGATCTCGACAGCACATTCAGGTCATTGTGAGAGCCAGGAAATTGAAAGAACGAACGCCGGATCCATAGATCCTCTGATGCAACAACCTCAAGAATGATCGTTGGATCGTTGAAGTGGCCTCTGTAATGAGATTTCCATCATGCAGGACAACTCTTCCATGTCCAGAGGACATAGTCAACTGATCCTCTCGTTGTCTTCCTCGTTGGATGCCCTCAAGTACTCCAGCCCAAAGACATGAAGCACTGCTTTTGTGAAACCTTCGAACGACCTCCGAGATTGCATCTTCTCCGATGTAGACATAGTCGTTAATTGCATCGGCCGAACACCCATATGCTAGAACTCGAACAACTGCAATACACTTCATCAAAAGGCTCGCACTTATCTCTCACATGCATTCCTTATAAGCTTGAACCAATTATCATACTTCTCCTCGGCTTTTGGAATGGTGAGAAAGAGACTTGTGTGAATCCAAAAGAGGCGGTGAAAATACTTCTCCGAATAGGTCAGATTAGGGTCAAAATAATCTCTCATAATCTTGGCATGACCCTCGGCTATTGCACGGTTGAGTGATACGTCTCCATTTGTGACACCCCGAGACCGATGCGCCAGGTGTCAGCCAGTTATTCATCGTCGTTGCCGTGTCATCTGCTTGCGTGTTGTATCTTTGCCTTGTCATCATGTGCATTGCATCCTCATGTTTTCAAAACTTGCATCCGAGTCCCCTCGTCCTTTCCGTTGTCCGTTCTGAGCTCGGACACACTTGCACGCGCCCGCGGCACCTCCAAATATTTATTTTTTAAGTGGCCGGAATATATTCTCGGAATGGGATAAAACTTGGCGTGTGGTCTTATTATAGTGTAGACAGGCTGCCTGCCAAATTTCATCGCATTCGGAGCTCGTTTGATAGCCCAACCGTTAAACTATAGTGGCACTATAGCCGGATAAAACGTCGGACGTTTTCGGTCTCCGAAAACTCCCGCCGGGCCTCTCTCTCTTCTCTCCCCACAGCCCGAGGCCTTCTACACAGCCCACTTACCTCACTTGCAGCTCACCTAGACTCCCCTCTGTCCGGAACCGTCCAACCGAGATTGAACGGCTCCGAAACGGAGCAAATCCCCCTAACCTAGCCCTCCTACCTATAAATGGACAACCCCCTTGCCATTTTTGGGCATCCCCTAGCCCCTAAACCTACCCTAGTCTCTTCCTCTAGCTCCAGCCGCCACCACTTGTCCACCTTCCTCGTTTTCTGGCGAGCCCCAGCCCAGAACAGCCACTTGTCGCCTCCTGGTTCGTCACCGCCGCCGCCAGACTCGTGCTCCACCACACCGAGCGCGCCACCTGGCCTCCTCAGCCTCCCACCAGCGCACGCCCGCCAGGGCTCGGGGTGGGCCCGCCAAGCCCATCGTGGCCCGGGACAGCCCGCTCCCGAGCCGCTTCGCTCCGCCACCCGTCGACTGCGCCTCCCGCAGCTCCCGTCCTCCTCCACCCCGTGTGCCTCGCCGCCTCCCTCCGGCCATCGTCGACGCGCTGCCTCCGGAGCTCACCGGGGCAGCCAGGTCGCCCCGCCCTCTGCCTTCTCATTCCTTCCCTCCATCTCCCTGCCTCTCTCATCACCGAGCTCTCTCCCTTCGCAGGTGCGCCGCCCCGCCGGCCTCAAGCTGGCCAGCCATCCTCGTCGCCGCGCCTTGAAGCCCCGCCGGCCCCGGGAACCGACGGATCCGGCGCCCCCGCGGCCAGATCCGGCCGGCCCGTGCCGTTCCCGTCCTTGCCCGACCCCCTGTCCACTGCGCCGCCGTGTCCATTGATGGCAGCCGCCATGGCCACACCTCTATCGGCGGGAACGAGCAGTTCGTCCCGCTCGACCCTGCCCTCCTGGGCCGCGTTGACCAGCGTTGCGCTGCCTTGTGGGCCTGGCCTCTTCCGCGAGCCGAGCCGACCCACCTCCTCATGGCCCAGCTCCAGCCACTGCTCCCTCCGGCCTCCCTCCTCCGCCTCGTGGGCCTGGCCCGCAAGCTGCAGCCCAGCCACCGCCCCACCGGCCCATGGGCCCTCTGGTGAGCACGTCTCACTTAACCCTCGCCCTAGGCGGCATATAGCATCTCCCGCTCGCCTATTTTTTTCCCACAGAAAATGCCTAAGTCCTTTTTCTGCTAAAAAAGTATGCATGTTTGAGTGGCTGTAACTTTTTGTGTGTATGTCCAAATTGAGTGAATAATATGTCAAAATGTTCGTTGTGATATGCTCTTAATTTTGTTCCATTGTGACATACTTGTTTGAGTCCATCTTGGTGCCCTAATCATCGTTGCAAGAGTGATATATGTTTTAAACTGCTGAAAACTGTTATTATGTTAGCATGTTTGTGATATGATATCTTTTTGCATGTTTATCCAAATGAAGCATATGATATGACAAAATGTTCATTGTGAAGTGATCTACATGATGGTTGCTGTAGCATTCATGTTAGGTGCCATATTGCCATGTTAATCTCTGTTGCAAAAGTGCATGTGGCTGTTAAGTGCTGAAACTTGTTATGAGATGGTGTTTTGTCTTGTTCATAGCTATTGGTGTGATTGTCTTTTATGCCACATGTCAATATATTTTAGAAGCAAAATCATGCCATCTTTGTTGTGGTGCAATCCACTTTTCATGATATGCCTTGTGGTGTTTGCAACAAGCTTGTAAACATGCCATGTCGTTGTTGCTGTTTAATACTTAGTGAAAAAACTGCTAAGTCTGAAACATGTATAATTTTCTTGCCATGTAAACTTGTTGCTACAAACCTGTTCATGCATGTTATGGAGTACCCAATGATCATGTCTTGTTGTCCATGTTATGCTCTATCCATCCATGTCCTTGTTTGCATATATAGCCTGCTGTAGCTTATTTATTTCTTGCTCTCAAGTTGCTATAAATGTACCTGTCAGATTGTTATCAGCATGATCAATTTGGTGAAGCTTGTTGTTATTGATCCATGCCTCCTATGGAGTTGCTGCAATGGAGTTGTTTGATGTATGCTATGTCTATTACATTTCCATGATCTTTATATACTTAGTAGAGTTGATATGCTTGTTGTTTTGTGCCTCCGAAGGCAGCATCATGATGATGTTTTTGCCTTCCCAGATTTTGACTAAGTCTGGGTAAATTTATGGCAACTTGCCATGCTTGTTTAATTGTCTTCCAGCAAGTTTTTGGGTGTGCTCTAAGTTCATGCTTGTTGAGTTTCATGTCTATTTCACATCCATGCCTCTTGTTATCATGTTTGGGTGTTGTACCATAATTATACCTTGCTCCAAAGTTGCCATGTTGCTGATTTTGGCACCTTGTTGTTATATCTTTTTTCATGCGTATGTGTTGAACCGTTTCTCCGTTTTGAGTGCGTTATATATGAAACTTGTGTGTTTTCGTGTGTAGAAGCATAATATCATGTTGGCTACATGTTTGGAGTGTGTTTGCTTGTTGTTTGGATGCATCTTGCATATTTTACATGCTTGACTTGTTTTGCTCATATCTTCTAGGCCGTAGCTCCGAATTGAACAAACTTTATATGAAACTTGACTAGAATTTCGAGTAGATCATCATGGTGCATGTTAACTTGCTGTTTAACAACTTTAACGTAAGGTTTGTTCAGATCTGGACCAATTTCGAAATGTGCATATGAGGACTTACCGGAATTATTATATGTTGATTCCGGCCTCATTTAAACTTGTTGGGTGTTGTTGTTCTTGTATGCATCATCCCTTGCCATGTTTTGCATCATATAGAATTGTCTTGCATCTTACTCGGGTGAGCTTCTTGTCATGTTCTTGTGTGGTATGTTTACCATGTTGCTTGCTTCTTCTCGTTAGTGCTTTTTCCGTTGCGTTCGTGAGGATTCGTTCGACTTCACTTGGTTCGACTTTGCGGCTTCTTATTCATCTACTTCATGGACTCGTTCTTCTTCCTTGCGGGATCTCAGGCAAGATGACCATCACCTTGGATACCTTTACTATAATTGCCATGCTAGCTGTCTCGATGCTATCGTTATATGTCGTGCTACCCATCTTTTATTGTCAGCCCCTCTCCTTGTTGCCATGAAACCTCTAACCTTGACACCTTCCCAGCAAAACCGTTGTTTGGCTATGTTACCCGCTTGCTCAGCCCCTCTTATAGCGTTGTTAGTTGCAGGTGAAGATGAAGATTGCTCCATGTTGGAACTTGTCTTGTTGGAATATCACAATATATCTTATATATATTAACACACCTATATACTTGGCAATGGGTGGAAGGATTGGCCTTTTTCTCGGTGTTTTGTTCCACTCATGCCGCCTTAGGAGCCGATAAACCGGCGTTATGTTCCTTGATTTTGCGTTCCTAACACGGTTGGGTATATGGGGACCCCTTGACAGTTCGTCTTTGAATAAAACTCCTCCAGCAAGGCCCAACATTGGTTTTATTTGCAACATAATAAAAACTTAACTAATTAATTAATTGCATAGGGAGTTAGCGCTACCCGAGGATTATTTCTACATACAGGGGGGCCAGTGCTGATGGTGTTGGTCCCAGACTAGAGCCACTTGCGGTACCACCCAGTTATCTGGGGTCTTCGGTTGCTGTACATAGCGCTCATCCGAACATGGCCTGAGAGGAGATACCCGCGGCTACTATTAGGATGTCGGCACGCCGGGAGGTCTTGCTGGACTTGTTTTACCATTGTCGAAATGTCTTGTGCACCGGGAATTCCGAACCTGATCGGGCCTTCCCTAAGATAAGGGGTAATATTATTATTACTTCCGCTGATCGTGAGAGCTTGTGATGGGCTAAGTTGGGACACCCCTGCAGGGTTATGATCTTTCGAAAGCCGTGCCCGCGGTTATGTGGCATATTGGAATTTGTTAATGTCCGGTTGTAGAAAACTTGACAGAGGATCCGAGATAAAATACACGAACCGTGTGAGTAACCATGACCTTCTCTTTTCACTTTGAGAAGAGAACACGGTGGGGTTATGTTTGACTCGTAGGTAGTTCAGGATCTTTAGCGATCATGACTAGTTTGCAACCGTTTGCGTAGATGCTCATCTTATTCTTGTACTCGTAAGTTAGCCACCATACTTTTGCTTAGCCGCTGCTGCAACCTCACCACTTAACCTCTCCATACCCTTTAAGCTTTGCTAGTCTTGATACCCATGGTTATGGGATTGCTGAGTCCTCGTGGCTCACAGTTACTACAACACCAGTTGCAGGTGCAGGTTTCTGATGACTTAACGTGAGAGCGATGTTCTTTGAGTTGGAGTTGTTTCTTCTTCTGCTTCGTCAGTCTTGGGTTAGGTTCCTGGTCGGCAGCCTGGGATAGCAGATGGATGTCGTTGTGCTTTTCATGTTGGCATTCGTAGTCGGATGCCTTGTATTGATGTTGTTGTATTCATGTGACTTGTATGAATTGTACGTATCCCCATGTATTTATGTAATGGTACGATGTAATGATATCCATCTTGCTAAGCGACTGAGTTGTGGTTGTGTCCCAATCACGTATGAGTCACATGATCGGGATAGAATCACATCTTGGGCCTGACAAGTTGGTATCAGAGCCTCGACCGACCATAGGAGTCCCCTTGATTGATCGTAGTTTTGGCCGTTGTTGAGTCTAGCAAAAACTATTTTGGTGTCTAGTTATATCGGAGAGTAGGATTTCTTTTTACTCCTCAGCCCCCTTCGTCGCTCTGGTGAGGAATCTTGACGTAGGTGTTTTGAATTGACCCCTCTTCCCCTTCAATTTTTTTAGGATCACGCGGTTAGTTTTTGTTCGTTGCGATGTCTGCTCTTTTCATCTGGTGCATCTCTTGTCGAGCCGATTTGACCTCCTCGTCTTTTGCTTCAACCCTCAGTTCTTTCCAACAGATGTTATTTCCCCTTCTGAAGTTGTCTTTCTTTTTCCCACCCACCCACCCTTTTTCTTCTCGGACCAGAGTCCTTAATCAAGTATCCATCCTACTCGTGTAAATCCTTTGCATTCTTTCCTCGGTTATTTCAACCAGTGATTTCTCCTAGTCCTTATTCTTCATCTTATTTTCTTTTCCGGTGGACTCAATTCCAATATCTCGGTGTTATTCTTATTATTTCATCGGTTCAAGTGTTTTTCCCTTGTCTCGTTCGCCTCTCGCCATTTAATTATTTCGGAGTTATGAAGACATCTCAAAAGAGTCGTCTGTCTTTCAATTAATTCGAGGTTGTAACCTCAGTTGAGTCTTTTAATCATTCCGGTGCATTATCTCCTTTTCAATCCCTTTCAATGGTGTTCTCTTTTCGGTGGGCTCATAACCCACAGGTCTTTCCCAGGATCTTACCTGACTCTGTAAATTTCCCGGAGTGTTCCGAAACTCTTTTCAAGTGTGACGTAAGTATGGATTCCATCAGTCACGTGCCTTCTCCAAGATCGTTTTCAATTCTTTCATGTTGGTTCAACCTTTCCTCTTTTCATTTTTCCGGAGTATTTCATGAATTCTTTTCTTTGTGTTCCTCCGAAGGCCATCATTTCAGAAGATTTCTTTGTTCTCAGTTTTGAACTCTGTCCTCCAAATATTCTTCATTGATGCCTCTTCGTTCGTCTCACATTCGTCCGGTGCTTCGTTCAAGTATTCTTAATCAGTTCGCGATCTCTTCGATCTCTTGCATCTAATTCCCTCAAGTGCTTTATTCTTCCGGCGGTTCCTTCTCTTTTCTTCGCACATTTTTCAATTTCTTACGGTGGTTTGTTCTTTTTCATCACTCGGTTTTCAATTCTTACGGTGGTTCGTGCAATATTCCTTTTTCGTTGTCATCATATCAATCCATTCATTTTATTCCAATCCTACCGGTGTTCACGAAGACTTTCTCAAGTTTGAGCTATATCCCTCTTTAATCAATTTCAATGCGAATAAGTGGTATGCGAATCCATTGCTTCTCATCAATTTATTGGTGGAGGACAAGCATAACGTAATTCTTATTCATCAAGTTGATTTAATTCCTTTCCTTCGGAGTTTATTCTTGATGAATAAATTCTAATCCCATGTGTTTTATTCTTTTCTTCCCGGAGTTCCAAGTTTCGTCGGCTATCTCGTCGAAACCCCGTCTAATCATCGCAAGGCTTTAATCTTATTCTTTTCATCATTTATCATTCTTTTGTTACCGAAGTTCTTCATGATGGTTCTTCACGATATAACTCATTCTTCAAGTGTTCATCAAGATTCTTGTTAGAGATCAAGCATTATTATTCTTGCATCTCGAAGTGCAATCAATTCTCCGTATTCTTCAAGTGGAGTTTTGCATTTCTTCATTCATCTCAACTATTAAATCTTTTCGTTGTGGCATAATTCACCTCAAGTCTTGAGACGTTTAAATAAGTTCATAACAAGCTTATTAATTTGTTGTTGATTTTTCTCAACAACTCCATTCAAACCTTTATCCTAAGGGTGCTCTTTCAAATTCATTCGCACTCGAAGGTTTTCTTCTCTTATCCGTTCTTTTCATTCGACTCTTTTAATTCTTCCGGAGGTTTGTGTTGTTGCTCTCGTCGAGTATCATTTCATCTTTTCAAGTTCTTGTTCCATTCCATTCATGTTCAACCGGTGTGCTATTTCTTTCATTTTCAGCCGGAGTGCTGCCCGGATTCCTTCGTTCGAATTCCTTTTCTATCTCTTTTAACCGGAGTGGTTTAATTTCTCTCTTGTCACTTAACCTCCTCGATTCTCATCGTATTCTTTGTTCCTCTTATTTAACAAAGTCTTTGCAACTTCATTCATTTCCGTTGTATCATTTCTTTCAAGTGGCTCAACCTCTCAAGGTTCTTTGGTTTCACTCTTTTGTTCGAGAAGAACTTTGTTCTTCCTTTTTCCCTTTTGTCTCATTCCTAAGATCTCGGGACGAGACCTCTTGTTAGTAGGGGAGTGTTGTGACACCCAAAGACCGATGCGCCAGGTGTCAGCCAGTTATTCGTCGTCCTTGCCATGTCATCTGCTTGCGTGTTGTATCTTTGCCTTGTCATCGTGTGCATTGTATCCTCATATTTTCAAAACTTGCATCCGTCCGAGTCCCCTCGTCCTTTCCGTTGTCCGTTCTGAGTCAGGACACACTTGCACGCGCCCGCGGCACCTCCGAATATTTATTTTTTAAGTGGTCGGAAAATGTTCTCGGAATGGGATGAAACTTGGCGTGTGGTCTTATTATAGTGTGGACAGGCTGCCTACCAAATTTCATCGCATTCGGAGCTCGTTTGATAGCCCAACCGTTAAACTATAGCGACACTATAGCCGGATAAAACGTCGGACGTTTTCGGTCTCCGAAAACTCCCGCCGGGCCTCTCTCTCTTCTCTCCCCACAGCCCGAGGCCTTCTACACAGCCCACTTACCTCACTCGTAGCCCACCTAGACTCCCCTCTGTCCAGAACCGTCCGATCGAGATCGAACGGCTCCGAAACGGAGCAAATCCCCCTAACCTAGCCCTCCTGCCTATAAATGGACAGCCCCCTTGCCATTTTTGGGCATCCCCTAGCCCCTAAACCTACACTAGTCTCTTCCTCTAGCTCCAGCCGCTGCCACTTGTCCACCTTCCTCGTTTTCCGGCGAGCCCCAGCCCAGAATTGCCACTTGTCGCCTCCTGGTTCGTCACCGCCGCCGCCAGACTCGTGCTCCACCACTCCGAGCGCGCCACCTGGCCTCCTCAGCCTCCCACCAGCACGCACGCGCCAGGGCCCGGGGCGGGCCCGTCGAGCCCATCGGGGCCCGGGGCAGCCCGCTCCCGAGCCGCTTCGTTCCGCCGCTCGTCGGCTGCGCCTGCCCCAGCTCCCGTACTCCTCCACCCGGTCTGCCTCGCCGCCTCCCTCCGGCCATCGTCGACGCACTGCCTCCGGAGCTCACCGGAGCAGCCAGGTCGCCCACTCTCTGCCTTCTCAGTCCTTCCCTCCATCTCCCTGCTTCTCTCATCACCGAGCTCTCTCCCTTCGCAGGTGCGCCGCCCCGCCGACCTCAAGCTCACCAGCCATCCTCGTCGCCGCGCCTTGAAGCCCCGCCAGCCCCGGGAACCGACGGATCCGGCGCCCCCGCGGACAGATCCGTTAGGCCCGCGCCGTTCCCGTCCTTGCCCGACCCCCTGTCCGCTGCGCCGTCGTCTCCGTTGACGGCAGCCGCCATGGCCACGCCTCTGTTGACGGGAACGAGCAGTTCGTCCCGCTCGACCCTGCCCTCCTGGGCCGCGTTGACCAGCGCTACGCCGCCTTGTCGGCCTGGCCTATTCTGCGAGCGAGCCGGCCCACCTCCTCGTGGCCCAGCTCCAGCCACTGCTCTCTCTGGCCTCCCTCCTTCGCCTCGTGGGACTGGCCCGCAAGCTGCAGCCCAGCCACCTCCCCACCGGCCCATGGGCCCTCTGGTGAGCACGTCTCACTTAACCCTCGCCCTAGGCGGCATATAGCATCTCCCGCTCACCTATTTTTTCCCCAGAAAATGCCTAAGTCCTTTTTCTGCTAAAAAAGTATGCATGCTTGAGTGGCTGCAAAGTTTTGTGTGTATGTCCAAATTGAGTGAATAATATGTCAAAATGTTCGTTGTGATATGCTCTTCATTTTGTTCCATTGTGGCATACTTGTTTGAGTCCATCTTGATGCCCCAATCATCGTTGCAAGAGTGCTATATGTTTTAAATTGCTGAAAACTATTATTATGTTAGCATGTTTGTGATGTGATATCTTTTTGCATGTTTATCCAAATGAAGCATAAGATATCAAAAAATGTTCATTGTGAAGTACTCTACATGATGGTTGCTGTAGCATTCATGTTAGGTGCCATATTGCCATGTTAATCTCTGTTGCAAAAGTGCATGTGGCTGTTAAGTGCTGAAACTTGTTATGAGATGGTGTTTTGTCTTGTTCATAGCTATTGGTGTGATTGTCTTTTATGCCACATGTCAATATGTTTTAGAAGCACAATCATGCCATCTTTGTTGTGGTGCAATCCACTTTTCATGATATGCCTTGTGGTGTTTGCAACAAGCTTGTAAACATGCCATGTCGTTATTGCTGTTTTATACTTAGTGAAAAAATTGCTAAGTCTGAAACCTGTACAATTTTGTTGCCATGTAAACTTGTTGCTACAAACCTGTTCATGCATGTTATGGAGTGCCTAATGATCATGTCTTGTTGTCCATGTTATGCTCTATCCATCCATGTCCTTGTTTGCATATATAGCCTACTGTAGCTTAATTATTTCTTGCTCTCAAGTTGCTATAAATGTACATGTCAGATTGTTATCAGCATGATCAATTTGGTGAAGCTTGTTGTTATTGATCCAAGCCTCCTATGGAGTTTCTCCAATGGAGTTGTTTGATGTATGCTATGTCTATTACATGTCCATGATCTTTATGTACTTAGTAGAGTTGATATGCTTGTTGTTTTGTGCCTCCGAAGGCAGCATCATGATGATGTTTTTGCCTTCCCAGATTTTGACTAAGTCTGGATAAATTTATGGCAACTTGCCATGCTTGTTTAATTGTGATCCAACAAGTTTTTGGGTGTGCTCTAAGTTCATGCTTGTTGAGTTTCATGTCTATTTCACAACCATGCCTCTTGTTATAATGTTTGGGTGCTGTACCATAATTATACCTTGCTCTAAAGTTGCCATGTTGCAGATTTTGGAAACCTTATTGTTATATCTTGTTTCATGCGTATGTGTTGAACCATTTCTCCGTTTTGAGTGCATTATATATGAAACTTGTGTGTTTTCGTGTGTAGAAGCATAATATCATGTTGGTTACATGTTTGTAGTGTGTTTGCTTGTTGTTTGGATGCATCTTACATATTTTACATGCTTGACTTGTTTTGCTCATATCTTCTAGGCCGTAGCTCCGAATTAAACAAACTTTATATGAAACTTGACTAGAATTTTGAGTAGATCATCATGGTGCATGTTAACTTTCTGTTTAACAACTTTAACGTAAGGTTTGTTCAGATCTGGACCAATTTCGAAATGTGCATATGAGGACTTACCGAAATTATTATATGTTGATTCCGGCCTCATTTAAACTTGTTGGGTGTTGTTGTTCTTGTATGCATCATCCCTTGCTATGTTTTGCATCATATAGACTTGTCTTGCATCTTACTTGGGTGAGCTTCTTGTCATGTTCTTGTGTGGTGTGTTTACCGTGTTGCTTGCTTCTTCTCGTTAGTGCTTTTTCCGTTGCGTTCGTGAGGATTCGTTCGACTTCGCGGCTTCTTCTTCGTCTACTTCATGGACTCGTTCTTCTTCCTTGCGGGATCTCAAGCAAGATGACCATCACCTTGGATACCTTTTTTATCATTGCCATGCTAGCTGTCTCGATGCTATCGTCATATGTCGTGCTACCCATCTTTATTGTCAGCCCCTCTCCTTGTTGCCATGAAACCTCTAACCTTGACACCTTCCCAGCAAAACCGTTGTTTGACTATGTTACCCGCTTGCTCAGCCCCTCTTATAGCGTTGTTAGTTGCAGGTTGAAAGTGCAACTAATCCCCGGGTGGTTTTGGTAATTAATAACAACATATATATCATTGAACTAATATTATCTTGAGAATCATTTCAGAGAAATTCGATGATATGGGTATGGAAATGTCTGAAGAAGTGGACCCCTCAAAATGCTAAGACAAGCATTGGCAAAAGCTCAAGACTCCATTTTTGGTTTAGTGATCAAAGATCACATTGAGTCCATAGGAAAAGCCAATACTATTAAAAGGGGATGAGGTTGTGTTAATGTTCTTGTTGCTCAAGTGCTTGGTGATCTAACTCCCTCAACTATCAGCACTATTCACTACTTAACACACACCCATAAGTAATCTCGGTCAAACCAACTCTGTCTCACCGAGATGAAGTTATCTCTACAAACCCTAACATCTCGGTCACACCGATTCATCCAACTCAGTCCCACCGAGATGAACCTCTTTAGTTGTTTCTCCAAACCCTAGCTTCTCGGTCAAACCGATTCTGAGTTTCGGTCTCACCGAAAAAGGGCTGCCAACCTTCTGTGATCAGTTGACATCAATTCGGAATATCCGAGTTTATATTTTCGGTCTCACCGAAATGGCAAACCCTAACCTTTGACTCACTTCGGTCTCACCGAGATGGTATTTTCGGTCCCACCGAAAATCCCAACGTTCACTATATTTGAACTTTCGGTCTGACCGAGTTTTCACTTCGGTCTGACCGAGATTGGTCAAATGTGTGTGTAACGGTTGGATTTTGTGTGGAGGCTATATATACCCCTCCACCCCCTCTTCATTCGTGAGGAGAGCCATCAGAAAGTACCACCATTCCTACCATACACTTTCTGAGAAGTGAACCACCTACCCTTGTGTTGAGATCAAGCCATTCCATTCCTATCGTATGAAACTTGATCTCTAGCCTTCCCAAGTTGCTTTCCACTCAAACCTTTCTTCCACCACAGCCATATCAGTGAGGAGAGTTGAGTGTTGGGGAGTTTATCATTTGAAGCACAAGAGCAAGGAGTTCATCATCATCAACACCGTCTATTACCTTTTGGGGGGTGGTGCCTCCTAGATTGGTTAGGTGTCGCTTGGGAGCCTCCGTCTTGATGATGTGGAGTTGAACCAAGAAGTTTGTAAGGGCAAGGAGATCGCCTACTTCGTGAAGATCTACCCCGAGTAAGGCTAGTCCTCCGTGGGCGTAGGCCGTGATGGAATAGACAAGGTTGCTTCTTCGTGGACCCTTCGTGGGTGGAGCCCTCCGTGGACTCGCGCAGCCGTTACCCTCCGTGGGTTGAAGTCTCCATCAACGTGGATGTACGATAGCACCACCTATCGGAACCACGACAAAAATCTTCGTGTCACCAAACTGCGTTTGATCTTCTCCACCTCTCTTTTACATGTGCAATTTACTTTCCGCTGCTTACACTCTAGAATTGCATGTGTAGGGTGATACTTGAATTGATCTTAATTGTGAAACTGCCAAAAACATTGCATGATCTAAAGGCAGATTTTTTATATTGTCAAGTAGTCTAATCACCCCCCCTCTAGACCTACTTTCGATCCTACAAGTGGTATCAGAGCTTTGGTCTCCATTGCCTTGGTTTCCATTGCATTGGACTCCATAAGCTTGGTTTCACAACCTAGGAGAGTATGGCGTCTAGTGAGGGTAATTATCGTAGAGGTCCTTACTTTGATGGTACAAATTTTGCTAGTTGGAAGCATAAAATGAAAATGCATATTCTTGGTCATAACCCAGCCGCATGGGGCATTATCTGTGTTGGTATGCAAGGTGATTTCTTTGAAGAAGGAAAAGTTCCGGATCGCGAAGCTACACCCGAAGAGTTGCGGATGTTGCAAAACAATGCTCAAGCTTGTGACGTTCTCTTCAATGCTTTGTGTCCCGAAGAGTTCAACAAAATCAGCCGTCTTGAGAATGCTAAAGAGATTTGGGATACTTTGGTTGAAATGCACGAAGGTACTGAATCTGTGAAGGAATCAAAGCTAGATATTCTTCAAGGTCAACTTGACAAGTTCAAGATGAAGGATGGTGAAGGAGTCGCTGAAATGTACTCTAGGCTTGCTCTCATCACAAATGAGATTGCCGGCTTAGGAAGCGAAGAAATGACCAACCGATTCATCATTAAGAAGATTCTCAGAGCTTTGGATGGAAAGTATGACACCGTGTGCACTTTGATCCAAATGATGCCAAACTACAAGACTCTCAAGCCAACTGAAGTCATTGGAAGAATTGTTGCTCATGAGATGACACTTAAGGATAAGGAAGAGCTTCACAACAAGTCAAGTGGTGCTTACAAAGCTACAAGTGATGCTCCTACTTCCTCAAGTGACAAGCTAATTTCCAATGAAGAGATAAGCCTAATGGTCAAGAACTTCAACAAGTTCTACAAGAATAGAGGCAAAGAAAGAAGCTCAAAGTCTAGATCATATGATGGAAAGAGATCTTCTAGTCGTGATCGAAACTGCTACAATTGTGGAAGACCCGGACACTTCTCAAATGAGTGTACGGCTCCCCACAAGAGAAGAGAAGAATCTCCAAGAAGAAGAGCAAGAGATGAGTCACCTCGGAGAGAGAGAAGGAGTAGAGATGATCGTTATGAACGAAGACCCTCTCGGAGAAGCAAGGATTCGGAGAGGAAAGACAAGTCATCAAGGAGCTACACAAGAAGAAGACATCAAGCTCATGTTGGTGAATGGGTCTCCGGCTCCGACTCTGACAGTCAATCCGATGGAAGCTATCACTCCGACTCCGACTATAGTCAAGATGAAGGTGTTGCCGGACTTGCACTCGTATCCTCCAACTCCAACTCCTACGACTTATTTGATTCACCAAACGAGGGAATTGGAAGATGCTTCATGGCTAAAGGCCCCAAGGTAACACACCCTGAATTCATTGACTTTGATAGTGATGAGTATGACTTACTTGGTGAAGATGAGCTCTTGCATGATAAATCTAGTGAGCTTAGTAATGATGAAAATGCTAGTAGTCTTTATAGTCGAGAAGAGTCGAATGACAATGCTATGAAGGAGATTGAGCGTCTAACTAAAGAACTAAACACTCTTAAGTTAGCTCATGAAACAACTCAAGAAGATCATAGAGAGCTCCTAAGATCTCATGAGAAGCTACGCTTCGAGAAGCTCACTCTAGAGCAAGAACATGAGTTTCTAAAAGCGATCAATGACGATCTTCGAAAGAAGAGTTCTTCATATCTTGCCAAACGACTTCTCTTGTCTAATTTCTTGCCACCTATTAAGACTAAGCATGACAAGCATAAGAAAAATTCTTCCTTTAGTAGTAACAATAACAATGTTAAATCAAATGTTGTTACTTCTAGTAGTTCTCTTGATTCCACTAACAATGTTTCAAGCCAAGTTACACTTGAGCAAGAAAATAGCTTATTGAAGGAAATCATAGAGAAAGGTGTCTACAAGAGTCTTGCCGGAAGCAAGAACTTTGAGGAGATTGTTCGCAAACAAGGAAGACACCGGAAGAATCAAGGGATTGGTTTTGAGCGAAAGTTCAACGCCAAAGGTGTTGAGTGGGAAGAAGGTCAATACCCTACTCCACAGTTTGTCTCACAAAAGGAGAAGTATGATCCTACTTCTTCCAATGTGGAACAAGCTCAAGATGACCTTCCACCACAAGACCACAAGCTAAAGGCCAAGGACAAGCTTCAAGAGGAGATTGATGCATTCATTGAAGCACCTCAAGCCATGGTCAAGTGGGTTCCCAAGGACACTTCAAGTTCTACTTCGTCAAGCTCAACTACAACACCAAGGATTCCCATCAAGATGATGTGGATCCCAAATAAGAAGAACTAGTAGGTTCTTGAGGGTGACTCCGCCAACAAACTTCACTCATATTCATTTTGGCAAGAACTTGTGCAATCAACTTCCACATCATGCACTAGTTCATGGAGTCACAAACCCTCTTGTCGGTAAGTCAAGGGACAAGGTAATCATTGCTTTCATGGACATTATCTTTTGTGTACTTCACTCTATGTCCATGGATATTCTTGTTTGTTCCTTGTGGGACTAACCCATGTAGGTATTGAAAGTGCCCTAATCCAAGGATAGCTCTCAACTCTTGATGATCTACATCAACATTGAGCATCCACATCTTCAACATCTACATGAAGTCTACTACGACAACCCAAGGTTAGTTTGACCCTTTAAAAGGGGTTCTCACATCTAGGGGGAGCTTTGCTCTAAAAAAAAATGAGCTAAAGCATCTCCAAATGATGTGAACACATAAATGCTTTATGTAAAAGTGGTAACCCCACTTGTGCTTAAACGATGAGTATGACCTATGACCAAATGTTCTCATTTGGCTCCTAAGTCAATATACTCATATATAGATGACCTAGTCATCGACAAATTGTGTGCTAGTAGCTAGAGTTTTGGTTGTGCATGTTTGACACATATTTCAGTTGCTATCTTATTGTGTGAGCATGTTGAATGCATGATTTTATTCATTCAAGGACATCCATTTGTGGTTTTGATTGTTTTGGTTTCTTTTTCTGGCCAAATGGATGGACAAGAATGCCTAAGCACCTTCCCTAGCTATCTATGCTATCTTGTCTCAAATTCTATTCATGCTTATATCACAACTTTGAACAAGTCTTTTTCGGACAGTCCGAGTGAGGAGCACTCGGAACCACCGATTCGTCTAAGGCTGACTTCCAAAACCTTCTAAGTCCATTTCGGTCTGACCGGCTTCCCAATCTCGGTCCAACCGAAACACTTAGATTGATCTAGGTTTCATCTCGGTGAAACCGAGTTCAAAATCTCGGTCTGACCGATATGCGTAACTGCACCGCAATTATGCATCTCGGTGACACCGAGTTTTTCAACTCGGTCCCACCGACAGCACGGGGTTATATATACTGAGGGCTGCGCGCGATCTATTCCTTTCAAACGTTCGCCCTCCAAGACCCCTGCTGCCGCCGCCCTGGTCTACGGATCGTCGCCGTCGTCACCTGTGCGCCCTCGCCGCAGGTCTCCGCCGCCGTCAACGGTAATCTTCTCCGCCGTTGCCGCCGTAGAGGGACACCACCAAGTTAGGGTGTGTCCCGATCCCTTTCATGCTCCACTTCTGATTCTTGCATGATAGGACTGCCCTGATTCAATCCACGTTTGATATGATCCCAATACATTGTTCAGATCTTCTAGTTTCGAGGAAAATTCTTAGGTTTAGGTTTCCACGGAATGCATCTCGGTGAAGCCGATTCCTGAAACTCGGACTGACCGATTTGGTCTCTGACCATTGCACTACATAGTTCGGTCTGACCGAGTTGTGGAAATCGGAATGTCCGAATTGAAGTTTCTGTGAAACCCTAAGTTTTCGGTAGGACCGAAACCCATTTCGGTCTGACCGAAAGTGGTGTGTAGGTTCTGTTGAACACTTCGGTTACACCGAAACTTGAAATCGGTTTGACCGAAATACATTCTGTGAAAACTCAAAACTAAGTTTTTAACTCATTTTTTTTCAAAAACTTCTGTAGTTGTGATAACTCTTCCATTCTGCCTATACCTTATCTTTTCACAGGTCTTTCAGCCATGTCAGATGTCAGTGACAGCCAGAACAGGTCTGAATCACCATTTGCTGAAATTCCAGAGGCAGATACAAGTCCTGCTAGCAGCTCTAGTGATGATGGTGAGAGGAGCACCCCTAGTGGTCTGCCTCCCGCAGCTACGAGAACCAGGAAGAAGAGAACTTCTGATGATGAGGATTCCGACTTTGTTGCTGAGGAAGTTACCTCCAAGCCCAAGAAGAATGTGGTTGCCAAAGAGCACCAAGGGCAGCAAACAAGGAAAGGCACAAGTAAAGTGAAGCAATCAGCAGTTGCCAAGAAGCTCATCTTGGAAGAGCCAGCTCCAAGCAAGGTGAAGAAGACTTCCAAGAGGAAGAGGGTTGTTTATGCTGAACCTCAAGATGTTGCTGAAGAAGAAGAAGAAGAAGATGCACCCCAGCCTCCTCCTCAGAAAGCTAAGTTCATGGGTGATGCTATTCGGGCTCAAGCCTCCTCCAAGCCCAAGAAGCCTGCTCAAGCTAAGGCAGCTCCAGCGAAGCCCAAGAGGACAACCAGAAGCATTCCAGCTTCTGAGAAGAACAAAGGTGAGATGCCACCTTCTGAGTCAGATGAAGAGCATGTGTTGCTCAAGCTCCGTCCCAAGTTGCCACTCCACAATGATACTCATCCTCAAGCTGAGGACATGAAGGCAAGGAAGGACAAAGGTCTCAGGCTATGGAGACAGTCTGATCCATATGCCGTTAGAAGAAGGACTGCTGTGGACCCCAGATTCCACACCAGAGAGCAGCAGGATTTCTATGAGACTGTGCTAATGGATAAGAAGCCCATTGTTGCTGACACCAGATATGTTGACTGGAAGTATATTGACAGTAGAGAGCACCGGGACTTCTTTCCCCATGTGCATGAGAGCTTTACTGCATGTGGAGTTGCTGATTTTGTGGGTCAAGAACTGACAGCATGGAATGACGAGATGATCATGCAGTTCTATGCCACAGCCCACTTCTACCCCGATGGCAAGATCACCTGGATGACTGAAGGTCAACGGTTTTCTTCGACTGTTGCAGAATGGGCAGAACTTCTGAACGCTCCTGTGCAGAGAGAGGACGACATTGATGTCTATGGGATTCCTAAGAAGAGTCATGATTCTATGAAGAATATGTACAAGGAGATCCCAGCTGCTGATTTGGAGGGATGGAAGCTCGGCTCAGTGTATTATCTCCAAGCAGGTCTGACCACTACTAACACTATTCTGAGGCATACTTTGATGCCTAAGTCAGGTGACCACCGGATGATACGAGGCTATCCTATCAACATGCTGCACATTCTCGATGAGAAGGCACCTTTTAAGGTGATGGACTTGATGGTAGAGACCATTAAGAGGACTGCAGCTGACCAAAAGAGGTCATGTGGGTTTGCACCGCAGATACAGATGCTCATCAACGCCAAGTTTGGCACGGGCAAATTCATGTTGGATAGGAAGCACTTGCCACTGCAGCCAGAGCATGAGGACAACGTAGTTGTGATGGATGAAGAGGATCCCACCTCAGTTGAAGGGCAAGCCAAGATCGAAGCTGCAAAGAAAGCCAAAGCTGACAAAGAGGCAGCAGCAGCAGCAGCTAAGCCAAAGAGCTTTGGAGAACAGATTCTTGAAGCAACCCAGAGAATTGAACAACGCCTGGCCAGCATTGAGCAATCTCAGGAGAGCCTTGAGAGGATTGTCAAGGACAAGATCCACGCTCTAGACGTGAAGCTGACTGAGATTCAGGTGTCTGTCAACAAGCTTGAGGCAGACATGGAGGAGACTAGGCAGGAGAGAGCAGAGCTTATGCAGGATGATCTAGTCCAGGACTCTCATCGCCAGGCTGCTCAGGTTCCCAGAGGATCCAGATCTGCAGCTATCCCAGTGACAGACTCCAGGGCTACCACTTCAGCACCAGCTACAGCTCCAGCAGTTCCTACAGCTCCAGCATCCACTCCTCCACCGCAGACATCAGCAGAGGTCTTCGCAGATGCAGCTATCTCTACACCGACATCGACCCAGACGGGAGCAGCCAGCCGAGCCCGCAGTGACGTTTAGCTCTATACCTTTTCGAACTTTTTGGTAACTTGTTGCCAAAGGGGGAGAAATTGTTATAGATCATAGGGCTTCGAGAGAGAGAGAGTGCTCTTTCGTTTTTTTCGTCTTTTGCCGGTTTCTCTGTGATACTTTGGTTTCTTTTGGTTCCTGAAACTTTAAGTGTGCGTGCTACTACGTTTGATGCTACCTTAATGAGTGCTTAGCCATACTATGCTTTAATGTGTGCTTATTGCTTATCCTATGCTATTCCTTATTGTATGGCTATTTACTCTTGTCTTGGTGATTAAGTGCATGTTATTCATTCTTATCATTTTGTGCGCTCCACCAAGATGTATGTGACATGGAAGAGTGACCCATAATCCTAATCGATTGTGCATTTGCATTCAAACGCAAATTTTAAATAATGCACAAATTTAGGGGGAGCTCTTGTTTATCACATACTTCTCAAAGCGACGATATTATTCATTGATTATATCTTTTGTCGAAGCTTTGATCTATATGTTGTCATCAATTACCAAAAAGGGGGAGATTGAAAGTGCAACTAATCCCCGGGTGGTTTTGGTAATTAATAACAACATATATATCATTGAACTAATATTATCTTGAGAATCATTTCAGAGAAATTCGATGATATGGGTATGGAAATGTCTGAAGAAGTGGACCCCTCAAAATGCTAAGACAAGCATTGGCTAAAGCTCAAGACTCCATTTTTGGTTTAGTGATCAAAGATCACATTGAGTCCATAGGAAAAGCCAATACTATTAAAAGGGGATGAGGTTGTGTTAATGTTCTTGTTGCTCAAGTGCTTGGTGATCTAACTCCCTCAACTATCAGCACTATTCACTACTTAACACACACCCATAAGTAATCTCGGTCAAACCAACTCTATCTCACCGAGATGAAGTTATCTCTACAAACCCTAACATCTCGGTCACACCGATTTCTCCAACTCAGTCCCACCGAGATGAACCTCTTCAGTTGTTTCTCCAAACCCTAGCTTCTCGGTCAAACCGATTCTGAGTTTCGGTCTCACCGAAAAAGGGCTGCCAACCTTCTGTGATCAGTTGACATCAATTCGGAATATCCGAGTTTATATTTTCGGTCTCACCGAAATGGCAAACCCTAACCTTTGACTCACTTCGGTCTCACCGAGATGGTATTTTCGGTCCCACCGAAAATCCCAACGTTCACTATATTTGAACTTTCGGTCTGACCGAGTTTTCACTTCGGTCTGACCGAGATTGGTCAAATGTGTGTGTAACGGTTGGATTTTGTGTGGAGGCTATATATACCCCTCCACCCCCTCTTCATTCGTGAGGAGAGCCATCAGAAAGTACTACCATTCCTACCATACACTTTCTGAGAAGTGAACCACCTACCCTTGTGTTGAGATCAAGCCATTCCATTCCTACCATATGAAACTTGATCTCTAGCCTTCCCAAGTTGCTTTCCACTCAAACCTTTCTTCCACCACAGCCATATTAGTGAGGAGAGTTGAGTGTTGGGGAGTTTATCACTTGAAGCACAAGAGCAAGGAGTTCATCATCATCAACACCGTCTATTACCTTTTGGGGGGTGGTGCCTCCTAGATTGGTTAGGTGTCGCTTGGGAGCCTCCGTCTTGATGATGTGGAGTTGAACCAAGAAGTTTGTAAGGGCAAGGAGATCGCCTACTTCGTGAAGATCTACCCCGAGTAAGGCTAGTCCTCCGTGGGCGTAGGCCGTGATGGAATAGACAAGGTTGCTTCTTCGTGGACCCTTCGTGGGTGGAGCCCTCCGTGGACTCGCGCAGCCGTTACCCTCCGTGGGTTGAAGTCTCCATCAACGTGGATGTACGATAGCACCACCTATCGGAACCACGACAAAAATCTCCGTGTCACCAAACTGCGTTTGATCTTCTCCACCTCCTTTTTACATGTGCAATTTACTTTCCGCTGCATATACTCTAGAATTGCATGTGTAGGGTGTTACTTGAATTGATCTTGTTTGTGAAACTGCCAAAAACTTTGCATGATCTAAAGGCAGATTTTTTATATTGTCAAGTAGTCTAATCACCCCCCCTCTAGACCTACTTTCGATCCTACACAGGTGAAGATGAAGATTGCTCCATGTTGGAACTTGTCTTGTTGGAATATCACAATATATCTTATATATATTAACACACCTATATACTTGGCAATGGGTGGAAGGCTTGGCCTTTTGCTCGGTGTTTTGTTCCACTCATGCCGCCTTAGGAGTCCATAAACCGGCGTTATGTTCCTTGATTTTGCGTTACTAACACGGTTGGGTATATGGGGACCCCTTGACAGTTCGTCTTTGAAGAAAACTCCTCCAGCAAGGCCCAACATTGGTTTTATTTGCAACATAATAAAAACTTAATTAATTAATTAATTGCATAGGGAGTTAGCGCTACCCGAGGATTCTTTCCACATACAGGGGGGCAGTGCTGATGGTGTTGGTCCCAGACTAGAGCCACTTGCGGTGCCACCCAGTTATCTGGGGTCTTCGGTTGCTATACGCAGCGCTCATCCGGACGTGGCCTGAGATGAGATACGCGCGGCTACTATCAGGGTGTCGGCACGCCGGGAGGTCTTGCTGGACTTGTTTTACCACTGTCGAAATGTCTTGTGCACCGGGAATTCCGAGTCTGATCGGGCCTTCCCTAAGATAAGGGGTAATATTATTATTACTTCTGCTGATCGTGAGAGCTTGTGATGGGCTAAGTTGGGACACCCCTGCAGGGTTATGATCTTTCGAAAGCCGTGCCCGCGGTTATGTGGCAGATTGGAATTTGTTAATGTCCGGTTGTAGAAAACTTGATAGAGGATCTGAGATAAAATACACGAACCGTGTGAGTAACCGTGACCGTCTCTTTTCACTTCGAGAAGAGAAAACGGTGGGGTTATATTTGACTCGTAGGTAGTTCAGGATCTTTAGCGATCATGACTAGTTTGCGACCGTTTGCGTAGATGCTCATCTTATCTTGTACTCGCAAGTTAGACACCATACTTTTGCTTTGCCGCTGCTGCAACCTCACCACTTAACCTCTCCATACGCTTTAAGCTTTGCTAGTCTTGATACCCATGGTTATGGGATTGCTGAGTCCTCGTGGCTCACAATTACTACAACACCAATTGCAGGTGCAGGTTTCTGATGACTTGACGTGAGAGCGATGTTCTTTGAGTTGGAGTTCTTTCTTCTTCTGCTTCGTCAGTCTTGGGTTAGGTTCCTGGTCGGCAGCCTGGGATAGGAGATGGATGTCGTTGTCCTTTTCATGTTTGCATTCGTAGTCGGATGCCTTGTATTGATGTTGTTGTATTCATGTGACCTGTATGAATTGTATGTATCCCCATGTATTTATGTTATGGTACGATGTAATGATATCCATCTTGCTAAGCGCGTGAGTTGCGGTTGTGTCCCAATCATGTATGAGTCACGTGATCGGGATAGAATCGTATCTTGGGCCTCACACCATCGTATCTACTTTTCCAAACTCTTTTGCCCTTGTTTGGACTCTAATTTGCATGATTTGAATGGAACTAACCCGGACTGACGCTGTTTTCAGCAGAATTACCTTGGTGTTATTTTTGTGCAGAAATAAAAGTTCTCGGAATGACTTGAAACTTCACGGAGAATATTTTCAGAATATATAAAATATATTGACTGAAAGAACCACCAAAGGGGGCCCACATCCTGGCCACAAGGGTGGGGGAGCCCCCTAGGGCGCGCCCCCTACCTTGTGGGCCCCCTGGAGCTCCACCAACCTCAACTCCAACTCCATACAATCTCTTTCGGGGAGAAAAAAAATCAGGAAGAACATCCCATCACGTTTTACGATACGGAGCCGCTGCCACCTCCTGTTTTTCATCGGGAGACCTGATGTGGAGTCCGTTCGGGGCTCCGGAGAGTGGAGATCGTTGCCGTCGTCATCATCAACCATCCTCCATCACCAATTCCATGATGCTGATGGCTGTGCGGGGTAATTCCATCGTAGGCTTGCTAGACGGTGATGGGTTGGATGAGATTTATCATGTAATCGAGTTAGTTTTGTTAGGGTTTGATCCCTAGTATCCATTATGTTCTGAGGTTGATGTTGCTATGACTTTGCTATGCTTAATGCTTGTCACTAGGGCCCGAGTGCCATGATTTCAGATCTGAACCTATTATGTTTTCATGAATATATTTGTGTTCTTGATCCTATCTTGAAAGTCTATAGTCACCTACTATGTGTTATGATGCGGAAAACTCGGAGTGACAATAACCGAGGCACTTCCCGGTGATGACCATAGTTTGAGGAGTTCATGTATTCACTAAGTGTTAATGCTTTGGTCCGGTACTCTATTAAAAGGAGGCCTTAATATCCCTTAGTTTCCATTAGGACCCCGCTGCCACGGGAGGGTAGGACAAAAGATGTCATGCAAGTTCTTTTCCATAAGCACGTATGACTATATTCAGAATACATGCCTACATCACATTGATGAATTAGAGCTAGTTCTGTGTCACCCTAGGTTATAACTGCTACATGATGAATATTATCCGACACCTATCATTGCCGATCCATTGCCTACAAATTTGTTCCATATTGATACTTGCTTTGTTACTTTCGTCACTGCTGCTGTCACCATTACTACAAGACTGCTACTGTTACTTTTGCTATTGTTACCATTACTTCCATACTACTTTGCTACTAAATACTTTGCTATAGATATTAAGTTTTCCAGGTGTGGTTGAAGTGACAACTCCGTTGCTAATACTTGAGAATATTCTTTGGATCCCCTTGTGTCGAATCAATAAATTTGGGTTGAATACTCTACCCTCGAAAACTGTTGTGATCCCCTCTACTTGTGGGTTATCAAGACCTTTTTCTGGCGCCGTTTGTTGGCGTTTTGGGAACGGGGGTACCCAGACTTTCCTATCTGTGGCCCAGAGCGTGGCTCATTCAGCTGGTATGGCCCATCTTCATCAGCAACCACTCAAGACCCTCGCGAGGGGCCAAGCCTCGCGAGGTGGATGGCGCAAGACCTCCCCTGGGGCAGCCTCGCTAGGTTGGTACCTGAGGAGCGGAGATATCAGGGCAAGGGACACCTCGTGAGGTTCGCACGGCGTGAGCCATGACGACCAAGGCCAGGCGCGCACCAGCGGGCGTAGGAAGCTGAAAGTGCAACTAATCCCCGGGTGGTTTTGGTAATTAATAACAACATATATATCATTGAACTAATATTCTCTTGAGAATCATTTCAGAAAAGTTCGATGATGTGGGTATGGAAATGTCTGAAGAAGTGGACCCCTCAAAATGCTAAGACAAGCATTGGCAAAAGCTCAAGACTCCTTTTTTGGTTTAGTGATCAAAGATCACATTGAGTCCATAGGAAAGCCAATACTATTAAAAGGGGATGAGGTTGTGTTAATGTTCTTGTTGCTCAAGTGCTTGGTGATCTAACTCCCTCAACTATCAGCACTATTCACTTCTTAACACACACCCATAAGTAATCTCGGTCACACCGATTTCTCCTACTCAGTCCCACCGAGATGAACCACTTCAGTTGTTTCTCCAAACCCTAGATTCTCGGTCACACCGATTCTGAGTTTCGGTCTCACCGAAAAAGGGCTGCCAACCTTCTGTGATCAGTTGACATCAATTCGGAATATCCGAGTTTATATTTTCGGTCTCACCGAAATGGCAAACCCTAACCTTTGACTCACTTCGGTCTCACCGAGATGGTATTTTCGGTCCCACCGAAAATCCCAACGTTCACTATATTTGAACTTTCGGTCTAACCGAGTTTTCACTTCGGTCTGACCGAGATTGGTCAAATGTGTGTGTAACGGTTGGATTTTGTGTGGAGGCTATATATACCCCTCCACCCCCTCCTCATTCGTGAGGAGAGCCATCAGAAAGTACCACCACTTCTACCACACACTTTCTGAGAAGTGAACCACCTACCCTTGTGTTGAGATCAAGCCATTCCATTCCTATCATATGAAACTTGATCTCTAGCCTTCCCAAGCTGCTTTCCACTCAAATCTTTCTTCCACCACAGCCATATCAGTGAGGAGAGTTGAGTGTTGGGGAGTTTATCACTTGAAGCACAAGAGCAAGGAGTTCATCACCATCAACACCGTCTATTACCTTTTGGGGGGTGGTGCCTCCTAGATTGGTTAGGTGTCGCTTGGGAGCCTCCGTCGTGATGTGGAGTTGAACCAAGAAGTTTGTAAGGGCAAGGAGATCGCCTACTTCGTGAAGATCTACCCCGAGTAAGGCTAGTCCTCCGTGGGCGTAGGCCGTGATGGAATAGACAAGGTTGCTTCTTCGTGGACCCTTCGTGGGTGGAGCCCTCCGTGGACTCGCGCAGCCGTTACCCTCCGTGGGTTGAAGTCTCCATCAACGTGGATGTACGATAGCACCACCTATCGGAACCACGACAAAAATCTTCGTGTCACCAAACTGCGTTTGATCTTCTCCACCTCTCTTTTACATGTGCAATTTACTTTCCGCTGCTTACACTCTAGAATTGCATGTGTAGGGTGATACTTGAATTGATCTTAATTGTGAAACTGCCAAAAACATTGCATGATCTAAAGGCAGATTTTTTATATTGTCAAGTAGTCTAATCACCCCCCCTCTAGACCTACTTTCGATCCTACAAGTGGTATCAGAGCTTTGGTCTCCATTGCCTTGGTTTCCATTGCATTGGACTCCATAAGCTTGGTTTCACAACCTAGGAGAGTATGGCGTCTAGTGAGGGTAAATATCGTAGAGGTCCTTACTTTGATGGTACAAATTTTGCTAGTTGGAAGCATAAAATGAAAATGCATATTCTTGGTCATAACCCAGCCGCATGGGGCATTATTTGTGTTGGCATGCAAGGTGATTTCTTTGAAGAAGGAAAAGTTCCGGATCGCGAAGCTACACCCGAAGAGTTGCGGATGTTGCAAAACAATGCTCAAGCTTGTGACATTCTCTTCAATGCTTTGTGTCCCGAAGAGTTCAACAAAATCAGCCGTCTTGAGAATGCTAAAGAGATTTGGGATACTTTGGTTGAAATGCACGAAGGTACTGAATCTGTGAAGGAATCAAAGCTAGATATTCTTCAAGGTCAACTTGACAAGTTCAAGATGAAGGATGGTGAAGGAGTCGCTGAAATGTACTCTAGGCTTGCTCTCATCACAAATGAGATTGCCGGCTTAGGAAGCGAAGAAATGACCGACCGATTCATCATTAAGAAGATTCTCAGAGCTTTGGATGGAAAGTATGACACCGTGTGCACTTTGATCCAAATGATGCCAAACTACAAGACTCTCAAGCCAAGTGAAGTCATTGGAAGAATTGTTGCTCATGAGATGACACTTAAGGATAAGGAAGAGCTTCACAACAAGTCAAGTGGTGCTTACAAAGCTACAAGTGATGCTCCTACTACCTCAAGTGACAAGCTAATTTCCAATGAAGAGATAAGCCTAATGGTCAAGAACTTCAACAAGTTCTACAAGAATAGAGGCAAAGAAAGAAGCTCAAAGTCTAGATCATATGATGAAAAGAGATCTTCTAGTCGTGATCGAAACTGCTACAATTGTGGAAGACCCCGACACTTCTCAAATGAGTGTACGGCTCCCCACAAGAGAAGAGAAGAATCTCCAAGAAGAAGAGCAAGAGATGAGTCACCTCGGAGAGAGAGAAGGAGCAGAGATGATCGTTATGAACGAAGACCCTCTCGGAGAAGCAAGGATTCGGAGAGGAAAGACAAGTCATCAAGGAGCTACACAAGAAGAAGACATCAAGCTCATGTTGGTGAATGGGTCTCCGGCTCCGACTCTGACAATCAATCCGATGGAAGCTATCACTCCGACTCCGACTATAGTCAAGATGAAGGTGTTGCCGGACTTGCACTCGTATCCTCCAACTCCAACTCCTACGACTTATTTGATTCACCAAATGAGGGAATTGGAAGATGCTTCATGGCTAAAGGTCCCAAGGTAACACACCCTGAATTCATTGACTTTGATAGTGATGAGGATGATTTGCTTGGTGAAGATGAGCTCTTGCATGATAAATCTAGTGAGCTTAGTAATGATGAAAATGCTAGTAGTCTTTATAGTCGAGAAGAGTCGAATGACAATGCTATGAAGGAGATTGAGCGTCTAACTAAAGAACTAAACACTCTTAAGTTAGCTCATGAAACAACTCAAGAAGATCATAGAGAGCTCCTAAGATCTCATGAGAAGCTACGCTTCGAGAAGCTCACTCTAGAGCAAGAACATGAGTTTCTAAGAGCGATCAATGACGATCTTCGAAAGAAGAGTTCTTCATATCTTGCCAAACGACTTCTCTTGTCTAATTTCTTGCCACCTATTAAGACTAAGCATGACAAGCATAAGAAAAATTCTTCCTCTAGTAGTAACAATAACAATGTTAAATCCAATGTTGTTACTTCTAGTAGTTCTCTTGATTCCACTAACAATGTTTCAAGCCAAGTTACACTTGAGCAAGAAAATAGCTTATTGAAGGAAATCATAGAGAAAGGTGTCTACAAGAGTCTTGCCGGAAGCAAGAACTTTGAGGAGATTGTTCGCAAACAAGGAAGACACCGGAAGAATCAAGGGATTGGTTTTGAGCGAAAGTTCAACGCCAAAGGTGTTGAGTGGGAAGAAGGTCAATACCCTACTCCACAGTTTGTTTCACAAAAGGAGAAGTATGATCCTACTTCTTCCAATGTGGAACAAGCTCAAGATGACCTTCCACCACAAGACCACAAGCTAAAGGCCAAGGACAAGCTTCAAGAGGAGATTGATGCACTCATTGAAGCACCTCAAGCCATGGTCAAGTGGGTTCCCAAGGACACATCAAGTTCTACTTCGTCAAGCTCAACTACAACACCAAGGATTCCCATCAAGATGATGTGGATCCCAAAGAAGAAGAACTAGTAGGTTCTTGAGGGTGACTCCGCCAACAAACTTCACTCATATTCATTTTGGCAAGAACTTGTGCAATCAACTTCCACATCATGCACTTGTTCATGGAGTCACAAACCCTCTTGTTGGTAAGTCAAGGGACAAGGTAATCATTGCTTTCATGGACATCATCTTTTGTGCACTTCACTCTATGTCCATGGATATTCTTGTTTGTTCCTTGTGGGACTAACCCATGTAGGTATTGAAAGTGCCCTAATCCAAAGGATTGCTCCCAACTCATGATGATCTACATCAACATTGAGCATCCACATCTTCAACATCTACATGAAGTCTTCTACGACAACCCAAGGTTAGTTTGACCCTTTAAAAGGGGTTCTCACATCTAGGGGGAGCTTTGCTCTAAAAATGAGCTAAAGCATCTCCAAATGATGTGAACACATAAATGCTTTATGTAAAGGTGGTAACCCCACTTGTGCTTAAACGATGAGTATGACCTATGATCAAATGTTCTCATTTGACTCCTAAGTCAATATACTCATATATAGATGACCTAGTCATCGACAATTTGTGTGCTAATAGCTAGAGTTTTGGTTGTGCATGTTTGACACATATTTCAGTTGCTATCTTATTGTGTGAGCATGTTGGATGCATGATTTTATCCATTCAAGGACATCCATTTGTTGTTTTGATTGTTTTGGTTTCTTTTTCTGGCCAAATGGATGGACAAGAATGCCTAAGCACCTTCCCTAGCTATCTATGCTTTCTTGTCTCAAAATTCTATTCATGCTTATATCACAACTTTGAACAAGTCTTTTTCGGACAGTCCGAGTGAGGAGCACTCGGAACCACCGATTCGTCTAAGGCTGACTTCCAAAACCTTCTAAGTCTATTTCGGTCTGACCGGCTTCTCAATCTCGGTCCAACCGAAACACTTAGATTGATCTAGGTTTCATCTCGGTGAAACCGAGTTCAAAATCTCGGTCTGACCGATATGTGTAACTGCACAGCAGAAATACATCTCGGTGACACCGAGTTTTTCAACTCGGTCCCACCGACAGTACGGGGTTATATATACTGAGGGCTGCGCGCGATCTATTCCTTTCAAACCGTTCGCCCTCCAAGACCCCTGCTGCCGCCGCCCTGATCTAAGGATCGTCGCCGTCGTCGCCTGTGTGCCCTTGCCGCAGGTCTCCGCCGCCGTCAACGGTAATCTTCTCCGCCGTTGCCGCCGTAGAGGGACACCACCAAGTTAGGGTGTGTCTCGATCCCTTTCATGCTCCACTTCTGATTCTTGCATGATAGGACTGCCCTGATTCAATCCACGTTTGATATGTTCCCAATACATTGTTCAGATCGTTTAGTTTCGAGGAAAATTCTTAGGTTTAGGTTTCCACGGAATGCATCTCGGTGAAGCCGATTCCTGAAACTCGGACTGACCGATTTGGTCTCTGACCATTGCACTACACAGTTCGGTCTGACCGAGTTGTGAAAATCGGAATGTCCGAAGTGAAGTTTCTATGAAACCCTAGTTTTTCGGTAGGACCGAAACCCATTTCGGTCTGACCGAAAGTGGTGTGTAGGTTCTGTTGAACACTTCGGTTACACCGAAACTTGAAATCGGTTTGACCGAAATACATTCTGTGAAAACTCAAAACTAAGTTTTTAACTCATTTTTTTGCAAAAACTTCTGCAGTTGTGATAACTCTTCTACTCTGCCTATACCTTATCTATTCACAGGTCTTTCAGCCATGTCAGATGTCAGTGACAGCCAGAACAGGTCCGAATCACCGTTTGCTGAGATTCCAGAGGCAGGTACAAGTCCTGAGGCTAGCAGCTCTAGTGATGATGGTGAGAGGAGTACCCCTAGTGGTCTGCCTCCTGCTGCTACGAGAACCAGGAAGAAGAGAACGTCTGATTCTGAGGATTCCGATTTCGTTGCTGAGGAAGTTACCTCCAAGCCAAAGAGGCAAGTGGTCGCCAAAGAGCTCCAAGGGCAGCAGCCAAAGAAAGGCACGAGCAAAGTGAAGCAGTCTGCAGTTGCCAAGAAGCTCAACTTGGAAGAGCCAGCTCCAAGCAAGGTGAAGAAGACTTCCAAAAGGAAGAGAGTTGTTTATGTTGAACCTCAAGTTGATGATGCTGAAGAAGAAGAAGAAGATGCACCCCAGCCTCCTCCTCAGAAAGCTAAGTTCATGGGTGATGCTATTCGGGCTCAAACCTCCTCCAAGCCCAAGAAGCCTGCTCCAGCTAAGGCAGCTCCAGCGAAGCCTAAGAGGACAACCAGAAGCATTCCAGCTTCTGAGAAGAACAAAGGTGAGATGCCACCTTCTGAGTCAGATGAAGAGCATGTGTTGCTCAAGCTCCGTCCCAAGTTGCCACTCCACAATGATGCTCATCCTCAAGCTGAGGATATGAAGGCAAGGAAGGACAAAGGTCTCAGGCTATGGAGACAATCTGATCCATATGCCGTAAGAAGAAGGACTGCTGTGGACCCCAGATTCCACACCAAAGAGCAGCAGGATTTCTATGAGACCGTGCTAATGGATAAGAAGCCCATTGTTGCTGACACCAGGTATGTCGACTGGAAGTATATTGACAGCAGAGAGCATCGGGACTTCTTTCCCCATGTGCATGAGAGCTTTACTGCATGTGGAGTTGCTGACTTTGTGGGTCAAGAACTGACAGCCTGGAATGACGAGATGATCATGCAGTTCTATGCCACAGCCCATTTCTATCCTGATGGCAAGATCACCTGGATGACTGAAGGTCAAAGGTTTTCTTCAACTGTTGCAGAATGGGCAGAACTTCTGAACGCTCCAGTGCAGAGAGAGGACGACATTGATGTCTATGGGATTCCTAAGAAGAGTCATGATTCCATGAAGAATATGTACAAGGAGATCCCAGCTGCTGATTTGGAGGGATGGAAACTCGGCTCAGTGTATTATCTCCAGGCAGGTCTGACCACCACTAACACTATCCCGAGGCATACTTTGATGCCTAAGTCAGGTGACCACCGGATGATACGAGGCTATTCTATCAACATGCTGCACATTCTCGATGAGAAGGCACCTTTTAAGGTGATGGACTTGATGGTAGAGACCATCAAGAGGACTGCAGCTGACCAGAAGAGGTCGTGTGGGTTTGCACCGCAGATACAGATGCTTATCAACGCCAAGTTTGGCACGGGCAAATTCATGTTGGATAGGAAGCACTTGCCACTGCAGCCAGAGCATGAGGACAACGTAGTTGTGATGGATGAAGAGGATCCCACCTCAGTTGAAGGGCAAGCCAAGATCGAAGCTGCAAAGAAAGCCAAAGCTGACAGAGAGGCAGCAGCAGCAGCAGCTAAGCCAAAGAGCTTTGGAGAGCAAATCCTTGAAGCAACCCAGAGAATTGAACAACGCCTGGCCAGCATTGAGCAATCTCAGGAGAGCCTTGAGAGGATTGTCGAGGACAAGATCCACGCTCTAGACGTGAAGCTGACTGAGATTCAGGTGTCTGTCAACAAGCTTGAGGCAGACATGGAGGAGACTAGGCAGGAGAGAGCAGAGCTTATGCAGGATGATATAGTCCAGGACTCTCATCGCCAGACTGCTCCGGTTCCCAGAGGATCCAGGTCTGCAGCTATCCCAGTTACTTCAGCTCCAGCCACAACTCCAGCTCCAGCATCCACTCCTCCAGCGCAGACATCAGCAGAAGTCTTCGCCGACGCAGCTATCTCTACACCGACATCTACCCAGACGGGAGCAGCCAGCCGAGCCCGCAGTGACGCTTAGCTCTATACCTTTTCGAACTTTTTGGTAACTTGTTGCCAAAGGGGGAGAAATTGCTATAGATCATAGGGCTTCGAGAGAGAGAGTGCTCTTTCGTCTTTTCGTTCTTTTGCCGGTTTTCCTTGAGATACATTGGTTTCTTTTGGTTCCAGATACTTTATGTGTGCTTGCTACTACGTTTGATGCTACCTTAATGAGTGCTTAGTCATACTATGCCTTAATGAGTGCTTATTGCTTATCATATGCTATTTCTTATTGTATGGCTATTTACTCTTGTCTTGGTGATTGAGTGCATGTTATTCATTCTTATCATTTTGTGCGCTCCACCAAGATGTATGTGACATGGAAGAGTGACCCATAATCCTAATCGATTGTGCATTTGCATTCAAACGCAAATTTTAAATAATGCACAAATTTAGGGGGAGCTCTTGTTTATCACATACTTCTAAAAGCGACGATATTATTCTTTGATTATATCTTTTGTCGAAGCTTTGATCTATATGTTGTCATCAATTACCAAAAAGGGGGAGATTGAAAGTGCAACTAATCCCCGGGTGGTTTTGGTAATTAATAACAACATATATATCATTGAACTAATATTCTCTTGAGAATCATTTCAGAAAAGTTCGATGATGTGGGTATGGAAATGTCTGAAGAAGTGGACCCCTCAAAATGCTAAGACAAGCATTGGCAAAAGCTCAAGACTCCTTTTTTGGTTTAGTGATCAAAGATCACATTGAGTCCATAGGAAAGCCAATACTATTAAAAGGGGATGAGGTTGTGTTAATGTTCTTGTTGCTCAAGTGCTTGGTGATCTAACTCCCTCAACTATCAGCACTATTCACTTCTTAACACACACCCATAAGTAATCTCGGTCACACCGATTTCTCCTACTCAGTCCCACCGAGATGAACCACTTCAGTTGTTTCTCCAAACCCTAGATTCTCGGTCACACCGATTCTGAGTTTCGGTCTCACCGAAAAAGGGCTGCCAACCTTCTGTGATCAGTTGACATCAATTCGGAATATCCGAGTTTATATTTTCGGTCTCACCGAAATGGCAAACCCTAACCTTTGACTCACTTCGGTCTCACCGAGATGGTATTTTCGGTCCCACCGAAAATCCCAACGTTCACTATATTTGAACTTTCGGTCTAACCGAGTTTTCACTTCGGTCTGACCGAGATTGGTCAAATGTGTGTGTAACGGTTGGATTTTGTGTGGAGGCTATATATACCCCTCCACCCCCTCCTCATTCGTGAGGAGAGCCATCAGAAAGTACCACCACTTCTACCACACACTTTCTGAGAAGTGAACCACCTACCCTTGTGTTGAGATCAAGCCATTCCATTCCTACCATATGAAACTTGATCTCTAGCCTTCCCAAGTTGCTTTCCACTCAAATCTTTCTTCCACCACATCCATATCAGTGAGGAGAGTTGAGTGTTGGGGAGTTTATCACTTGAAGCACAAGAGCAAGGAGTTCATCACCATCAACACCGTCTATTACCTTTTGGGGGGTGGTGCCTCCTAGATTGGTTAGGTGTCGCTTGGGAGCCTCCGTCGTGATGTGGAGTTGAACCAAGAAGTTTGTAAGGGCAAGGAGATCGCCTACTTCGTGAAGATCTACCCCGAGTAAGGCTAGTCCTCCGTGGGCGTAGGCCGTGATGGAATAGACAAGGTTGCTTCTTCGTGGACCCTTCGTGGGTGGAGCCCTCCGTGGACTCGCGCAGCCGTTACCCTCCGTGGGTTGAAGTCTCCATCAACGTGGATGTACGATAGCACCACCTATCGGAACCACGACAAAAATCTCCGTGTCACCAAACTGCGTTTGATCTTCTCCACCTCTCTTTTACATGTGCAATTTACTTTCCGCTGCATAAACTCTAGAATTGCATGTGTAGGGTGTTACTTGAACTGATCTTGTTTGTGAAACTGCCAAAAACATTGCATGATCTAAAGGCAGATTTTTTATATTGTCAAGTAGTCTAATCACCCCCCCTCTAGACCTACTTTCGATCCTACAGAAGCCAGTTTTCTATTTGGTGCTAAAGGGACAAGCGCAGGTGAGGATTCCCAAGGCGTGAGGCAAAGGTTTCCATATTGGTGCAACGAGACCAAGACCAGCAGGACGGCAGAGCGGAGGTCACCATGGATCCCACGACGACGTCACCACCAGAGCCTTTGGCAGGCGAAGACCACCTTTTGTCAGGATAGCTTGTACTAGCTGTCCCCCTTCAAACTTGGCCGTTGTGGGATCCCTTCCCGCTCAATATTTGGGAAGAGGACCTGTGCCTCTATAAATAGGACTAGCCACCACCATAGAAGGGGGTCAGATTCAGACCGCCCTTAGACCCACCAATTCATTGAGCACAAGAACACCTCTCCTCCGGAGGCTGTTCTTCCCGTGTACTTGTTCATCCTCAGCCTACAAGGCAATCCACCACACCACACTGGATTAGGGTATTACACCACAATGGTGGCCGGAACCATTATAAACCCTTGTGTCTCTTGTTCTTTGGGTTTGGCGAGCTAGGCCTAGGAATCAGTGCAAGAGCGAACTAGAGCAGAAAGGAGATACTTCGTGCGCACCCCAGTGTTCGAACCTCAAGGGTTTGCCGGAACCCATGAATCCGACATTTGGCGCGCCAGGTAGGGGTGTGCCGAAGCTTCCCTTCCGTCGATCCACGCTCCATCATCCCGCCGGTTCCATGGCCGACGCTCGCCGAGCCCGTGCTGAGCGTCGTGCCGCCCTTGCTGCCCGCGTCGCCCAGATGGCTCCCGCCGGCAGACCTCCCCGCCGCTCGCCATCGCCTGCTGCCAACGCCGCCACCGACCCGGTGAGGCACGAGCAACAGGCCCCGTCCCTGCACCCCTCCGTGCGACGGGACAGACACACCACCACCCCGTCGCTGACTCCGAAAGGCTCGTCATCCCACGCTCGTCGTGGACCTATGGACGGGCAGGCTGTGTTGCTCATGGCATGCGAGCTCCTGTGTTACCACCCCGTCGACGACCACTACAAAGACTGGCTCGACCGCATCGTCGAGCTCATTAGCGCCGCTGGGGGCTCTCCTGCACCGTCCCTCTCGCTACCTCACCCGCCTCCCTCTGCAGGCGAAGTAGCCCATGAAGCGCCTCCACCACCTCCACATCAAGGCGTCATCCACGACCCAAGGCACGCGGCGCAACCTACCGTGCGGGGCGCCCGTGCATGAAGAAGGAAGCTGCCAAGATATCTAGCGGCCTCGAGGAGGAGCGCCAGCACTCCCTCCACCGCTGTGTCGAGACCGTGCGGCCCCCTGCCATGGTGGCATGCGAGAACCAAGACCGAGCTCCGCCTCCACAACAAGCTCTGGTATCAACAGCAGGCTACGAGGCCCTCGCCCCCGAGCTGTGCAACGTCAACTGGCCTGGGAAGTTCAAGCCCAACCTGCCTCCACACTACGATGGCACCCCAGACCCTGCTGATTCCTGTAGCTCTACGAGTTGAGCATCGAGGCATCCGACGGCGCCGAGAAGATCATGGCAAACTGGTTCCCCATGTCTCTCAAGGACAGCGCGCGCTCGTGGCTCCTGAACCTGCCCACGGGATCGATCTCCTCCTCGGGTGAGATGCGCGAGTGGTTCACCGCCAATTTCCAGGCCACCCGCGACCGCCCCCCCGGCTGCAGGTGACCTCCGGCGTATCAAGCAAGAACCAGGAGAAACTCTGCAGAAGTTCATCCAGCGCTTCAACAATGTCTGTGTCAAGATCCCCAAGGTCATGGACGAGGCCATCATCTCAGCATTCTCCGATGGCGTCCGCGATGTCAAGATGAAGGAGGAGCTCGCCATCCACAAAGATCTGTGCACGACCCTGGAGTTGTTTAACCTCGCGACCAAGTGCGCCAGAGCTGAGGAGGGGCACCTCTCCCTTGTCGAGCTGCCCACCATTGACCCTGAAGACAAGAAGGCCAAGGGCAAGGACGTGAAGCGCAAAGGGGTTGCCGTGCTCACGGCCGAACCAGAGATGAAGCGTGGCCGCGACCACCCGGAGTCGTCCAAGAGCAGCCGTCCGTTCTGCGCCTTCCACAACGTGCACAGCCACAACACCAATGACTGTCAAGACCTCAGGGCCATCCGCGAAGGATGCATCAGCCAATGCCCCGAGCACAACAACCGGGGCTACGACCATGGAGGAAGCCGGACCGGGGGCGCTGGGAGGACCGCGGCCCCTGTCACGAGTGGCGTGATCAGCCTCGCGAGGACCGCTAACACGATCAGCCTCGGAAGGGTGCCTGGAGGGACCAGCCTCATGAGGGTGCCTAGAGGGTCCAGCCTCGCGAGGACCGTCCTCAGGTTAAGGCCGGCCTCCCTCCACTGCCACCACCAAGGAGGTATGACGACCAGGACGAGGGGGCTGGGGCCTTCCAGGAGCCTCACGCCATTGCCTGCATCTTAGGCGGTGCACAGGCCCCAGCCTCTCAGTGCCTCTTCAAGCAGTTTGCCCGAGAAGTGAACGCGGCTCTCCCCAAGCTCGAAGCCACGCGCCCACTCAGGTGGTCCAAGTGCGCCATCACCTTTAGCTCAGCAGACCAGCTCAAGTGCGCGGCGACTGCCGGCACCCTCCCAATGCTCTGTTCACCCATCATTAGCAATGTTCAAGTCACCAAGACCCTCATAGACAGCGGCGCAGGGCTCAATGTCCTGTCCTTTGAGACGTTCGATAGCCTCAATGTGCCATACGATCAGCTACAGCCTACCAAGCCCTTCTTAGGAGTGACTGACGGCTCCACCACCCCGATAAGGCAGGTTCGCCAGCCTATCAACTTCGGCACCCGTGACAACTACCGCACCGAGCTCATTGACTTCGATGTCACCCACATTCATCTTCCCTACAACGCCATCCTCGGATACCCAGCCCTGGCCAAGTTCATGGAAGTGACTCACCACGGCTACAACGTCCTCAAGATGTCGGGAAGTGGTGGCATCATCATGGTTGCCTGCAAAGAAAAGGATGCGGTGTGCTCACTCGAACGCGCTTACCAGGCGGCGGCAGTCGAGGATCTAGACAATGATAGCGCCATCTACCCTCCTGAGGCCGTCCCCATGAAGAAGAAGAAGCTGCTGCACTAGGGGCCTCAGGAGAGCAGCGTTACCACCGTAGGACCTGCGCCACGGACGGGGCGCCTCCCTCCCTCGCATAGGAAGGTGCGCCCGGCGCTCTCCTCAGGCTGGGCTCGGGGGATCTCCTCTGGAGGGCCTCTGACCTAGCCAATGTCTCGAGGGAGGCGCTCGGGCACCATGTGGAGGCGTGCTTCGCCGCACGTTTCCCTCCGGAGGCCTCAAGGCGGGAGGTACCAAGCGCTTAGGAGTTCATCAGCCAGACCATCGAAGACTTGCAGGTGCCAAGGGCAATGCGGGGCGAGCGCCCCCCCGCACCCCGGAGTGCAGCTGTCGCCCCAGGTTCAGGCGATGGGTTGTGCGTGTGCATCAATGTCCCAACACTCAACAGGATGGCGTCTCACGAGCTCTACTGGCCATCTCAGGTGGGCCGGTGCGAGGGTCCCCCTCACAGCTACGTTCGCATGCCCTTCGGCTTGCCGAACCAGGCGGCCATGCACCAGTGCATGCGGGAAGTCCTGGCTACTTGCAAGGCCAGCATCAGGAGATCTTGGTGGAGGCGGTGCTACTTCTCGAGCTTGCGTTGTATTCCCTCGAAGAGGAAAGGGAGATGCAGCATACTAGCGTAAGTATTTCCCTCAGTTTGTGAGAACCAAGGTGTCAATCCAGTAGGAGACCACACGCCAGTCCCTTGCACCTGCACAAACAAATAAGAACTTCGCAGCCAACGCGATAAGGGGTTGTCAATCCCTTTACGGTCACTTACGAAAGTGAGATCTGATAGAGATGATAGCTTATATCTTTGGTATTTTTGGTTTATAAGAACAGCAAATAAAAGCGATAAAAGTAAAGTAGATGTAGATTGATATGTTGAGAATAGACCCGGGGGCCATAGTTTTCTCTAGTGGCTTCTCTCATGATTGCGATATTCTAAGGCGGGTAAACAAATTACTGTCGAGCAATTGACGGAAAAGAGAATAATTATGAGACTATCTAGGCATGATCATTGTATATAGGCATCACGTCCGAGAGAAGCAGACCGAAACGATTCTGCATCTACTACTATTACTCCACACATCGACCGCTATCCAGCATGCATCTAATGTATTGAGTTCATTAGAACATAGTAACGCCTTAAGCAAGATGACATGATGTAGAGGGATAAACTCAAGCAATATGATATACACCCCATCTTTTTATCCTCGATGGCAACAATACAATACGTGCCTTGCTGCCCCTACTGTCACTAGGAAAGGACACCGCAAGATTGAACCCAAAGCCAAGCACTTCTCCCATTGGAAGAACTATAGATCTAGTAGGACAAACCAAACCAATAATTCGAAGAGACTTGCAAGGATATTATGAGCACACATAAAAAGTTCAGAGAAGAACCAAATATCTTTCATAGATAACCTTGATCATAAACTCACAATTCATCGGATCTCGACAAACACACCGCAAAAAGAGATTACATCGAATAGATCTCCTCGAAGACCAAGGAGAACTTTGTATTGAGATCCTGAGAGAGAGAAGAAGCCATCTAGATACTAGCTATGGACCTGATGGTCTGTGGTAAACTACTCACAACTCATGGTGAGGGTGATGATGATGATGATGAAGAACTCCGTGATGGATCCCCCTCCGGTGGAGCTCCGGAATAGGTTCCAAGATGGGATCTCCATGGGAATAGAAGGTACGGCGGTGGAATTAGGGTTTTCTCTCTGTTCACGGAGGTTTTGGTGTACGTAGACTTATATAGGAGGAAGGAGGACACCGGGGATGTCACGGGGGCCCTACGAGGCAGGGGGCGCGCCCTGGGAAGGGGGGTGCGCCCCCACCCTCGTGGCCCCCCCTCCGTGGCTCTTCTGACGTGGTTCTCAAGTTCCTTGGGCGTGATTTTCTCCAAAAATATCTCTCGCGAAGGTTTCATTCCATTTGGACTCCGCTTGATATTCGTTTTCTGCGAAACCCTGAAATAGGCAAAAAAACAGCAATCTGGACTGGGCCTTTGGGTTAGTAGGTTAGTCCCAAAAATGATGTAAAAGTGTATGATAAAGCCCATTAAACATCCAAGACTTCATAAATAATAGCATGGAACAATAGAAAATTATAGATACGTTGGAGACGTATCAAGCATCCCCAAGCTTAATTCCTGCTCGTCCTCGAGTAGGTAAATTATAAAGAAAGAATTTTTGATGTGGAATGCTAACCAATATATTTTTTCAATGTAATTCTCTTAATTGGAATGTTCAGATCTGAAATATTCAAGATAAAAGTCTATATTGACATAAGAAACAATAATACTTCAAGCATACTAACAAAGCAATCATGTCTTCTCAAAATACTATGGTTAAAGAAAGTTATCCCTACAAAATCATATAGTCTGGCTATGCTCCCTTTTCATCACACAAAATATTCATATCATGCACAACCCCGATTTCAGCCAAGCACTTGTTTTCATACTCTATCTTTTCAAACCTTTCAACTTTCACGCAATACATGAGCGTGAGCCATGGACATAGCACTATGAGTGGAAAAGATGTGGTTGTGGAGAAGATAAAAAGGAGGGAGATAGTCTCACATCGACTAGGCGTATCAACGGGCTATGGAGATGCCCATCAATAGATATCAATGTGAGTGAGTAGGGATTGCCATGCAACAGATGCACTAGAGCTAAATATGAATGAAAGCCCAACAAAAGAAGCTAGTGGGTGTGCATCCAACTTGCTTGCTCACGAAGACCTAGGGCATTTGAGGAAGCCCATTGTTGGAATATACAAGCCAAGTTCTATAACGAAAAGTCCCACTAGTATATAAAAGTGACTAAGCATGAGACTCTCTACAATGAAGAACATGGTGCTACTTTGAAGCACAAGTGTGGAAAAAGATAGTAGCAATTGTCCCCTTTTTTGGGCCTTTCTTTTTTTCTTCGGCCTTTCCCTTTTTTCTTTTCTTTTTTCTTTTCTTTTCTTTTTTCTTTTTTTTTGCGAAGGGGGTTAATAGATTTAGCCTTTCCTCCCATGGAACAATGCCCTAATAATGATGATAATCACACTTTCATTACAACTCGATATTACAACTCGATACTACAACAACAAAGTATGACTGTATATGAATGCCTCCAGCGGTGTACCGGTATGTGCAATGAAACAAGAGTGACATGTATAAATATTATGCATGGTGGCTTTGCCACAAATACGATGTCAACTACATGATCATGCTTGGCAATATGACAATATGATGCGTGTCATATGAACGGAACGGTGGAAAGTTGCCTGGAAATATAGCTTGGAATGGCTATGGAAATGCCATGATAGGTAGGTATGGTGGCTGTTTTGATGAAGGATATGGTGGCTGTTTTGAGGAATGATATATAGTGGTTTATGGCACCGGCAAAAGTTGCGCGGTACGAGAGAGGCTAGCAATGGTGGAAGGGTGAGAGTGGGTATAATCCATGGACTCAACGTTAGTCATAAGAACTCATATACTTATTGCAAAAAACTACGAGTCATCAAAACAAAGCAAACAATGCATGATCCTAGGGGGGAGGTTGGTAGGATTTAACCATCGCGAGCCCCCGACCTCCACACAAAGGTTGGCACTTTACAAATACCTCATGCTCTAACTTCGTCACATAGCGGTTCACCATATGTGCATGCTACGGGAATCACTAACCTTAACACAAGTATTTCTCAATTTCATAATAACTCCACTAGCATGACTCTAATATCATTATCCTCAAATCTCAAAACAATTATCAAGCATCCAACATCTCATTCTATTCAATGCACTTGCTGTGATTTATTTACTACATTGACATTGGATGTCTATCATGTGAAGACTAGTTTATTTAGGCTAAACACATTACCATGCTGTTTTTAGACTCTCAAAAGGATATAAGTGAAGCATTAGAGTTCAACAATTTCTACAAAATATTACCACCACCGTGCTCTAAAAGATATAAGTGAAGCACTAGAGCAAAAACTATTCAACTCAAAAGATATAAGTGAAGCACATAACGTGTTCTATCAATTCCTAGGACATATTTAAATCTATAAAATAGGTGTGTCCAGAAAGGATGATTGTGACAACTAACAAGCAAAGACTCAAATTATACAAGACGCTCCAAGCAAAGCACATATCATGTTGCGAATAAAAATATAGCTCCAAGTATAGTTACCGATGGATGAAGACGAAAGAGGGGATGCCTTCTCGGGGCATATCCAAGCTTAGGATTTTGATTATATTAAATTTACTTGGGATGCCATGGGAATCCCCAAGCTTAGGCCTTTGCTAATCCTTGTTCCATAGTCCATCAAAGCAATACTCAAAACTTGAAAACTTCACAACACAAAACTTAGACAAAAATTCTTGTGAGCTCCGTTAGTATAAGAAAGCAAACCACTACTCAAAGGTGCAGCAATGAATTCATTCTTTGTTTATATTGGTGTTAAACCTACTGTATTCCAACTTCTCTATGGTTCATATCTTCCAATACTACTCATAGATGCATCGGAATAAGCAAACAACACACGAAAAACAGAATCTGTCAAAAACAGAACAGTCTGTAGTAATCTGCAGGTTTCGCCTACTTCTGGAACTCCAAAAAATTCAAACTAAATTGGTAAATTTGCGGAATGTGTCCACCAATCATCTGCAAAAAGAATCAACTAAAAATCACACTCCAGTAAAATCTGAAGACCACTTTAGCGAGCGTTAACGATTCTGTTTTTCACAACAAGATCATATAAACTTCCCACAAGACTTCCCAAAGGTTCTACTTGGCACAAACACTAAACAAAACATGAAACCACATCTAACCAGAGGCTAGATGCAATATTTATTTCCTAAAAGCAACAAAAACAAAAAAAAATATAAAGTTGGGTTGCCTCCCAACAAGCGCTGTCGTTTTACGCCCCTAGCTAGGCACAATACAAGGTAAATCTAGGTATTGCCATCTTTGATCTTTACACTTTTAATGGTGTCAAGCTCGAATCCGGGAGGTTCCTTATGTTTCCCTTCATATTCAGAAATCTTTAGATCTAAGGCAACCAACCGCTTATTACAAAGAGTAGTCAACATATTCATGCGGTGGAGATTCCCACTAACACTTTTAAGAGGTTCAAGAGACTTTTGTAATATTTTTGTTACTTCGCAAATTTTCTCAAAAACTTGCATCCCTTCCTAGGTTGAATTTGACCTTTTTTGGGGAGGTAGTGTTCCCACTATTCCCTCTATAATTTCATGCGCAATACTAGGATCAACATAGATAAAATTCCCTTTGGCAACGCTATCCAAGATTTGTCTATGAGACATATTTAATCCAACATAAAAATTGCGAAGCAAGATTCTAAAATTCACCTCCAAGGTGCACTTATGATAAGATTCCATCATCCTAAACCAAGCATCTTTTAAATTTTCTTCTTGCTTTTGCTTGAAGTGAAGCACTTCAAACTCGGGAGACAAAGGACCGAATAAGGGACTAGCCATAATGACAAGCAAGCAATCCAACACACACTAGGAGAAAAGAAGCAAGCGAACGAAAAACACACGACGGAAGAAGGGCGAATAAAACGGCAAGGGTGAAGTGGGGGAGAGGAAAACGAGAGGCAAAAAGTGTAATGCGAAGGATAAGGGTTTGTGATAGGTACTTGGTATATGACTTTTGCGTAAGCCTCCCCGGCAACGGCGCCATAAATTCTTCTTGCTACTTCTCGAGCTTGCGTTGTATTCCCTCGAAGAGGAAAGGGAGACGCAGCACAGTAGCGTAAGTATTTTCCTCAGTTTTTGAGAACCAAGGTATCAATCCAGTAGGAGACCACGCGCCAGTCCCTCGCACGTGCACAAACAAATAAGAACTTCGCAGCCAACGCGATAAGGGGTTGTCAATCCCTTTACAATCACTTACGAAAGTGAGATCTGATAGAGATGATAGTTTATAATTTTGGTATTTTTGGTTTATAAGAACAGCAAATAAAAGCGATAAAAGTAAAGTAGATGTAGATTGATATGTTGAGAATAGACCCGGGGGCCATAGTTTTCTCTAGTGGCTTCTCTCATGATAACGATATTCCACGGCGGGTAAACGAATTACTGTCGAGCAATTGATAGAAAAGCGAATAATTATGAGACTATATAGGCATGATCATTGTATATATGCATCACATCCGAGACAAGTAGACCAAAATGATTCTGCATCTACTACTATTACTCCACACATCGACCGCTATCCAGCATGCATCTAGTGTCTTGAGTTCATAAGAACAGAGTAACGCCTTAAGCAAGATGACATGATGTAGAGGGATAAACTCAAGCAATATGATATAAACCCCATCTTTTTATCCTCGATGGCAACAATACAATACGTGCCTTGCTGCCCCTACTGTCACCGGAAAATGACACCGCAAGATTGAACCCAAAGCCAAGCACTTCTCCCATAGCAAGAACTATAGATCTAGTAGGCCAAACCAAACCAATAATTCGAAGAGACTTGCAAGGATATTATGAGCACACATAAAAAGTTTAGAGAAGAACCAAATATCTTTCATAGATAAACTTGATCATAAACTCACAATTCATCGGATCTCGACAAGCACACCACAAAAAGAGATTACATCGAATAGATCTCCTCAAAGACCGAGGAGAACTTTGTATTGAGATCCAGAGAGAGAGAAGAAGCCATCTAGATACTAGCTATGGACCCGAAGGTCTATGGTAAACTACTCACAACTCATGGTGAGGGCGATGATGATGATGATGAAGAACTCCATGATGGATCCCCCTCCGGTGGAGCTCCGAAACAGGCTCCAAGATGGGATCTCCACGGGAACAGAAGGTACGGCGGTGGAATTAGGGTTTTCTCTTTGTTCACGGAGGTTTTGGGGTATGTAGACTTATATAGGAGAAAGGAGGACACTGGGGGAGTCACGGGGGGCCCACGAGGCAGGGTGCGCGCCCTGGGAAGGGGGGCGTGCCCCCCACCCTCATGGGCCCCTCGTGGCTCTTTTGACATGGTTCTCAAGTTCCTCGGGCGTGATTTTCTCCAAAAATATCTGTCACGAAGGTTTCATTCCGTTTGGACTCCGTTTGATATTCTTTTTCCGCGAAACCCTGAAACAGGCAAAAAATAGCAATCTGGACTGCGCCTTTGGGTTAGTAGGTTAGTCCCAAAAATGATATAAAAGTGTATGATAAAGCCCATTAAACATCCAAGACTTCATAAATAATAGCATGGAACAATAAAAAATTATAGATACGTTGGAGACGTATCAGGCGGCCTCGGTTCGTCGCGAGCTCTCGGAACCCCCGGAGCCTCGTGAGGCCCCAGAGTCAGGCGGTGAGCTTCGCGCTGAGCCACCTATCGTCAGGCGTGGGCATCTCCTTCGGCAGCACCAACCAAGGGCCAGTGAGCTTCGTGTTAAGCCACCTATCGTCAGGCGTGGGCATCTTCGTCGGCGGCACCAACCGAGGATGAGAGCACTTGGCGTCCACAAGGACCCACTTGTTCATGAAGTTCTCAGCCTTCTTCTTGGCTTTCGAGATCGCATTGGTCCCATTGGCCGCGACGAAGTTGGCACACCCTGAACAAAGCTTGCCCTTGTTCCGGAGGTAGAAGAAGTGGCGAAGCAGGGCCACAGATGGCATCACCCCAATAAATGCCTCATATTAGAAGGCGAAGATCGACAGGAGGAGGACGGAATTGGGATGAATGTGAAGGGCATGCAGCTTGTAGTGGCTAAGAAAGGCGTAGAAGAAATCGGAGAAAGGGGGAACCAGCCCCGCGACACTACTCATGAAGAGGGGATAGAAAGTACTCTTTGTTCCTCCGGCTCAGCGGAGGTGGCCCGGAGTGCGGTCTCCCCCTTCTCATTGGTGTCCTCCGCCATCATCAGGAGCACGGCGTCAAGGTTCTTCTCCGGTACGCTGGGCGCGCTCTGGGCCGGCTCATACCAGGCGGGCGGAGCGGCAGCCTTTGCCTTACTGGACGCCATCTGCTGCAAACTCGGAGGGGAGACGGCGCGGATCTCCAATCTCTGGGGGAGAGGAGCAAGAAAGGGGATCTGAAGCAAGGCGAAGGCGAGCAATGAAGGCAATGTAGCGCGCACCTGCCTTTTATCAAATCGTGTAGTTGCCGAGGCAGCGTGGGGAAGTGGAGACGCCCATGCCCTGTCAATCGCCACACGTCAATCAAGGCCGCAGGCTTTTGGGACCCGTGATGCTCTGCACTTGACCCTTGGCTTCGCCGCGAAACCAAGTCCGAGTGTGCCTTGGGCCCGGGGGCTACTATCGGCGTTCTGGGAACGGGGGTACCCAGACTTGCATGCCTTCGGCCCTAAGCGTGGCTCATCCAGCGGCTTGGTACGACCCATCTTCATCAGCAACCACTCAAGACCCTCACGAGGGGCCAAGCCTCGCGAGGCGGACGGCGCAAGACCTCCCCTGGGGCAACCTCGCTAGGCTGGCTCCTGAGGAGCGGAGATATCAAGGCAAGGGACACCTCGTGAGGTTCGCGTGATGTGAGCCATGATGACCAAGGCCAGGCGGGCACCAGCGGGCGCAGGAAGCTAGTTTCCTCTTTGGTGCTAAAGGGACAAGCGCGGGCGAGGAGTCCCAAGGTGTCAGGCAAAGGTTTCCATATTGGTGCAATGAGACCAAGACGTGCATGACGGCAGAGCGGAGGTTACCACGGAGCCCACGACGACGTTACCACCAGAGCCTTTGGCAGGCGAAGACCACCTTTTGTCAGGATAGCTTGTACTAGTTGTCCCCCTTCAAACTTGGCCGTTGTGGGATCCCTTCCCGCTCAATATTTGGGAAGAGGACCCGGGCCTCTATAAATATGACTAGCCACCACCATAGAAGGGGGGGGGGTCAGATTCAGACCGCCCTTAGACCCACCAGTTCAGTAAGCACAAGAACACCTCTCCTCCGGAGGCTGTTCTTCCTGTGTACTTGTCCATCCTCATCCTACAAGGCAATCCACCACACCACACTAGATTAGGGTATTACACCACAACGGTGGCTCGAACCAGTATAAACCCTTGTGTCTCTTGTTCTTCGGGTTTGGCGAGTTAGGCCTAGGAATTGGTGCGAGAACGAACTAGAGAGGAAAGGAGAGATCTTCGTGTGCACCCCAGTGTTCGAACCTCAAGGGTTTGTCGGAACCCACGAATCCGACAGCGTTGTCGGGGAGTATAGCTCTATTCTGTGAGTTACTTCAGATTTATATCTGCTAATCACTATGGAAAATATGAAGAATCTGAAGGATGACAGAACCAAGATCATGAAGGAAGTATTCCCTAGAGGCAATAGTAAAGTTGTTATTTATATTTCCTTATACATCATGATAAATGTCTTTTATTCATGCTAGAATTGTATTAACCGGAAACTTGATACATGTGTGAATACATAGTCGAAATAGAGTGTCCCTAGTATGCCTCTACTAGACTAGCTCGTTAATCAAAGATGGTTATGTTTCCTGACCATAGACATCAGTTGTCATTTGATCAACGGGATCACATCATTAGGAGAATGATGTGATGGACAAGACCCATCCGTTAGCTTAGAAATATGATCGTTTAGTTTTTTTGGTATTGCTTTCTTCATGACTTATACATGTTCCTATGACTTTGACATTATGCAACTCCCGAATACCGGAGGAACACCTTGTGTGCTATCAAATATCACAATGTAACTGGGTGATTATAAAGATGCTTTACAGGTGTCTCCGAAGGTGTTTGTGGTGTTGGCATAAATCAAGAATAGGATTTGTCACTCCGAGTGTCGGAGAGGTATCTCTTGGCCCTCTCGATAATACACATCGTAATAAGCCTTGCAAGCAAATGACTAATGAGTTAGTCACGAGATGATGTATTACAAAACGAGTAAAGAGACTTGTGAGTGACAATATTGAACTAGTTATGATGATACCGACGATCGAATCTCGGGCAAGTAACATACCGATGACAAAGGGAACAACGTATGTTGTTATGTGATACCTCTCCAATGTATCTATAATTTTTTATTGTTCCATGCTATTATTTATGATGTTTTGGATGTTTAATGGGATTTGTTATACACTTTTATATTATTTTTGGGACTAACCTATTAACCCAAAGGCCCAGTCCAGATTGTTGTTGTTTGCCTACTTCAGGGTTTTATAGAAAAGGAATATCAAACGGAGTCCAAACGGAATGAAACCTTCGGGAGAGATATTTTTGGAGCAAAATACACACGGGAGACTTGAGAACCACGGAGTAGAGCACACGTGGCATCCACAAGGGTGGGGGGCGCCCCCCCCCCAACAGGGCGCACCCCCTGCCTCGTGGGCCCCAAGTCTGCCCCCCGGTGCCCTCCTTCTTCCTATATATATCTACGTACCCAAAACCATCAAAACAACAGAAAAAACCCTAGTTCCACCACCGCAACCTTCTATTCTCGTGAGATCCCATCTTGGGGCCTGTTCCGGAGCTCCGCTAGAGGGGGGATCTTCCATGGAGTGCTTCTACATCATCATCATCGCCTCACCATGAGTTGTGAGTAGTTTACTACAGACCTTCGGGTCCATAGCTAGTATCTAGATGGCTTCTTCTCTCTCTTTGGATCTCAGTTCCAAGTTCTCCTTGGTCTTCGAGGAGATCTATTCGATGTAATCTCTTTTTGCATTGTGTTTGTCGAGATCCGATGAATTGTGGGTTTATGATCAAGATTATCTATGAGAAATATGTGGTTCTTTTCTGAACTCTTTATGTATGATTATAATATCCTTGCAAGTCTCTTCGAATTATTGGTTTGGTTTGGCCTACTAGATCTATAGTTTCTTGCAATGGGAGAAGTGCTTGGCTTTGGGTTCAATCTAGCGGTGTCCTTTCCCAGTGACAGTAGGGGCAGCCAGGCACGTATTGTATTGTTGCCTTCGAGGATAAAAAGATGGGGTTTATATCACTATGTTTGAGTTTATCCCTCTACATCATGTCATCTTGCTTAAGGCGTTACTCTGTTCTTATGAACTTAATACTCTAGATGCATGCTGGATAGCGGTCGATGTGTGGAGTAATAGTAGTAGATGCAGAATCGTTTCGGTCTACTTGTCTCGGACGTGATGCCTATATATAATGATCATGCCTATATAGTCTCATAAGTATTTGCTTTTCTATCAATTGCTCGACAGTATTTTTTTTACCCGTAGTAGAATATCGCTATAATGAGAGAAGCCACTCGATAAAACTATGGCCCCCGGGTCTATTCTCAACATATCAATCTAAAATCTACTTTACTTTTCGGCTTTTACTTTATGTTCTTTTATCCAAAAATACCAAAAATATCAAACTATCTTCTCTATCAGATCTCACTTTCATAAGTGACCGTAAAGGGATTGACAACCCCTTATCGCGTTGGCTGCGAAGTTCTTATTTGTTTGTGCATGTGCGAGGGACTCACGCGTGGTCTCCTACTGGATTGATACCTTGGTTCTCAAAAACTGAGGGAAATACTTATGCTACTGTGCTGCATCACCCTTTCCTCTTCGAGGGAATACAACGCAAGCTCGAGAAGTAGCAAGAAGAATTTATGGCGCCGTTGCCGGGGAGGCTTACACAAAATTCATATACCAAGTACCTATCACAAACCCTTATCCATCGCATTACATTTTTCGCCTCTAGTTTTCCTCTCCCCCACTTCACCCTTGCCGTTTTATTTTCCCTTCTTTTGCCGTGTGTTTATCGTTCGCTTGCTTCCTGTTTGCTTGTGTGTTGGATTGCTTGCTTGTCACTATGGCTCTCCCTATCAGTGTTGTCCCTCACCTCAAAAGGCCGTAGGAGATTGAAAACAATGTTAGACATTTTATGACTATACAATTTGAGCACAATGATTTTTTCAGAAACGATCTTAAAGAACAGAATTTTTTTATGGAATACATGAATAAAGACCTTGATGATATGTCTCAGGAATTTTATGGTTTGAAATCTCAGTTTGCTCATCGTGAGAACTTAATAACCCAAATTTCAGATAAACAGTCCACCTTAGTTAATAAGATGGCTGCTAAACCGGAAGAGCATGAAAATAAAGATGAAGATCTGAAAGTTATTGATATGTCTCCTATTAGATCCTTGTTTTCTAGTATGAATCTTGATAAAGATGGGATTGGAGATGAGTCTACTTTAATTAAAAGGAGTCCCAATGATTCAGAGTTTTTAGATTTTGATGCTAAAATTGTTAAAAGTGGGAGTGAAGAGATTAAAACTTTGCATAGTGATGAACCCACTACTTTGGATTTCAAGGGATTCAATTATGATAATTGCTCTTTGATTGATTGTACTTCCTTGTTGCAATCCGTACTAAACTCTCCGCATGCTTATAGTCAAAAATAAAGCTTTTACCAAACACATAGTTGATGCTTTGATGTAATCTTATGAAGAAAAACTTGAATTGGAAGTTTATATCCCTAGAAAGCTTCATGATGAGTGGGAACCTACTATTAAAATTAAAATAAAAGATCATGAGTGCTTTGCTTTGAGTGATTTGGGTGCAAGTGTCTCCACTATCCCAAAAACTTTGTGTGATTTACTAGGCTTCCATGAGCTTGATGATTGGTCTTTAAATTTGCATCTTGCGGATTCCACTATTAAGAAACCTATGGGAAGGATTAATGATGTTCTTATTGTTGCCAATAGGAATTATGTGCCTGTAGATTTAATTGTTCTTGATATAGATTGCAATCCTTCATGTCCTATTATTCTTGGTAGACCTTTGCTTAGAACGATTGGTGCAATTATTGATATGAAGGAAGGAAATATTAGATTCCAATTTCCATTAAGGAAAGGCATGGAACACTCTCATAGAAAGAAAAACAAATTACCATATGAATCTATTATGAGAGCCACTTATGGATTGCCTTCCAAAGATGGCAATACCTAGATCTATCCATTTATCATGCCTAGATAGGGGCGTAAAACGATAGCGCTTGATGGGAGGCAACCCAATTTTATATTTTTTGTTTTGGCTTCTGTTTAGCAATAAATATTGCATCTAGCTTTTATTTAGATGTGGTTTTGTGTTTTAATTAGTGTTTGTGCCAAGTAGAACCTTTGGGAAGACTTGTGTGAAGTTTATATGATCGTGCTGTGAAAAACAGAATCATTAGCGCTCGCTAGAATAGTCACCAGATTTTACTAGAGCGTGCTATTTAGTTGATTCTTTTTGCAGATGATTAATAGACAAATTCCTCACGTTTACAAATTTATTTCAATTTTTTTGGAGTTACAGAAGTATGCGAAAGTTACAGATTACTACAGAGTGTTCTGTTTTTGACAGATTCTATTTTTCTTATGTTGTTCGCTTATTTTGATGAATCTATGAGTAGTATTGGAGGATATGAATCATAGAGAAGTTGGAATACAGTAGGTTTAATGCCAATAGAAACAATGAATGAGTTCATTACAGTACCTTTGAGTGCTGGTTTGTTTTCTTATACTAACGGAGCTCACGAGATTTTTGTCTAAGTTTTGTGTTGTGAAGTTTTCAAGTTTTGAGTATTGCTTTGATGGACTATGGAACAAAGAGTGGCAAGAGCCTAAGCTTGGGGATGCCCAAGGAACACCAAGGTAAAATTCAAGGACAACCAAAAGCCTAAGCTTGGGGATGCCCCGGGAAGGCATCCCCTCTTTCGTCTTCATCTATCGGTAACTATACTCGGAGCTATATTTTTATTCACCACATGATATGTGTTTTACTTGGAGCGTCGTGTGTTATCTGAGTCTTTGTTTGTTAGGTTGCCACAATCATCCTTGCTGGACACACCTTTTTGAGAGAGTTAAATATGGCCTAGGAATTGTTAGAACACTCTATGTGCTTCACTTATATCTTTTGAGTTGAATAGTTTTTGCTCTAGTGCTTCACTTATATCTTTTATAGCACGGTGGTGATTATATTTTGTAGAAATTTTAGATTTCTCATGCTTCACTTATATCCTTTTGAGAGTCTACTAAAACAGCACGGTAATATGCTTTAGCTATAAAACTAGCCTTCACATGATAGGCATCTAAGATGAATGTAGCAAAACTTTCATACTAAGTGCATTGAATATGATGAGAAGTTGGATGCTTGATAATTGTTTTGAGATATGAGGATAGTGATATTAGAGTCATGCTAGTGGAGTTATTATGAAATTGAGAAATACTTGTGTTAAAGTTAGTGATTCCTGTAGCATGCACGTATGGTGAACCGCTATGTGACGAAGTTAGAGCATGAGGTATTTGTAGAGGGTCATCCTTTGTGTGGAGGTCGGGGGCACGCGATGGTTAACTCCTACGAACCTCCTCCCTGGGAGCATGCGTTGATTTCTTTGTTTTGATGACTCATAAATTTTTGCAATAAGTATATTAGTTCTTATGACTAATGTTGAGTCCATGGATTATACGCACTCTCACCCTTCCACCATTGCTAGCCTCTCTTGGAACGCGCAACTTTCGCCGGTACCATACACCCACTATATATCCTTCCTCAAAGCAGCCACCATACCTACCTATCATGGCATTTTCATAGCCATTCCGAGATATATTTCCATGCAACTTTCCACCGTCTTGTTCATATGACACGCTTCATATTGTCATATTGCCATGCATGATCGTGTAGTTGACATCGTATTTGTGGCAAAGCCACCATGCATAATTTTTCATACATGTCACTCTTGACTCATTGCACATCCCGGTACACCGCCCGAGGCATTCATATAGAGTCATACTTTGTTCTAGAATCGAGTTGTAAATCAATAAAAGTGTGATGATCATCATTATTAGAGCATTGTCCCATGTGAGGAAAGGCCAATAAAAAAGATATGGCCCAAAAAAATAGAGAGGGGCTAAAAAATAGAGAGAAAGCCCCTCCAAAAAAATTAGAGAAAAGAGAGAAGGGACAATTGCTACTATCCTTTTCCACACTTGTGCTTCAAAGTAGCACCATGTTCGTCATGATAGAGAGTCTCATGTTTAGTCACTTTCATATACTAGTGGGAATTTTCATTATAGAACTTGGCTTGTATATTCCAACGATGGGCTTCCTCAAATGCCCTAGGTCTTTGTGAGCAAGCAAGTTGGATGCACACCCACTTAGTTTCTTTTGTTGAGCTTTCATACATTCTTAGCTCTAGTGTATCCGTTCCATGGCAATCACTACTCACTCACATTGATATCTATTGATGGGCATCTCCATAGCCCGTTGATATGCCTAGTCGATGTGAGACTATCTCCCTCCTTTTTGTCTTCTCCACAACCACCACTCTATTCCACCCATAGTGCTATGTCCATGGCTCACGCTCATGTATTGCCTGAAAGTTGAAAGGTTTGAAAGAATAGAGTATGAAAACAAGTTCTTGGCTGAAACTGGGGTTGCGCATGATATGAATATTTTGTGTGATGAAGAGGGAGCATAGCCAGACTATATGATTTTGTAGGGATAACTTTCTTTAGCCATAGTATTTTGAGAAGACATGATTGCTTTGTTAGTATGCTTGAAGTATTATTATTTCTTATGTCAATATATACTTTTGTCTTGAATCTTTCAGATCTGAACATTCATGCCACAATTAAGAGAACTACATTGAAAATTATGTTGGTTAGCATTCCACATCAAAATTTCTGTTTTTATCATTTACCTACTCGAGGACGAGCAGGAATTAAGCTTGGGGATGCTTGATACGTCTCCAACGTATCTATAATTTTTGATTGTTCCATGCTATTATTTATGATGTTTTGGATGTTTAATGGGCTTTGTTATACACTTTTATATTATTTTTGGGACTAACCTATTATCCCAAAGGCCCAGTCCAGATAGCTGTTTTTTTTTTGCCTATTTTAGGGGTTTACACGAAAGGAATATCAAACGGAGTCCAAACGGAATGAAACCTTCAGGAGAGATATTTTTGGAGCAAAATATGCATGGGAGACTTGAGAACCACGGAGTAGGGCACACATGGCATCCACGAGGGTGGGGGTGCGCCCACCTACAGGGCACGCCCCCTGTCTCGTGGGCCCCACATCTGGCCCCCGGTGCCCTCCTTCTTCCTATATATATCTACGTACCCCGAAACCATCAGAACAACAGAAAAAACCCTAGTTCCACCGCCGCAACCTTCTGTTCCCATGAGATCCCATCTTGGGGCCTGTTCCGGAGCTCTGTCGGAGGGGGGATTTTCCACGGAGTGCTTCTACATCATCATCATCGCCTCACCATGAGTTGTGAGTAGTTTACCACAGACCTTCGGGTCCATAGCTAGTATCTAGATTGCTTCTTATCTCTCTTTGGATCTCAATACCAAGTTCTCCTCGGTCTTCGAGGAGATCTATTCGATGTAATCTCTTTTTGTGGTGTGTTTGTCGAGATCTGATGAATTGTGGGTTTATGATCAAGATTATCTATGAGAAATATTTGGTTCTATTATGAACTCTTTATGTATGATTATAATATCATTGCAAGTCTCTTTGAATTATTGGTTTGGTGTGGCCTACTAGATCTATAGTTCTTGCAATGGGAGAAGTGCTTGGCTTTGGGTTCAATCTTGCGGTGTCCTTTGCCAGTGACATTAGGGGCAGCAAGGCACGTATTGTATTGCTGCCATTGAGGATAAAAAGATGGGGTTTATATCACTATGTTTGAGTTTATTCTTTCTACATCATGTCATCTTGTTTAAGGCGTTACTCTGTTCTTATGAACTTAATACTCTAGATGAATGCTGGATAGCGGTCGATGTGTGGAGTAATAGTAGTAGATGCAGAATCGTTTCGGTCTACTTGTCTCAGACGTGATGCCTATATATAATGATCATGCGTAGATAGTCTCATAAGTATTCGCTTTTCTATCAATTGCTCAACAGTAATTTGTTAACCCGCCGTAGAATACCGCTATCATGAGAGAAGCCACTAGAGAAAACTATGGCCCCCGGGTCTATTATCAAAATATTAATCTACAAAATCTACTTTACTTTTCCGCTTTTACTTTCTGTTCTAATATCCAGAAATACCAAAAATATCAAACTATCATCTCTATCAGATCTCACTTTCGTAAGTGACCCTAAAGGGATTGACAATCCCTTATCGCGTTGGCTGCGAAGTTCTTATTTGTTTGTGCAGGTGCGAGGGACTCGCGCGTGGTCTTCTACTGGATTGATACCTTGGTTCTTAAAAACTGAGGGAAATACTTACGCTACTGTGCTGCATCACCCTTTCCTCTTTGAGGGAATACAACGCAAGCTTGAGAAGTAGCATTATGCAGTTTGACCGATAAAGATCTTCATAGAATATGTGGGAGCCAATATGAACATCCAGGTTCCGCTATTAGTTATTGATCGGAGATGAGTCTCGGTCATGTCTACATAGTCCTTGAACCCATAGGGTCCGCACGCTTAACGTTCGATGGGGATCAGTATTATGAGTTTATGTGTTTTGATGCACCGAAGGTAGTTTGGAGTCCTAATGTGATCACGGACATGACGAGGTGTCTCAAAATGGTCGATACATAAAGATTGATATATTGGAAGGTTATATTCGGACACCGGAAGGGTTCCCGGGGTCGCCGAATAAATACCGGAGTACTGGGAGGTTACCGAAACCCCCCGGGGAGCTAATGGGCCTTAGTGCGATTTAGGGGAGAGAGAGAGAGGGGCTGGCTAGGGCTGGGCCGTGCACCCCCAAGCCTAGTCTGAATTGGACTAGGGGGGTATTGGCGGCGCCCCCTCCTTCCTTCTCTTCCTCTCCTTCCCTTCCCCTTCTCCTACTCCTACTAGGAAAGGGGAGTCCTACTCCTAGTGGGAGTAGGACTCCCCCCTTGGCGCGTCCTCCTCCTAGGCCGGCCTCCTCCTCCCTCTCCCTCCTTTATATACGTGGGGAGAGAACACCTTGGACACACATCAATTGTTCCTAGCCGTGTGCGGTGCCCCCCTCCATAGTTACACACCTCGGTCATATTGTTGCAGTGCTTAGGCGAAGCCCAGCGCCGGTAACTTCATCATCACCATCACCACACCGTCGTTCTAACGATACTCTCCCGCGTGTAACGCTCCGGACACACTCGCCGGTGGTCGTTACTCCTGGCGGGATCTAGACTGGCCTCACATATCAATACTAGTCCTTTCTGCGCACTTTGTCCTCACTCGTGCGCACCCGGGAGCAACTTCCCGATCGGTCACCCATCCTGAAACTACTCCAAGCTGAGCACGCTTAACTTTGGAGTTCTATCCGAATGGGCTCCCGGAAAAGAAGGAATTCCTTATTGATATGAGTAGTCTATCATCCCTAATAAGCCAGGCCATCACATACACCCTCACTCAGAGGAACCGACGTCCTCGTCGGGCCACAGGAACGTTCCCTCTTGGCACAACCGTCTGTGCTTCCAGGACAGCACATGTGCCATGTCGTGTGCCACGACGGGTCACAAACGTCATGCACAACATGACTGCAAACTATCCGCAAACATCCGTGTAACCGCGAGGGTCGGATCTGATACCAACTAGTAACGCCCCGGACACACTCGCCGGTGGTCGTTACTCCTGGCGGGATCTAGACTGGCCTCACATATCAATACTAGTCCTTTCTGCGCACTTTGTCCTCACTCGTGCGCACCCGGGAGCAACTTCCCGGTCGGTCACCCATCCTAAAACTACTCCAAGATGAGCACGCTTAATTTTGGAGTTCTATCCGAATGGGCTCCCGGAAAAGAAGGAATTCCTTATTGATATGAGTAGTCTATCATCCCTAATAAGCCAGGCCATCACACCGCGACACTCAACTGGATCAAGAGTTTGTGGGATGTCATCGAGCTTAACGTGTGCTGAACGCGAAGGTGCCGTACGTTCGGTGCTTGGATTGGTAGAATCACGAAGACGTTTGACTAAATCAACCATGTTACTAAAAGCTTCCGCTTTCGGTCTACGAGGGTACGTGGACACACTCTCCCCTCTCGTTGCTATGCTTGTCCTAGATAGATCTTGCGTGATCGTAGGAATTTTTTTGAAATACTACATTCCCCAACAGTGGCATCATGAACCAGGTCTATGCGTAGATGATATGCACGAGTAGAACACAATGGGTTGTGGGCAATAATAGTCATACTGCTTACCAGCATGTCATACTTTGATTCGGTGGTATTGTGAGATGAAGCAGCCCGGACCGACATTACGTGTACGCTTACGCGAGACTGGTTTCACCTTTACGAGCACTTGTTGCTTAAAGGTGACCGGCGGGTGTTTGTCTCTTTCACTTTAGTTGAATCGAGTGTGGCTATGCCCGGTCCTTGTGAAGGTTAAAACAACACACTTGACGAAAAATCATTGTGGTTTTGTATGCGTAGGTAAAAATGGTTCTTGCTAAGCCCGTAGCAGCTACATAAAACTTGCAACAAGAAAGTAGAGGACGTCTAACTTGTTTTTGTAGGGCATGTTGTGATGTGATATGGTCAAGACGTGATGAGTTATACGTTATTGTATGAGATGATCATGTTTTGTAACTTATCGGCAACCGGCAGGAGCCTTATGGTTGTCTCTTTATTGTATGAATTGCGAAGGCCATGTAATTGCTTTACTTTATCACTATGAGTTAGCGATAGTAGTAGTAGCAATACTTGGTGAGACGACCACGACGCTGCGATGAAGATCAGGGTGTCAAGCCGGTGACGATGGAGATCATGACGATGCTCTGGAGATGGAGATCAAAAGCACAAGATGATGATGGCCATATCATGTCACATATTTTTGATTGCATGTGATGTTTATCTTATTATGCTTCTTATTTTTCTTTGTACGGCGGTAGCATTATAAGATGATCCCTTACAAAATTTCAAGGTACAAGTGTTCTCCCTGAGTCTGCACCGTTGCGAAAGTTCGTCGTGCTGAGACACCTCATGATGATCGGGTGTGATAAGCTCTACGTTCAAATACAATGGGTGTAAGACAATTTTGCACATGCAGAATACTTGGGTTAAACTTGACGAGCCTAGCATGTACAAACATGGCCTCGAAACACTAGGAGACCGAAATGTTAAGCATGAATCATATAGTATATATGATCAGCATAAGATGTTTACCATTGAAAACTACTCCATCTCACGTGATGACCGGACAAGGTTTAGTCGATTTGGAACACGTGATCATTTAGATGACTAGAGGGATCTCTATCTAAGTGGGAGTTCTTTAGTAATATGATTAATTGACCTTTAATTTATCATGAACTTAGTCCTGATAGTTTTTGCATATCTATGTTGTTGTAGATCAATGGCCCGTGCTACCGTTCCCTTGAATTTTAATGCATTCCTAGAGAAAGCTAAGTTGAAAGATGATGGTAGCAACTACACGGACTGGGTCCGTAACTTGAGGATTATCCTCATTGCTGCACAGAAGAATTGTGTCCTTGTGGCACCGCTAGGTGACAGGCTTGCTGCAGGAGCAACTCCAGACATTATGAACATCTCGCAAGCTTGTTCTGATGACTACTCGATAGTTTAGTGTGCCATGCTTTACGGCTTAGAATCAGGACTTCAAAGACGTTTTGAATGTCATGGAGCATATGAGATGTTCCATGAGTTGAAGTTAATATTTCAAGCAAATGCCCGAATTGAGAGATATGAAGTCTCCAATAAGTTCTATAGCTGCAAGATGGAGGAGAATAGTTCTATCAGTGAACACTTACTCAGAATGTCGGGGTACTACAATCACATGACCCAACTTGGTTGCAAAGTTAACGAAGATAGTGTTGTTGAGAGAGTTCTTCAATCACTACCACCAAGCTATAAAGGCTTAGTGATGAACTATAATATGCAAGGGATGCAAAAGACAATGCCCGAGCTCTTCGCTATGCTCAAGGCTGCAGAGGTAGAAATCAAAAAGGAGCATCAAGTGTTTATGGTTAACAAGACCACTAGTTTCAAGAAAAAGGGCAAGGGAAAGAAGGGAACTTCAAGAAGAATAGCAAGCCAGTTGCTAATCCCACGAAGAAACCTAAGTCTGGAGCCAAGACTGAAACTGAGTGCTTCTACTGCAAAGGGACTGGACACTGGAAGTGGAACTGCCCCAAGTATTTGGCGGATAAGAAGGATGGCAAAGTGAACAAAGGTATATTTGATATACATGTTATTGATGTGTACCTTACTAATGCTCGTAGTAGCACTAGGGTATTTGATACTGGTTTGGTTGCTAATATTTGTAACTCAAAATCGGGGCCACAGATTAAATGGAGATTAGCTAAGGATGAGGTGACGATGCGCGTGGGAAATGGTTCCAAAGTCAATGTGATCGCCGTCGGCACGCTACCTCTACATCTACCTTCGGGATTAGTTTTAGACCTAAATAATTGTTATTTGGTGCCAGCGTTGAGCATGAACATTATATCTGGATCTTGTTTGTTGTGAGACGGTTATTCATTTAAATCAGAGAATAATGGTTGTTCTATTTATATGAGTAATATCTTTTATGGTCATGCATCCTTGAAAACTGGTCTATTCTTATTGGATCTCGATCGTAGTGATACACATATTCATAATATTGAAGCCAAAAGATGCAAAGTTGATAATTATAGTGCAACTTATTTGTGGCACTACCGTTTAGGCCATATTGGTGTAAAGCGCATGGAGAAACTCCATGCTGATGGACTTTTGGAATCACTTGATTATGAATCACTTGGTGCTTGCGAACCATGCCTAATGGGCAAGATGACTAAAACTCCATTCTCCAGAACAATGGAGCGAGTAACTGACTTGTTGGAAATCATACATACTGATGTATGCGGACCGATGAGTGTTGAGGCTCGCGATGTATATCGTTATTTTCTGACCTTCACTAACGATTTGAGCAGATATGGGTATATCTACTTGATGAAGCACAAGTTTGAAACATTTGAAAAGTTCTAAGAATTTCAGAGTGAAGTAGAAAATCATCGTAACAAAAAAATAAAGTTTCTACGATCTGATCACGAAGGCGAATATTTGGTCTTCATTTGAAACAATGTGGAATAGTTTCACAGCTCATGCCACCTGGAACACCATAGCATAATGATGTGTCCGAACGTCGTAACTGTACTTTATTAGATATGGTGCGATCTATAATGTCTCTTACCGATCTACCACTATCGCTTTGGGGTTATGCTTTAGAGACAGCTAAAATCATGTTAAATAGGGCACCATCTAAATCCGTTGAGATGACACCTTATGAACTGTGGTTTGGCAAGAAACCTAAGTTGTCGTTTCTTAAAGTTTGGGGTTGCGATGCTTATGTGAAAAAGCTTCAACCTGATAAGCTCAAACCCAAGTCGGAGAAATGTGTCTTCATAGGATACCCAAAGGAAACTGTTGGGTATTATAACGCCCGGGTAATCAAGCTACAGTAACCCTTTGGCAATGATGCCACGTCACCACGATTACTGTTACTAAACTCGCTTCGGTTCGAAACCGGTTCAAATTCAAAATTTTAAAACAAAGTCAAAATTAAAAGTTTTCAAATGTCAAAACTAAAATGTTCTTGTCGTAATTAATCACTTGTTAATACTGGTGGTGAACTAACTTTTTGCAAAATGTCTAAGTGCCCTAACTATTTAAACTATGGCTAAAGCAATTAAATTAAATGCCTTTTAATTTATAAGAATTGCAAACTTTTCAAAGTCTCACCTTTTGTAGGAGTGCACAATAATTCTTGAAATTGTTTTGGCCGGTGGCATAATTTTGCAAAGTCATTAGTGACTAAAAGAAAATGCAAAAGCTGCTGGAAAAAGTATAAAAAGGAAAAATTAAAAGTAAAGATTAGAAAAGGAGAAAATCCCCCTTTCTTTTCCCTGTGGACCTAAAACTATAGCCCACCCCCTATCCCACCGTGCCTTGGCCCAACTAGCAACAAAAACAAGCCCATCCCACACCCCAGTCCTCTCCCTCCTCACGCTACAGATGCAGGGGGCATCGTGGCGACCATCCCATGGCGCCCCTGGTCCCGTGGCGGTCATCCCGCGCCTCTTCGTCGTTTCCCCACGCTTAAAGACCGCCCCGGCCTCGTTGACGAACCCTAGATCCCCAGTTCCCAATCTCCTCTCCCCTTGCTCCCATTCTCGATCTGGACCGGGGCCCGAGCGCTACCGAGGCCGCGCCGTCGTCATTCGCGTAGCCGCCGACCTCCTCTTGCCTCGCCATCGAGTCCATAGTCCCCGCCGGCCTCCGCCTCGTCGTCTCGTGCCCTCCGCTGGAGCCGGGGAGCACTGCTGCGACCACAACGACTTTGTCTTCCTCCTCCCCGTCGACTTCTTCCTCGGGACGCCGGAGCTCCACCTCCGCTGTTCGTCGCCGACGAGTTCTCCCCGCGCTTGTTTTGCTCAACTACAGGCTCAACGTGAGCCCCTCTCCCTCTCCCCTCACTACCCCGCTTCTCTCTGCGCCCGTAGCCGCCGTGCCCACTGCCGCCGTTGTGCCCGTAGTCGTTGTCATGCTTGCCTGAGCACACAGCCTTGCTCCCCGCGGTCCCGTACACGTTCGCGCCAGCCCTGCCCCGTCTCCCCTGCCCACGCTCGCCAGCCGGGACGCGCTCTACTAGTCCATTGCTGGCGACACGCACGCATGCACTCCACCTCACGCGGGCTCGCCCCGCCCGCATCTCACCTCACCTCGCCGTGGCCCGCTTGCCCGACCAGCTCCCCACTGCCGCGCCTTGACCACATCGCGCCCGCGTGCCTCATCGGCAGCCTCCACTGCCTGCTGCTCCCACCCGGCGCTGCCCCGCCGCCCGCATCCACCGCGCCACTGCCTGCCGCTACGACCGGCGCCCGTGCTCGCCCCGCTCGCTCGCCCCCTCCCGGCTGCGCCTGCCTGGCCGCGGCAGGCCCCTCCCGCGCTGCCGCGGGCCGCCATTGCCTAGCCCCCTTTTCCCCGTAGCATCTCTCCGGCAGGCCAGGGCCGCCGGCCGCGCCCCCTTCGTCGTGCGCTCCGGCGCCCGTCGCCCGCTACTGCGGCACCGGGGCTCCGCCCCGTTTAGTCCTGCAATGCCGTTACGCCCGCAACCTTTAAGGCCTTTGGACCTTTGACAGCCAGGGCCCAGCCCCCTTTAAAAAAAGGAATGAAAAAAATAATGATAAATAAGGTTTATAAAATTAAATAGAAAAATAATTAGTTGGTTAATTGATCAAATAGGTAATTAATTAACTTAATTAATATTGCTTAAATAACCTAATTAACTAATTAGCTAATAAAAATGCTAATTAGCTACTAGTCTATGACAACACGGCCCCACACGTCAGGTTTGACTCTGGTCAACTGGGTTTGACCTGCTGACGTCATGGTGATGTCATGCTGACATCACCTTTCACTATTCTGGATAATGTCGATTTAAATAAATTAAATAAATTCCAGAAATTGCTTTAAACTTTGGAAATTCATATAAAATAATCTGTAACTTGGATGAAAAAGTTTTATATATGGAAATTGCTCAGAACGGCGAGACGAATCCGAATACGCTGCATGTTCGTCTGCCACATGCTCCTATCACAGTGAACCTGCAACCTTTTCCCTCTGTTTCATCTGTCCGAAAACACGAAACACCAGGGATACTTTCCCGGATGTTACCCCCCTTCGCCGATATCGTGTACCACCGCGTTAGAGCACCCTAGCACTGCGTGTTGACACGTCGTGTTTCTCTATACATCTGTATGCTTTGTATTTATTGTTTCTTCCCCCTCTTCTCTCTGATAGACCGCGAGACTGATGTTACCTTGGTGATCGGCTGCATTGATGACGACCCCTCCTTCTTGTCTCAGCAACCAGGCAAGCCAACCCCCTTTGATCATTTCGATATTGCCCACTCTCTTCTCTCTTATGCTTGCATTAGGAGGACTACTGCTTTTTGTATGATCCTATTCTGATGCATAACCTATTTTTGTTAACTGCTTTCATACCTTACATGTTTATACTAAACTACTTAGTATAGGCTGGTTAGAGATCCATCAGAGACCCCCCCACTTTGTCTTGTCCACCAGCCGAATTATTAGAAGACCCGATCAATGGGATCGAAGACCAGGACCCGGCACCGCACATCACTTTCCCCTTAGTTTCTCAACACTACTGGGTTACTATCGAGTGCCGAGGGTGAGACCTCATCAACACTCTCTATGTTAACCTTGTAGGTCAGTTCGTCGGTTATGGTCATGGAGGGTGATTTCCTCCTTCTCCACTCCCGATAACGACACTGTCATGCAACTCCTCAAGCGTGAACCGCGAGGGTGAATCCTCCTTCGTTCGCCTTGACGATAACATCAGGTGGAATTCCATATAGGGTGATTCATCAGGGTTCCCTTGGTGTTAGACACAAAGTTACTATGGTTACTATGACTTTACACTAAACCTTGTTACTAAAGACCGGTCGACCCTGAGGGGTACCCGCGCGAGCTTAATTGCGAGTGATGTGAAGTCGGGTTGACCTGGAAGGTGCCCGCGAGATAAATATGAGGCGTGGCCTTGCATTCTTAGCCCTTGCCGCAAGTCCTCGAGACGGGGCGATGGGGCCACATGATCGTGAGTCTCTGCTCGTTACCGTGCGTTCCCAAGACACTTAACGGTTTCGATATTTGATCCAAGGGGCCTCTGGCCTGATAGCGCTAACCATCACGTGGGCATAGTATGGGCGTTCTGCGTTGTATGCATCAGCCGAAGCTTAACTGACGTCATGCGAATGAGCGGCGCACGCTGGGTTGGACCGCGTAAGCACCTGCCTTTTTAAGGAGGTAGCCCAGGTCTGCTCACCGGACGCATACGCAACGTGCAGGAGTTCCCGAGGTGATTGGCCCATGACCCTGGGGCATAGGGTTTAGTCCGGCGTGCATGACCTCTCTATTAAGCCTAGGTCGGGTTGCGGCATATTGTTTGGCCAAGGCCGGGCATGACCTGATGGTGTGTCCGGCCGGAGTTAAGCAAGCGTGGTGGGTAAGTAGGTGCACCCCTGCAGGGAAGAAAACATCTATCGATAGCCTGTCCTATGGTAATGGACACTTGGAGTTGTATCCCGATCGCTACAACTAGAACTGGATACTGAGGCATGATTTTGATATGTTGCTTCGGGAGTCGAGAAAGGATCCTGGAGCGTTGACACAACAACATAAATATGACTTATGTTATACTACTCTACTCCCCCTGTTGCTTCAAGACGATGGTTTCCAGAAGATGCTAGTCTTCGATAGGACTAGCTTCTCCCCCTCTTATTCTGGCATTATGCAGCTTAGTCCACAGATACTACCCTTTTCATTGATACCGATGCATATGTAGTGTAGATCCTTGCTTGCGAGTACTTTGGATGAGTACTCACGGTTGATTTGCTCCCCCTTTTCCCCCTTGCTTTCTTCTTTCTGGTTGATGCAACCAGATGGTGGAGTCTAGGAGCCAGACGCCACACTTGACGACTGCAACTACCCCGACAAAGCCTACTACGTCATGGAGACAGCTGACGACCAGGAGCAGTTAGGAAGTCCCACACAGGAGGCCTTGCCTTTTCGATCGTTGATGTTTTGTGCTAGCCTTCTTAAGGAAAACTTGTTTAACTTATGTCTGTACTCAGATATTATTGCTTCCGCTAACTCTTGTGTATTCGAGTTTATGTATTCGAGCCCTCGAGGCCCCTGGCTTGTAATATAAAGCTTGCATTATTTTATTTGTGTCTAGAGTTGTGTTGTGATATCTTCCAGTGAGTCCTAATCTTGGTCGTACACGTTTGCGTGCATGATTAGTGTACAGTCAAATCGGGGGCGTCACAAGTTGGTATCAGAGCCGACTGCCTGTAGGTAACCCCCTTTCCAACTCCTTGGTCGAAGTTGATTCTAGTCTTTGAAAAATTGTTTTACTAACATGGTTGTGTGGCTTACGAGCCCACGTCGCCATTGGGTGGTATTAGGATCTTTTATTTCTCGTCTATACTCTGGGGCTCTGATCTCTCTTCTATTCGGGTTAAATGATTTCGCTAACTCCAACTCTAGGTTCTCGTAACTACTTTCTCCCGGAGAACCCTTCATTCTAGATGATTGCCTGCTGCACCAGAAGAATCTGAAGATACTCTCCGATGTTCTCTTGAGACTTTGTGCCCAATGCTTTTGCGATTCCCTACCACCGAAATATCCCCATGGATAAATACTTACACCTGTCGCTCTTACAATTATTCCCAATTGCTCTTATTATTACAAGATACCCTGAAATACTTCGGATATTCCGAGAATCCTTCGTGCATGCTGCCTTGTAGCTCCTTTTCCGCATGAATACATGTATGAATAATTCCTCACACTTACTGGGAATTCGTTCATCCCTAGTTGTTCATGCGTTTCACAAATGTCTTCGAAATGCTATTCAATTTCCTAAAATCCTCAGCAACCTATTGCTCTAGAAAGTTTTACCTGCTTGCATTATGGTTAATTCCATATGTATGGCAATATTCGTTAAAATCCTTTGTGATTAACTTTATGATCTTAATCAATAGGTTGCAAATACTCGCAATAATCAGTCAAACTAGAAATCGTTCTTCTAACTCGGACGTCATTTCGGATTTGAGCTGGTTCTCGACCAACCAAATTGTCGTCGATTGCACCCCTAAGTCATTACAATTTACCCATCCTTAATCAGAGCGTTTGCTTCTGAACTCTTGATTTGGAAATCATAATTCCTTTTGCATTTGAGTTTTGAAATAGTCAGTTGCTTATATAAACTGATATCCTTGCATTCTTTCTTCTTCTGGTTGAGTACCGATGCTCACATCAGATCCCTTGTAGACCACCAGATCATTTGTTGGATTTTATCTGATGGCATCCTTCGTATTCAAATACCTTGTGAGTTATGCCTTGATATATAATACCTTGGGTAAAATATATCATATGCTTTCTCAACCATGCTCTGCTTTCAAGCTTGTATAAATTGCTCCTGAAGTTTGTGTAGTATGAGTCTAAGATGCCCCGTTGGGCTGAACTTATGCCTTCCTTAACCTGTGTGAACCCGAAAGTTTTCCAAGGTTCATACTCCTTTGGTAATTCACCAGGCAAGTCTTCGCAATCAATTCATTTTGAATAGAGTAGTGAATGAAAGGTTATGCATTGAAGAAGTGGGAGTTAACCTTGAACTTTCTGTTCATGCCCATGGACACGATGTAAATCTTATCATTAAGACTTCTCTTAAAATTAATTATCCCCTTGATATAAGTTCATCTTATATCAGGGATCTGTCCTTTTGCAATTGTGGTTCCGACCATGCTCTCCTTTAAATATTATTCCTCGGACAAGTTAAGCCACTTGTCCTCTGCAGGTCAATGCACTTGTCCAACCTCTATTATGATCTACCATCGAGTATTACCCCATGGCGTCTCGATAATGTCACAGAACCATATTACTTCTTATGAGTTCTTCAAAGTATTACTTCTCACCAATTCCAGTTTTCCCCGGGTTCTGAGTTGTTAGACACTCAAGGACATCGATAAATGAATCAATTCCGCACTCCAATTCAATAGCTCTAAGTAATCTCCATTGCTTACGAGTTTATTAATTCTTCAATTCATATCTAGCCTGATCGGCTATCTCATTATCGTGCATCTTTTTAACCGTGCTACCTAGCCCATTTTCCAAGTGCACGTTCCACTCAATGTTTACTTATGATTGTTCTCCTCTAACACAATGTGGTATGTCCAGTGTTTTCATCTTGTTCACTTAAATGTAGAAATTCATGTCTAGGGGAAATCTCGAGGAATTGTTTCTGAGCCCGTCGGCCTCATCCTCATCTTCCCTTGCTGAAATGTTATGACTTATTTTATAAGTTGTTTCCGATGGATCCTAGTTTATCCAAAGTCTGACCTTTGCTTGAAGACCATGTCAGGGCTATCTCGAAGCATGTCTGTGGTAGTCTGAAGATCCACAAGATCATTGTAAGCGCAATGCCAAATCTTCTTGATCAACTATCCAACAACGTTGTGAGGGTACATATCATAATTCTCCTTACCCCTTTTATCTATACGGTCATGACTTTGATCTCCTGACACGTATATCATGCCCTGCTTAATCTTGGGGATGATTTACTCCTATTCATTGTGTTTAAACACATTTTCCTTTCCATTTGTTTGTTTAACCTTTCTTTGCTCTAAGCAGTAATAATTTTCTGCTTATGTAAACACCTTGGTGTACAACTCTATCAGTAAGACCCTGGTACTATTGTTGATAACATTACGGTAACAACCGATGGACGAGAACCTTACCTATTGGTCCGCCTCGTTCAACGAGCAGGAAAATGGTTCTCTTCGTCCCTCGCCCTTGGTACCGACGTTGTTGCCAACATAACTGATAGTCTATGCTCTGACATGCCTTGCTATCATCGCCCTTCCTACCTTTAACCCACATGGTGGGCCCATAACCCACAGTTCCTCAGGATCAAAACCTGACTCTCGTGAACACCCCCGTTTCCAAGGTTATTCCTCACACTTTGGCTTCGTGTGCAATTCGCGAGCCACCTTCCTAATGATCTATTCTGGTATCTGCTACTTCTCGAGCTTGCGTTGTATTCCCTCGAAGAGGAAACGGTGATGCAGCACAGTAGCGCAAGTATGTTGCTCAGTTTTTGGGAACCAAGGTATCAATCTAGTAGGAGACCACGCGCAAGTCCCTCGCACCTGCACAAACAAATAAGAACTTCACAGCCAACGCGATAAGGGGTTGTCAATCCCTTTACGGTCACTTACGAAAGTGAGATCTGATAGAGATGATAATTTGAGATTTTTGGTATTTTTGGATTTAAGAACAGAAAGTAAAAGCGGAAAAGTAAAGTAGATTGTAGATTGATATGTTGAGAATAGACCCGGGGGCCATAGTTTTCTCTAGTGGCTTCTCTCATGATAGCGATATTCTATGGCGGGTAAACAAATTACTGTCGAGCAATTGATAGAAAAGCGAATAATTATGAGACTATCTAGGCATGATCATTATATATAGGCATCACATCCGAGACAAGTAGACCGAAACGATTCTGCATCTACTACTATTACTCCACACATCGACCGCTATCCAGCATGCATCTAGAGTATTAAGTTCATAAGAACAGAGTAACGCCTTAAGCAAGATGACATGATGTAGAGGGAAAAACTCAAACATAGTGATATAAACCCCATATTTTTATCCTCGATGGCAACAATAAAATACGTGCCTTGCTGCCCCTACTGTCACTGGGAAAGGACACCGCAAGAGTGAATCCAAAGCCAAGCACTTCTCCCATTGCAAGAACTATAGATCTAGTAGGCCAAACCAAACCAATAATTCCAAGAGACTTGCAAGGATATTATAATCGTACATAAAGAGTTCAGAAAATAACCAAATATTTCTCATAGATAATCTTGATCATAAACCCACAATTCATCGAATCTCGAGCAACACATCGCAAAAAGATATTACATCGAATAGATCTCCTCGAAGACCAAGGAGAACTTGGCATTGAGATCCAAAGAGAGAGAAGAAGCCATCTAGATACTAACTATGGACCCGAAGGTCTGTGGTAAACTACTCACAATTCATGGTGAGGCGCTGATGATGATGTAGAAGCACTCCGTGGAAGATCCCCCCTCCGGCGGAGCTCCGGAACAGGCCCCAAGATGGGATCTCACAGGAACAGAAGGTTGCGGCGGTGAAACTAGGGTTTTTTCTGTTGTTCTGAAGGTTTCGGGGTACGCATATATATAGGAAGAAGGAGCACCGGGGGCCAGACATGGGGCCCACGAGGCAGGGGGCGCGCCCTATAGGGGGGGCGCGCCCCCCCTACCCTCATGGACGCCACGTCAGCCCTACTCCGTGGTTCCCAAGTCTCCCATGCATATTTTGCTCCAAAAATATCTCTCCCGAAGGTTTCATTCCGTTTGGACTCCGTTTGATATTCCTTTTCTGTAAAACCCTGAAATAGGCAAAAAACAGCAATCTGGACTGGGCCTTTGGGTTAATAGGTTAGTCCCAAAAATAATATAAAAGTGTATAACAAAGCCCATTAAACATCCAAAACATCATAAATAATAGCATGGAACAATAAAAAATTATAGATACGTTGGAGACGTATCAGTATCAGATGCTATTCTTATTTTCGTTGCTCTGAACCCATTTCAACCCCTGTTTCCGGCAACGAATGATTGCTTACCCGGTTGAAGCTTCTAATTGCACCTCATTACTTTGCTCTCGATGGCTTTCTTGAATTTTCAACTCAAGAGATTTCCTCTATGCCATGTTCACTGAGATAGTCTCCTGGAACCTATCTTGTGTTGAGCTCCGTCCTTCCCGAGTCCTTCTCCCCTTAATCTACCTCCTAAATCTCGGGACGAGATTTCTTGTAGTGGAGGAGATTTGCAACACCCGGGTAATCAAGCTACAGTAATCCTCTCGCAATGATGCCATGTCACCACGATTATTTTTACTAAACTCGCTTCGGTTCGAAACTGGTTCAAATTCAAAATTTTAAAACAAAGTCAAAATTTAAAGTTTTCAAGTGTCAAAACTAAAATGTTCTTCTTGTGGTAATTAATCACTTTTTAATACTGGTGGTGAACTAACTTTTTGCAAAATGTCTAAGTGCCTTAACTATTTAAATTATGGCTAAAGCAATTAAATTAAATGCCTTTTAATTTATAAGAATTGCAAACTTTTCAAAAGTCTCACAATCTTTTGTGGGAGTGCACAATAATTCTTGAAATTGTTTTGGCCGGTGGCATAATTTTGCAAAGTCATTAGTGGCTAAAAGAAAATGCAAAAGCTGCTGGAAAAAGTATAAAAAGGAAGAATTAAAAGTAAATATTAGAAAAGGAGAAAAGCCCCCCCCCCTTCTTTTCCCTGTGGACCTAAACCTACAGCCCAACCCCTGTCCCACTGGGCCTTGGCCCAGCTAGCAACAAAAACAAGCCCATCCCACACCCCAGTCCTCCCCCTCCTCACGCTACAGATGCAGGGGGCATCGTGGCGGCCATCCCGCGCCTCTTCGTTGTTTCCTGTGCTTAAAGACCTCCCCAGCCTCGTTGACGAACCCTAGATCCCCAGTTCCCCCTCTCCTCTCCCCTCGCTCCCATTCTCGATCTGGACCGGGGCTCAAGCGCTGCCATGGCTGCGTCGTCATCATTCGCGTAGTTGTCGGCCTCCTCTTGCCTCTCCGTCGAGTCCATAGACCCCGTCGGCCTCCGCCTCATTATCTGGTGCCCTCCGCTGGAGCCGGGGAGCACCTCTGTGACCACAATGAATCCATCTTCCTCCTCCCCGTCGACTTCTTCCTCGGGACGCCGGAGCTCCACATCCGCCGTTCGTCGCGAACGAGTCCTCCCCGCGCGTGTTTTGCTCAACTACAGGCTCAACGCGAGCCCCTCTCCCTCTCCCCTCACTACCCTGCTTCTCTCTACGCCCGAAGCCGCCGTACCCACTGCCGGCATTGTGCCTGTAGTCATCGCCATGCTCGCCTGAGCACGCCGCCTTGCTCCCCGCGGTCCCGTACGCGCTCGCACCAGCCCTGCCCCTGTCTCCCTAGCCCACGCTCGCTAGCCGGGCCGCGCTCTACTGGTCCGCTGCCGGCGACACGCACGCATGCGCTCCACCGCCGGCGGGCTCGCCCCGCCCGCATCTCACCTCACCTCGCCACGGCCCGCTTGCCCGACTGGCTCCCCACTGCCGCGCCTTGACCACGCCGCGCCCGCGTGCCTCATCGGCAGCCGCCGCTGCCTGCTGCTCCCACCCGGCGCTGCCCCGCCGCCCTTCACCGTGCGCTCATCGCCCGCTCCTGCGGCACCGGGGCTCTGCCCCGTTTAGTTCCGCAACGCCTTTACGCCCGCAACCTTTAAGGCCTTTCGGCCTTTGACACCTGGGGCCCAGCCCCCTTTAAAAAATGAATGAAAATATTAATGATAAAAAAGGTTTAGAAAATTAAATATAAAAATAATTAGTTGGTTAATTAATTAAATAGGCAACTAATTAAACTTAATTAATATTTCTTAAATAACCTAATTAACTAATTATCTAATAAAAATGTTAATTAGCTACTAGTCTATGACAGCCCGGCCCCACACGTCAGGTTTGACTCTGGTCAACTGGGTTTGACCTCCTGACGTCATGGTGATGTCATGCTGACATCACCTTTCACTATTCTGGATAATGTCGATTTAAATAAATTAAATAAATTCCAGAAAATTCTTTAAACTTTGGAAATTCATATAAAATAATCCGTAACTCGGATGAAAACATTTTATATATGGAAATTGCTCAGAACGATGAGAGGAATCCGAATACGCGGCCCGTTCTTCTTGCTCCTAGCATAGCGAACCTGCAGCTTTTCCCCTCTATTTCATCTGTCCAAAAACATGAAACACCGGGGATACTTTCCTGAATGTTACCCCCTTCGCCGGTATCGTGTACCACCGCGTTAGAGCCCCCTAGCACTGCGTGTTGACATGCCGTGTTTCTCTGTACATCTATATGCTTCGTATTTATTGTTTCTTTCTCCTCTTCTTTCTGATTTACCGCGTGACTGATGCTACCTTGGTGATCGGCTGCATCTATGACGACCCCTCCTTCTTGTTTGAGCAACCAGGCAAGCCAACCCCCTTTGATCATTCCGATATCGCCCACTCTCTTCTCTCTTATGCTTGCATTCGAACTGCTACTGCTTTTTGTATGATCCTATACTGATGCATAGCCTGTTGTTGTTACCTAATTTCATACCTTATATGTTTATACTAAACTGCTTAGTATAGGCTGGTTAGAGATCCATCAGAGACCCCCCCCCCCACTTTGTCCTGTCTGCCCCGCTGGATTATTAGAAGACCCGATCAACGGGATCGAAGACCAGGACCTAGCACCGCACATCACTTTCCCCTTAGTTGCTCGACACTACTGGGTTACTATCGAGTGCCGAGGGTGAGACCTCATCAATACTCTAGATGTTAATCTTGTAGGTTAGTTCGTCGGTTATGGTCATCGAGGGTGATTTCCTCCTTCTCCACTCCCGATAACGACACTGTCGTGCAACTCCTCAAGCATGAACCGCGAGGGTGAATCCTCTTTCGTTCGCCTTGACAATAACATCAGGTGGAATTCCATATAGGGTGATTCCTCAGGGTTCCCTTGGTGTTAGACACACAGTTACTATGGTTACTATGACTTTACACTGAACCTTGTTACTAAAGCTGGGTCAACCCTGAGGGGTACCCGCCCGAGCTTAATTGCGAGTGATGTGTAGTCGGGTTGACCTGGAAGGTGCCCGCAAGATAAATACGAGGCGTGGCCGGGCATTCTTAGCCCTTGCTGCAAGTCCTCGACACGGGGCGATGGGGTCACATGATCGTGAGTCTCTGCTCGTTACCGCGCGTTCCCAAGACACTTAACAGTTTGGATATTTGATCCAAGGGGCCTCTGGCCTGATAGCGCTAACCATCACGTGGGCATAGTATGGGCGTTCTACGTCGTATGCATTAGCCGAAGCTTAACTGACGTAATGCGACTGAGCAGCGCGTGCCGGGTTGGACTGCGTAAGCACCTGCCTTTTAAATGAGGTTTCCCAGGTCTGCTTACCGGCCGCGTACGCAACGTGCAGGAGTTCCCGGGGCGATTGGCCCATGACCCCTGGGGGCATAGGGTTTAGTCCGGCATACATGACCTCTCTATTAATCCTAGGTCGAGTTGCGGAATATTGTTTGGCCGAGGCTGGGCATGACCTGATGGTGTGTCCGGCCGGAGTTAAGCAAGCGCGGTGGGTAAGTTGGTGCAGGGAAGAAAACATCTATCGGTAGCCTGTCCTTTGGTTACGGACACTTGGAGTTGTATCCCGATCGCTACAACTAGAACTGGATGCTGAGGCATGATTTGGATATGTTGCTTCAGGAGTCGAGAAAGGATCCCGGAGCATTGACACAACAACATAAATATAGTCCAGATTGCTATTAACCCAAAGGCCCAGTCCAGATTGCTATTTTTTTTGCCTATTTCAGGGTTTTACAGAAAAGGAATATCAAACGGAGTCCAAACGGAATGAAACCTTCGGGAGAGATATGTTTGGAGCAAAATATGCACGGGAGACTTGAGAACCACGGAGGGCACACGTGGCGTCCACGAGGGTGGAGGCACGCCCCCCCTACAGGGCGTGCCCCCTGCCTTGTGGGCCCCACGTCTAGCCCCCGGTGCCCTCCTTCTTCTTATATATATCTACGTACCCCAAAACCATCAGACGAACAGAGAAAACCCTAGTTCCACCGCCGCAACCTTCTGTTCCCGTGAGATCCCATCTTGGGACCTGTTCCGGAGCTCCGTCGGAGGGGGGATCTACCACGGAGTGCTTCTACATCATCATCATCGCCTCACCATGAGTTGTAAGTAGTTTACCACAAACCTTCGGGTCCATAGCTAGTATCTAGATGGCTTCTTCTCTCTCTTTGGATCTCAATACCAAGTTCTCCTCGGTCTTCGAGGAGATCTATTCGATGTAATTTCTTTTTGCGGTGTGTTTGTCGAGATTCGATGAATTCTAGGTTTATGATCAAGATTATCTATGAGAAATATTTGGTTCTTTTCTGAACTCTTTATGTATGATTATAATATACTTGCAAGACTCTTCGAATTATTGGTTTGGTTCGGCCTACTAGATCTATAGTTCTTGCAATGGAAGAAGTGCTTGGCTTTGGGTTCAATCTTGTGGTGTCCTTTCCCAGTGACAGTAGGGGCAGCAAGGCACGTATTGTATTGTTGCCATCGAGGATAAAAAGATGGGATTTATATCACTATGTTTGAGTTTATCCCTCTACATCATGTCATCTTGCTTAAGGCATTACTGTGTTCTTTGAACTTAATACTCTAGATGCATGCTGGATAGCGGTCGATGTGTGGAGTAATAGTAGTAGATGCAAAATCGTTTTGGTCTAGTTGTCTCGGACGTGATGCCTATATATAATGATCATGCCTAGATAGTCTCATAAGTATTTGCTTTTCTATCAATTGCTCGACAGTAATTTGTTTACCCGCCGTAGAATATCGCTATCATGAGAGAATCCACTAGAGAACACTGTGGCACCCGGGTCTATTCTCAACATATCAATCTACAATCTACTTTACTTTTCCGCTTTTACTTTATGTTCTTATATCCAAAAATACCAAAAATATCTAACTATCATCTCTATTAGATCTGACTTTCGTAAGTGACTATGAGGGATTGACAACCCCTTATCGTGTTGGCTGTGAATTTATTATTTGTTTGTGCAGGTGCGAGGGACTCGCGTGTGGTATCCTACTGGATTGATACCTTGGTTCTCAAAAACTGAGGGAAATACTTACGCTACTGTGCTGCATCACCCTTTCCTCTTCGAGGGAATACAACGCAAGCTCGAGAAGTAGCAAGAAGAATTTCTGGCGCCGTTGCCGGGGAGGCTTACGCAAAAGTCATATACTAAGTACCTATCACAAACCCTTATCCTTCGCATTACATTTATTTGCCTCTCGTTTTCCTCTCCCCCACTTCACCCTTGCCGTTTTATTTGCCCTTCTTTTTGCCGTGTGTTTTCCATTTGCTTGCTTTTTGTTTGCTTCCGTGTTGGATTGCTTGCTTGTCACTATGGCTCAGAACAATACCAAATTGTGTGACTTCTCCAATACCAACAATAATGATTTTTTAGCACTCCGATTGCTCCTATTACCGATGTTGAATCTTGTGAGATCAATGCTGCTTTGTTGAATCTTGTCATGAAAGATCAATTTTCCGGCCTTCCTAGTGAAGATGCTGCTACCCATCTAAAAAACTTTGTTGATTTGTGTGATTTGCAAAAGAAAAGGGATACGGATAATGATATTGTCAAATTGAAGTTATTTTCGTTTTCACTTAGAGATCGTGCTAAAACTTGGTTTTCCTCTTTGCCTAGAAATAGTATTGATTCGTGGAATAAGTGCAAAGATGCTTTTATCTCTAAGTATTTCCCTCCTGCTAAGATCATCTCTCTTAGAAACGATATTATGAATTTTAAGCAACTAGATCATGAGCATGTTGCACAAGCTTGGCAGAGAATGAAATTAATGATACGTAATTGCCCTACACATGGTTTGAACTTGTGGATGATTATTCTAAACTTTTATGCTGGCTTGAATTTTGCTTCTAGAAATCTTTTTAATTCGGCCGCAGGAGGCACTTTTATGGAAACTACCTTAGGAGAAGCTACCAAACTCCTAGCCAATATGATGGTTAATTATTCTCAATGACACACCGGAAGATATACTAGTAAAAAAGTACATGCTGTTGAAGAGATTAATGTTTTAAGTGGAAAGATGGATGAACTTTTGAAATTATTTGCTGCTAAGAGTGCTTCTTCTGATCCTAATGATATGCCTTTGTCCACTTTGATTGAAAATAATAATGAATCTTTGGATGTGAATTTTGTTGGTAGGAATAATTTTGGTAATGATGCTTATAGAGGAAACTTTAATCCTAGGCCTTTTCGTAGTAATTCCTCTAATAATTATGGAAATTACTACAACAACTCTTATGGAAAGATGCCTTCTGAATTTGAAACTAGTGTTAAGGAGTTTATGAATTCACAAAAGAATTTCAATGCTATGCTTGAAGAAAAATTGCTTAAGATTGATGAATTGGCTAGAAGTGTGGATAGAATTACTCTTGATGTTGATTATTTGAAACATAGATCTATCCCACCTAATCATGATATCAATGAGTCTCTCAAAGCCATGAGAATTTCTATTGATGAATGCAAAGAAAGAACCGCTAGGATGCGTGCTAAAAGAGAGAATTATATAAAAGTGTGTTCTTCTAGTTATCATGAAAATAAAGTTAAAGATCTGAAAGTTATTGATGTGTCTCCTATTAGATCATTGTTTTCTAGTATGAATCTTAATAAAGATAGGACTGGAGATGAGTCTACTTTAAGGTGTCCCAATGATTCAGAGTTTTTAGATCTTGATGCTAAAATTGTTAAAAGTGGGAATGAAGAGATTAAAACTTTGAATAGTGATGAACCCACTACTTTGGATTTCAAGGGATTCAATTATGATAATTTCTCTTTGAATGATTGTATTTCCTTGTTGCAATCCGTACTAAACTCTCCGCATGCTTATAGTCAAAATAAAGCTTTTACCAAGCACATAGTTGATGCATTGATGCAATCTTATGAAGAAAAACTTGAACTGGAAGTTTCTATCCCTAGAAAGCTTTATGATGAGTGGGAACCTACTAGTAAAATTAAAATAAAAGATCATGAGTGCTTTGCTTTGTGTGATTTGGGTGCGAGTGTCTCCACTATCCCAAAAACATTGTGTGATTTGCTAGGTTTCCATGAGCTTGATGATTGTTCTTTCAATTTGCATCTTGCGGATTCCACTATTAAGAAACCTATGGGAAGGATTAATGATGTTCTTATCATTTCCAATAGGAATTATGTGCCCGTAGATTTCATTGTTCTTGATATAGATTGCAATCCTTCATGTCCTATTATTCTTGGTAGACCATTCCTTAGAACGATTGGTGCAATTATTGATATGAAGGAAGGAAATATTAGATTCCAATTTCCATTAAGGAAAGGCATGGAACATTTCCCTACAAAGAAAATCAAATTACCATATGAATCTATTATGAAAGCCACTTATGGATTGCCTTCCAAATAAGGCAACACCTAGATCTATCCATGTATCGTGCCTAGCTAGGGGCGTAAAACGATAGCGCTTGTTGGGAGGCAACCCAATTTTATTATTTTTGTTTTTGCTTCTGTTTAGGAATAAATATTGCATATAGCTTCTGTTTAGATGTGGTTTTGTGTTTTAATTAGTGTTTGTGCCAAGTAGAACCTTTGGGAAGACTTGTGTGAAGTTTATATGATCATCCTGTGAAAAACAGAATCGTAGCGCTCGCTAGAATGGTCACCAGATTTTACTGGAGCATGATATTTAGTTGATTCTTTTTGCAGATGATTATTAGACAAATTCCTCATGTTTACCAATTTATTTCAATTTTTTGGAGTTACATAAGTATGCGAAAGTTACAGATTACTACATACTGTTCTGTTTTTGATAGATTCTATTTTTCGTGTGTTGTTTGCTTATTTTGATGAATCTATGAGTAGTATTGGGAAGTATGAATCATAGAGAAGTTGGAATACAATAGGTTTAACACCAATATAAACAAAGAATGAGTTCATTACAGTACCTTTGAGTGGTGGTTTGTTTTCTTATACTAACGGAGCTCACGAGATTTTTGTCTAAGTTTTGTGTTGTGAAGTTTTCAAGTTTTGAGTATTGCTTTAATGGACTATGGAGCAAAGAGTGGCAAGAGCCTAAGATTGGGGATGCCCCGGGAGGGCATCCCCTCTTTCGTCTTCATCTATCGGTAACTATACTCGAAGCTATATTTTTGTTCACCACATGATATGTGTTTTACTTGGAGCGTCATGTATAATTTGAGTCTTTGCTTGTTAGTTTGCCACAATTATCCTTGCTGGACACACCTTTTTGAGAGAGTTAAATATGGCCTAGGAATTGTTAGAACACTCTTTGTGCTTCACTTATATCTTTTGAGTTGAATAGTTTTTGCTCTAGTGCTTCACTTATATTGTATAGAGCACGGTGGTGATTATATTTTGTAGAAATTGTTGATCTCTCATGCTTCACTTATATCCTTTTGAGAGTCTGTTAAAACAGCATGGTAATGTGCTTTGTCTATTAAACTAGCCTTCACATGATAGACATCTGTCGGTGTACTAAAGTAGGGGTACCCTAGTATCCCGAACTTGTGCACGGACAGCCGCAGCGCCCGCGGCAAGGTTTGTCGGGTGACCGACGAGGTCCTCCGTGGTTCCTTTGGAGCCATTCAAGACCAAAGTATTCGAGCCAAGGAGACAAGGCCCCGGCAAGAGGAGCTTGTCGGGAAGGCCACTCAAGGCACAAGACCCCGGCGAGAGGAGCTTGCCGGGAAGGCCAACCAAGGCATCTCAAGGAACTTGTCGCGACGCACCACGCGTCCCGGCAAGGCCCGGTGAGCGACAAGCTCCCGGACGCGACAAAACAGCGACCGCGGCAAGGCGCTTGCCGCGGCAAGCTACCACTCTGTACCCGCGCTCCAGTGCATCCACCCACGTGTCGCTCTGGGACCCTTCCAGGCGTACGTGGCGGGAGGCTGTGCAGCCAGGGGTACGCGGTTGCAAGCGGCGCTGACAAGGTTTCCATCGTGGCGAACGGTGGCGCCCCTGACGGCCCCTTTTTGCACTGTTTGAGCGACGTCGATGGGCATTTAATGCCCTTGTCCCCTGCCGTCAGGGTTAGGTATGGAACACTGTATAGGTAGCTGAACCAACCGCAACACTTTCCCATTTTACCCTCATCTGCATTGCCACCTGTTGGTGACCCCTTGAGCATATAAAAGGAGGCCCATGGGCAACGTAGAAGGGGGTTCGAACACTCTCACGCTCGGTCTCGTTAGCTGCTGGTTTGTACTGTAGCTCCCAGCGCTCCTGAGCAAGAACTCAATACAAACCACAAAGTAGGAGTAGGGTTTTACGCATCCGTGCGGCCCGAACCTGGGTAAACTACTCGTGTACCTCGCCTCGATCTGCTCTTCGTGCGACCTCCGCCCCCTGCCGTATCGAAAGGGGCTCCGTCCCCATAGGTGTTCGTGGCTGGATCAGTTTCCCCGACATCTTTGGGCCGTGCACAGGTTTGGGATACTAGGGTACCCCTACTTTAGTACACCGACAGGAGCGACAAAGATGTCGAGGAAACTGTCCACCCACGAACACCTATGGGGACGGAGCCCCTTTCGGTACGGCGGGGGCGGAGGTCGCACGCAGAGCAGATCGAGGCGAGGCACACGAGCAGTTTACCCAGGTTCGGGCCGCACGGATGCGTAAAACCCTACTCCTGCTTTGTGGTTTGTATTGAATTCTTGGCTCGGGAGCGCTGGAAGCTACAGTACACCTCAGCAGCTAACGAGACCGAGCGTGAGAGTGTTCGAACCCCCCCTACGTTGCGCATGGGCCTCGTTTTATATGCTCAAGGGGTCACCGACAGGTGGAAACGCAGATGAGGGTAAAAATGGAAAAGCTATTGTAGTTGGTACAACTACCCGTACAGTGTTCCATACCTAACCCTGACGGCAGGGGACAAGGGCATTAAATGCCCATCGCCGTCGCCCAAACAGTGCAAAAAGGGGCCGTCAGGGGCGCCACCGTTCGCCACGATGGCAACCTTGTCAGCGCCGCTTGCCACCACGTACCCCTGGCTGCACAGCCTCCCGCCACGTACGCCTGGAAGGGTCCCAGAGCGACACGTTGGTGGATGCGCTGGAGCGTAGGTACAGAGTGGTAGCTTGCCGCGGCAAGCACCTTGCCGCGGTCAATGTCTTGTCGCGTCCGGGAGCTTGCCGCTCACCCGGCCTTGCCGGGACGCGTGGCGCGTCGCGGCAAGTTCCTTGAGATGCCTTGGTTGGACTTCCCGGCAAGCGCCTCTTGCTGGGGCCTTGTCTTCTTGGCTTAAATACTTTGTTCTTGAATGGTTCCAAAGGAACCACCGAGGACCTCGGCGGTCACCCGGCAAACCTTGCCGCGGTGCGCTGCGACTGTCCGTGCACAAGTTCGGGATACTAGGGTACCCCTACTTTTGTACACCGACAGGAGCCCCCGGGCCTGGGCCATACACGGTGCCGAGCGCTGTTGGGCCAGGCCCAAAATAGTGCACGGGCACGCGCGGCCTGGGTCACGCCGTATCTTACTCCGTATCCACCGCGCCCTCCCCGAATAGCACGCGTTGATTGCGGTGTCGTGGGAGAGATCGTGGGCAGTTTCTTTATTCGGAAATGCGGAACGTCCGCCCCCTCCCTCCTTATAAGCAGGGGAAACAGGGGCAGTTCGTCCATTCGCCCGTTGCTACTTCAACCTCGAAAGCCTCCGCCGCTCTCCTTCTTCCCAAAGCCGAAAGGGAGCAGCGCTCCGCCCCCCATCTCCACCAGCAGCACCAACGCCATCGACCTCCCTCACCACTTCCGCCATGGCTCCGAAAACCGACAAGGGGAAGGGCGCAAAGTCGGCCGAGGCGGCTCGCGGCGCTGCGAAAGGAGCGGGCTGTCTTCCCCCCCCCCCAAGCTTGCCGCGAGGAAGCTGAGGGAGAACTACTACCTCTTCTGGTCGGGGGAGACGCGGGTGCATCCGCGCACCAAGGTACTCCCAACCGTTGCTTGTAAAATGGCTCCGAACGGATATGCGTTCTTCGCCTTGTTCTTCTACTGCGGGCTCTGCCCGCCTTTCTCTGAATTCTTCTGCGACATTATGAACACCTACGGGTTCCACCTTCTTGACTTCACCCCCAACGCCGTTCTGACCATGGCAGTTTTCGCACATCTCTGCGAAAACTTTGTCGGAGTCCATCCCAATGTAGCCCTTTTCCGCCACTTCTTTATGCCTCGAGTTGAGAGAGGAGAGCCTTTGTCCGGCGGAGTTTCCTGGATCTCGAGGGCCCACAAGAAGGAAGCTTATCTGGAGGGGGAGCTCCGTAGCAAATGGGAGGAATGGAGAGCCAATTGGTGTTGGATTGTCGAGGAGAACCCGCAGCCATTTACCGCTCGGCGCCAAGCCCGAGTAGTGCGCGGCAACGATTGGAGCGACCTGGCCCCGGAAGACGGTAAACTGAAGATTGCCACTGCCCGGATCCGACACCTCAGGCTTGCCGGGCTCACTGTAGGTGTAGTTGGCGCAGATTTCCTTCGCCGCCGCATCGCCCCCTTGCAGGAGAGGAAGAGGCCCGCCTGGGAGTTCGAGAATGCGGCAGATATCATGAGGCTGCGCCCGGGCCTCAACTTCAACTTCACTGTCCTGGAGCTCAACGCGATGCTCCAGGAGCTGTTCAAGTATGACCCCGATCATCCCAAAGTGTTCAGGTTGCCGAGGGGTGACGTCCCGCTGTGCAACAACTCCGCACTCAGCCGCATCCGCGCAATGATGCCGCTGTGCGATTCTCATGGGATTGACCCAACTTGGCAAGAGCCTGCCGACGATGCCGTGCAGGAGTTCTTCGACAACTTAGAAGAAGTGCCGATTCGCTCCGACGAGAAGAAGGGCCTCACCCGCGACACCACTGATAAGGAGATGGCGTACATCGCCACTAGGCTAGAAGAGGCGGCTGCAGCCGCGACCGCGGGCGAGTTCGGATTCATCATGGAGGAGGCAGATGCAGCAAAGGTGGCAAGCCTTGGCGAGCGAGGGGAGTTTGTCGGCGAGGGAGAGCCTGCCGGGCAAGACGCCGAGTCGAGCGAGCCCGCCAAGCAGGGCGTCGAGTCGAGCGGGCCCGCCGAGGACACGAGCGGCTCGTTGGAGATCGACTCCTCTTCCTCCTCATCTTCAGGCAGCTCGCCGCTAGCAGAGCCTCCAGCTCCACCAAGAAGGCGTCTCCGCAAGGCTGGGGACGTAACGGAGCGGCAAACGAGTCAACAGCCGTCGCGCCGCGCGACACGCTCCACCGTGGCAAGCACGGTTGCCGCGGGAGCACCTCGCGCTTCTGCAGCAACTGGAGCGGGGTCTTCCCGGACCACCGCTTCTGCTCCCGCCGCTCCTCACGCCACAGCGGCAGCCGGAGCGGGGTCGTCTCAGACCACCGCCATTGCTCCCGCCAAGCGGCCAAGGGAGCCTACTCCTCCGCCTCCTTGCGCTGGACGTGAGCCGGACTTCGACTTCTCCGCACTCAGCTCCGACGAGGAAGAAGAAGAGTAAGATTCTTGTTGTTCTTGTATTTCTTCAATTTTTTTGGTGTTTTGTCTTGCATCTCATTTGCCTTACTCTGAACTTGTTCCTTTTTAGAACTCTGGCCCAGAGGGCGGCAAAGAGAGCCAATGTCTCGGTGATTGTCATCGAGGACGAGCCCACCGTGACAGCAGGGGGTGCGCCTGAGACAAACTTGCCGGACCCGGCAACTGATCTTCAGAGCAGCCCCAGTGTAGCCCCCAGCGTAAGTGTATGGTTCACTTTCCGCTGTTAGGCGCGCGTGGGTGTTCTTTCCTTGCTGACATCTTAATTGTTGATCTGTGTAGGAGCAGAGCAGCCACACCAGGAGCGCCCGGAGACTGCCCCCGACGTGCCATCTGCTTCGACTACGCCGCCAATGGGGAGTTCTCCGGCAAGGGAGAGTCCTCCGCCAAGGGCGAATTCTCCGCCAAGGGCGAGTTCTCCGGCGAGGGACAGCCCCAGCGGCCCTCCGCCGGCGGGGACTACAACTACGCCGCAAAGGGAGAGCTCTCCGGCAAGGGAGCTTGCCGAGGAGCCGGCTCGCGCAGGTAATCCTCTCGCTTCAAACTTCCCTTGGGCTTTTCTTCTTTTGATCTTCTTTTTTGGATATTTGCTTGACTGTTTTTCTCCCCTTTCCGGCCGTCAGATCCATCTGCTGCGGAGCCGATGGAGACGGAGGTTGCTGATGAAGAGAACGCGCGCGGCAACACCGGCGACGCCGTTGCCACCGAAGAGGCGGCCGGTGCTGACGATCCCGCCGGCGACGAGGCCGCCAAGGCTGCCGCCGCAGCAGCTGGCGAGGGGTCCGTCGATCGCACTGACGGCCCTGAGGCTGCAGGAGCGCCAAGCACTACACCGACCGTCGAGCCCTCCGCCGCTGCCGCTGCCCCAGGCTCCGAAGAGCCCGAGCCAGGCACCTACTTGAAGGCCGACGACGGGGTCTTCATCAAACTCCCCTGGGCCTCAAGCTCCAGGGCGCCGGTTTAGGGAGAAATCTTCGATGGAGAGGTGCTCGCCTCCGCTGGGCTGACGCTGGTCGACGCGCCAAGCAGCAGCAGCGGCAAGCCTGAGGAGGAGCGGCTGCTGGGGAAGCTGCTGTCGCTCTACCGCGCTCGGCAGGCCAAACTGGAGTCCCGAGAGGCTCTTGCCGCGAAGGCGGGAGCTAACATCGAGAAGCGCGCGGAGGAGCTCCGGGCCCTCAACCAGGCAGCTCTCCGTTCCCTGGCAGAGGAGCGGGAGCAACTTGCCGAAGAGCAGACGGCCTTCTTCCTCGAGAAGGCCGAAGTCGAAGAGCAACAGCGGCTTGCCGCCGAGAAGCTATCTGCGCGGGAAGGCGAGCAGGCGCAGCGGAAGGTCAACCTCGACAGCCACGAGGAGGATCTTGCCGCGCGCGAGCAATCACTTGGCGGAGCCCTCAAGCAAGCAGAGGACGCTGCCGCAGCTGCTGAGGTCGCCAAGAAGGAGCTGGAGACGAAGGTGGCGCAGCTCGAGGCCGATCTCAAGGCGAGAGGTGAAGAGATCGCCGCGCTCAAGCTTGAGCGGGAGAAGGACGCCCATAGCCACTCAGAGCTGCAGGTTCGTCTCGCCGAGAAGGGCAAGGAGCTTGCCGCCGCCAAGGACTCCAACGCTGATCTTGAGTTGAAGCTGACCACTTTGACCAAGACGCTGGACGGCGCCAAGGAGAGGGAGGCAGCCTTGAGGGAGGAGGTCAAGGCCGAGAAGGCGCTGCTGGCGAGTGCTGCTGTCACCCAGAACACCTTTAGGGAGACTGTGGAGCACTGGATGGAGGGTCTCGTCAATGCTGCCGCAGATATCGACAGGGAGCTGGCGCAGCTGGGGGCGGAGTATCTCGGGTATTCCCCCGATGAGAACCTCCACCCCAGTGCTAAGCTCACCCTGTTCTTCAAAGGCGTGGTGACGGCCCTCCAGCGACTCCGGGAGAGGATCCCAAAGCAGCTGGCGGACGAGTCGCGCAAGCTCTGCGCGGGAGCCCTTCAAAAGGTGTTGGTGAAGGTGGCCTTCCGCAATCCGGGCCTCAACCTCACCAACGTCCTCAAGTCCCTGCCGCCGGACGCTGACCAGGAGGCGCTCAAGGCCCTTGTCGCACCCATTGTGGACAAGGTGAGCGGGATCAAGAGGGTCGAGGGCGATCGCGTGGACTAGGCTCGCCCATTTTCTTCTTTCCTTGGCGCTGCTTATCATGTTAGGAAAACAATCTGTTAGAGCTGCGACAAGCTATCTTGTACTATAACTCTATTTTGGGTAGTGATTGCAACGTTATTTCCTTTACTTGACTCCTTCCTTTGTATGTTCTGCCCTACACTTTTAGGGAACTTGCCGGCGCAGGCACCTTAGCTGCGAGCGCTGAGTGCGGAACGTCAGCAGCCTGCTGGCGGTGCCGCTACCGACAAGAAACCTTGCCGCAACTAGTTGCAGCACACTTCAGTTGTTGAGCGTGCTCGAAAACAAAGTAAGGGTGCAACACTAGTCGCAGCACACTTAAGTCGTTGAGCGGACTCGAAACAAAGTAAGGGGGCAACTAGCTACGGGTTGGTTCCTCTGCGCACAGGTTTTCCATACAAAGCACGGTCGTTCAAGGAAAATAACTTAAGAAAAGCGGTGAGGGAGGTCGACGGTGTTGGTGGTGCTGGTGGCGACGGGGGGCGGAGCGTTGCTCTCTTTCAAGCTTTGGGAAGAAGGGGAGCGGCAGAGGTTCTCAAGGTTGGAGTAGCAACGGGCGGATGGACGAACTGCCCCTGTTTCCCCTGCTTATAAGGAGGGAGGGGGCGGACGTTCCGCATTTCCGATTAAAGAAGCCACCACGATCTCTCCCACGATGCCGCAATCGACGCGTGCCGTTAGGGGAGGGCGCGGTGGATACATAGTAAGATACGACATGAACCAGGCCGCGCGTGCCCGTGCCCTGTTTTGGGCCTGGCCCAACAGCGCTCGGCACCGTGTATGGCCCAGGCCCGGGGGCTCCTGTCAGTGTACTAAAGTAGGGGTACCCTTAGTATCCCGAACTTGTGCACGGGCAATCACAGCGTCCCGCGGGAAGGTTTGCAGGGTGACCGCCGAGGTCCTCCGTGGTTCCTTTGGAGCCATTCAAGAACAAAGTATTCGAGCCAAGGAGACAAGGCCCCGGCAAGAGGAGCTTGTCGGGAAGGCCACTCAAGGCACAAGACCTCGGCGAGAGGAGCTTGCCGGGAAGGCCAACCAAGGCATCTCAAGGAACTTGCCGCGATGCGCCACGCGTCCCGGCAAGGCCCGGTGAGCAACAAGCTCCCGGACGTGACAAAACAGCGACCGCAGCAAGCTACCACTCTGTACCCGCGCTCCAGCGCATCCACCCACGTGTCGCTCTGGGACCCTTCCAGGCGTACGTGGCGGGAGGCTGTGCAGCCAGGGGTACGCGGTGGCAAGCGGCGCTGACAAGGTTGCCATCGTGGCGAACGGTGGCGCCCCTGACGGCCCCTTTTTTCACTGTTTGGGCGACGTTGATGGGCATTTAATGCCCTTGTCCCCTGCCGTCAGGGTTAGGTATGGAACACTGTACAGGTAGCTGTACCAACCGCAACACTTTCCCATTTTTACCCTCATCTGCGTTGCCACCTGTTGGTGACCCCTTGAGCATATAAAAGGAGGCCCATGCGCAACGTAGAAGGGGGTTCGAACACTCTCACGCTCGGTCTCGTTAGCTGCTCGTGTGTACTGTAGCTCCCAGCGCTCCTGAGCAAGAACTCAATACGAACCACAAAGCAGGAGTAGGGTTTTACGTATCCGTGCGCCCCAAACCTGGGTAAACTGCTCGTGTGCCTCGCCTCGATCTGCTCTTCGTGCGACCTCCGCCCCCTGCCGTACCGAATGGGGACGGGCATCCGGCAAGCGCACCTCTTTGGAGTGCTGCGCTACCGTCAAGGACGCACCATTGAGCTCCACCGGCAAGTGTAAGAAGACGATGGCAGCTCCGCCAAAGACCAAGAAGGTGTCCGCCAAGGAGGACGGCACTGGTGGTACCTTCACCATCAGTGCCACTCTTGACCCTAAATAGGAAAGCGCGCTCATTGCTTTCCTGCGGGCGAACGTTGACGTGTTTGCGTGGCAACCGTCTGACATCCCCGGTGTTCCCAGGAAAGTAATTGAGCACAAGCTTGCCGTCTATCCTCACGCGCGGCCCGTCAAGCAAAAAGTCAGGAAACAAGCAGTGGAGCGCCAAGAATTCATCGCAGAAGAGATCAAGAAATTGGAAGCAGCAGGCCTTGTCAGAGGAGTGCTCCATCCTACGTGGTTGGCCAATCCTGTGGTCGTGCGCAAGGCAAACGGGAAATGGAGGCTTTGTATCGATTTCACTGATGTGAATAAAGCTTGTCCCAAAGACCCATTTCCCTTGCCGCGCATTGACCAGATTGTTGACTCCACGGCCGGATGTGACTTGCTTTCATTTCTTGACGCATACTGAGGATACCATCAAATCTTCATGGCAGAAGAGGATGAGGAGAAGACCGCATTCATCACTCCATGTGGCACATACTGTTTCATACGGATGCCTTTCGGTTTGAAGAATGCTGGTTCAACATTTGCAAGGGTAGTCCATACAGCTTTTGAGCCACAAATTCACAGAAATGTGGAAGCATACATGGATGACATAGTGGTCAAGAGCAAGGACAGGGCAACCCTGATTCAAGATTTAGAAGAAACCTTTGCAAATCTGCGCAAGATCAGCCTCAATCTCAACTCCGAAGAGCCCGAGCCAGGCGCCTACTTGAAGGCCGGCGACGGCGTCTTCATCAAACTCCCCTGGGCCTCAAGCTCCAGGGCGCCAGTTGAGGGAGAAATCTTCGATGGAGAGGTGCTCGCCTCCGCTGGGCTGACGCTGTTCGACGCACCGAGTAGCAGCAGCGGTGAGCCTGAGGAGGAGCAGCTGCTGCGGAAGCTGCTGTCGCTCTACCGCGCTCGGCAGGCCAAACTGGAGTCCCGAGAGGCTCATGCCGCGAAGGCGGGAGCTGACATCGAGAAGCGCGCGGAGGAGCTCCGGGCCCTCAACCAGGAAGCTCTCCGGTCCCTGGCAGAGGAGCGGGAGCAACTTGCCGAAGAGTAGACGGCCTTCTTCCTCGAGAAGGCCGAAGTCGAAGAGCGACAGCGGCTTGCCGCCGAGAAGCTATCTGCGCGGGAAGGCGAGCTGGCGCAGCGGAAGGTCAACCTCGGCAGCCACGAGGAGGATCTTGCCACGCGCGAGCAATCACTTGGCGGAGCCCTCAAGCAAGCAGAGGACGCTGCCGCAGCTGCTGAGGTCGCCAAGAAGGAGCTGGAGACGAAGGTGGCGCAGCTCGAGGCCGATCTCAAGGCGAGAGGTGAAGAGATTGCCGCGCTCAAGCTTGAGCGGGAGAAGGACACCCACATCCACTCAGAGCTACAGGTTCGTCTCGCTGAGAAGGGCGAGGAGCTTGCCGCCGCCAAGGACTCCAACGCTGATCTTGAGTTGAAGCTGACCACTTTGACCAAGACGCAGGACGGCGCCAAGGAGCGGGAGGCGGCCTTGAAGGAGGAGGTCAAGGCCGAGAAGGCGCTGCTGGCGAGTGCTGCTGTCACCCAGAACACCTTTAGGGAGACTATGGAGCACTGGACGGAGGGTCTCGTCAATGCTGCCGCAGATATCGACAGGGAGCTGGCGCAGCTGGGGGCGGTGTATCTCGGGTATTCCCCCGATGAGAACCTCCACCCCAGCGCTAAGCTCACCCTGTTCTTCAAAGGCATGGCGACGGCCCTACCTGGCGCGCCAAAGATGTCGGGGAAACTGATCCACCCACGAACACCTATGGGGACGGAGCCCCTTTCGGTACGGCAGGGGGCGGAGGTCGCACGAAGAGCAGATCGAGTCGAGGCACACGAGCAGTTTACCCAGGTTCGGGCCGCACGGATGCGTAAAACCCTACTCCTGCTTTGTGGTTTGTATTGAGTTCTTGCTCAGGAGCACTGAGAGCTACAGTACACACCAGAAGCTAACGAGACCGAGCGTGAGAGTGTTCGAACAACCTTCTACGTTGCGCATGGGCCTCCTTTTATATGCTCAAGGCGTCACCAATAGGTGGCAACGCAAATGAGGGTAAAAATGGGAAAGTGTTGCGGTTGGTACATCTACCTGTACAGTGTTCCATACCTAACCCTGACGGCAGGGGACAAGGGCATTAAATGCCCATCGACGTCGCCCAAACAGCGCAAAAAGGGGCCGTCAGGGGCGCCACCGTTCGCCACGATGGCAACCTTGTTAGCGCCGCTTGCCACCGCGTACCCCTGGCTGCACAGCCTCCCGCCACGTACGCTTGGAAGGGTCCCAGAGCGACACGTGGGTGGATGCGCTGGAGCGCGGGTACAGAGTGGTAGCTTGCCGCGGCAAGCGCCTTGCCGTGGTCGCTGTTTTGTCGCGTCCGGGAGCTTGTCGCTCACCGGGCCTTGCCGGGACGCGTGGCGCGTCGCGGCAAGTTCCTTGAGATGCCTTGGTTGGCCTTCCCGGCAAGCTCCTCTCGCCGGGGTCTTGTGCCTTGAGTGGCCTTCCCGACAAGCTCCTCTTGCCGGGGCCTTGTCTCCTTGGCTCGAATACTTTGTTCTTGAATTGCTCCAAAGGAACCACGGAGGACCTCGATGGCCAGCCGGCAAACCTTGCCGCGGGGCGCTGCGACTGTCCGTGCACAAGTTCGGGATACTAGGGTACCCCTACTTTAGTACACCGACAGGAGCCCCTGGGCCTGGGCCATACACGGTGCCGAGCGCTGTTGGGCCAAGCCCAAAACAGTGCACGGGCACGCGCGGCCTGGGTCAGCCGTATCTTACTCCGTATCCAATGCGCCCTCCCTGAACGGCACGCGTTGATTGCGGTGTCGTGGGAGAGATTGTGGCGGTTTCTTTATTCGGAAATGCGGAACGTCCGCCCCTCCCTCCTTATAAGCAGGGGAAACAGGGGCAGTTCGTCCATTCGCCCGTTGCTACTTCAACCTCGAAAGCCTCCTCCGCTCTCCTTCTTCCCAAAGCCGAAAGAGAGCAGCGCTCCGCCCCCATCGCCACCAGCACCACCAACGCCGTCGACCTCCCTCACCACTTCCACCATGGCTCCGAAAACCGACAAGGGGAAGGGCGCGAAGTCGGCCGAGGCGCTGCGGCTCGCGGCGCTGCGAAAGGAGTGGGCTGTCTTCGCCCCCAAGCTTGCCGTGAGGAAGCTGAGGGAGAACTACTACCTCTTCTGGTCGGGGGAGACGCGGGCGCATCCGCGCACCAAGGTACTCCCAGCCATTGCTTGTAAAATGGCTCCGAACGGATATGCGTTCTTCGCCTTATTCTTCTACTGTGGGCTCTGCCCGCCTTTCTCTGAATTCTTCTGCGACATTATGAACACCTACGGGTTCCACCTCCTTGACTTCACCCCCAACGCTGTTCTGACCATGGCAGTTTTCGCACATCTCTGCGAAAACTTTGTCGGATTCCATACGAACTCGCCCACGGCCGCGGCTGCAGCCGCCTCTTCCAGCCTAGTGGCGATGTACGCCATCTCCTTATCAGTGGTGTCGCGGGTGAGGCCCTTCTTCTCGTCGGAGCGAATCGGCACTTCTTCTAAGTTGTCGAAGAACTCCTGCACGGCGTCGTCGGCATGCTCTTGCCAAGTTGGGTAAATCCCATGAGAGTCGCACAGCTGCATCATTGCGCGGATGCGGCTGAGTGCGGAGTTGTTGCACAGCGGGACGACACCCCTCGGCAACCTGAACACTTCGGGATGATCGGGGTTATACTTGGACAGCTCCTGGAGCATCGCGTTGAGCTCCAGGACAGTGAAGTTGAAGTTGAGGCCCGGGCGCAGCCTCATGATATCTGCCGCATTCTCAAACTCCCAGGCGGGCCTCTTCCTCTCCTGCAAGGGGGCGATGCGGCGGCGAAGGAAATCTGCGCTAACTGCGCCTACAGTGAGCTCGGCAAGCCTGAGGCGTCGGATCCGGGCAGTGGCAATCTTCAGTCTACCGTCTTCCGAGGCCAGGCGCTCCAATTGTTGCCGCGCACTACTGGGGCTTGGCGCCGGGCGGTAAATGGCTGCGGGTTCTCCTCGACAATCCAACACCAATTGGCTCTCAATTCCTCCCATTTGATGCGGAGCTCTCCCTCCAGATAAGCTTCCTTCTTGTGGGCCCTCGAGATCCAGGAGACTCCGCCGGACAAAGGCTCTCCTCTCTCAACTCGAGGCATAAAGAAGTGGCGGAAAAGGGCTACATTGGCGGGGACTACAACTACACCGCCAAGGGAGAGCTCGCCCTTGGCGGAGAATTTGCCCTTGGCGGAGGACTCTCCCTTGCCGGAGAACTCCCCCTTAGCGGCGTAGTCGAAGCAGATGGCACGTCGGGGGCAGTCTCCGGGCGCTCCTGGTGTGGCTGCTCTGCTCCTACACAGATCAACAATTAAGATGTCAGCTAGGAAAGAACACCCACGCGCGCCTAACAGCGGAAAGTGAACCATACACTTACGCTGGGGGCTGCGCTGGGGGCTGCTCTGAAGGTCAGTTGCCGGGTCCGGCAAGTTTGTCTCAGGCGCACCCCCTGCTGTCACGGTGGGCTCGTCCTCGATGACAATCACCGAGACCTTGGCTCGCTTTGCCGCTCTCTGGGCCAGAGTTCTAAAAAGGAACAAGTTCAGAGTGAAGCGAAAGAGAAACAATACAAGAACAACAAGAATCTTACTCTTCTTCTTCCTCGTCGTAGCTGAGCGCGGAGAAGTCGAAGTCCGGCTCACGTCCGGCACGAGGAGGCGGAGGAGTAGGCTTCCTTGGCCGCTTGGCGGGAGCAGTGGCGGTGGTCTGAGACGACCCCGCTCCGGCTGCCGCCGTGGCGTGAGGAGCGGCAGGAGCAGAAGCGGCGGTCCAGGAAGACCCCGCTCCAGTTGCTGCAGAAGCGCGAGGTGCTCCCGCGGCAACCGTGCTTGCCGCGGAGGAGCGTGTCGCGCGGCGCGACGGCTGTTGACTCGTTTGCCGCTCTGTTACGTCCCCGGCCTTACGGAGACGCCTTCTTGGTGGAGCTGGAGGCTCTGCTAGCGGCGAGCTGCCCGAAGATGAGGAGGAAGAGGAGTCGATCTACAACGAGCCGCTCGTGTCTCCTCGGGTCTTGAGTGCTAGTTCCTCTGGATAAAGAGGATCTTGAGTGCTAGTTCCTCCTCGGGTCTTAATCCCGAAATCCTGCAAGTTATCTTGTTTGGCATTGTTAGCAAGCAAATCTCTTTGCACATTAGAAATTTGATCAAGCTGAGTTTGAACCATTTGAAAATGCTTCACAAGACATTGAACATCATTAACTGTTCTATCTAAAACATCAAGCAGTCTTTTGATGGCAAGGGAATTATCATGCATCTGACTTTCTATCCTCTCATTAAAATGATTTTGTTTCATAATAAAATTATCAAACTCATCTAAACATTGATCAGGAGGCTTACCATGAGGGATGTCACTTGCGTTGAAATCTAAAAGAGAGTGTACCTCTACCATAGGAGGGTGAGTAGTAGGCTCACACAGCTTCTCAATAGGGGTAGATTCTTCACGTCTTCAGCTTTAATACCTTTCTCTTTAATAGACTTCTTTGCTTCTCGCATATCCTCGGGGCTCAGAGCAAACATGCCCCTCTTCTTTGTTGGTGGAGGTGGTTCAGGGATGGACCAATCTTCATGGTTTTTGGCAATCCTGCCCATCAAATCTTCCGCATCGTCCGGTGTTCTTTTCCTAAAAACACAACCAGCACAACTGTCCAAATAGGACCTGGATTCATCAGTTAGACCAGCATAGAATATATCGATTAATTCATTCTTAGGGATTTCATATCCTGGTCTATCCCGAATCAGACCGCAGTACCTCCCCCAAGCTTTAGGGAGGGACTCATCCTGCAACTGTTTAAAGTTATAAATTCTTTGTAAAGCAGCATGTTGCATGTGAGCAGGAAAGTACTTATCAACAAAAGAGTGAGCTAAGTCCTGAGGACTCTTAATGGAACCGCATGGGAGTGAATCATACCATGCTTTAGCACCCTCCTTCAAGGAGAAAGGAAGAAGCTTGGTGATATAAAAGTATCGTATCTTCTCATCTGTGGTAAACAGGCTACCCAACTCACCAAGTTTAGTCAGGTGTGCAATAGCATCATCATTTTCTCTGCCATAAAAGGGGTCAGCTTCAACCATAGGTATAAGTGAAAGATCAACAGAGAAATCATAATCAGGATCATCAATGCATATAGGAGATGTAGCAAATTCAGGATTAGGAACGGTTTTGTTCTTCAGAGAGTGTTTTTCAAATATTTTCTTAATAACTTCAGGGTCAGAGCCAACAAACTCTGTCAGTTCCCTGCATAGACTTCATCAAGCGTATAGTAATCATCATCAAGGAGCCTCTCTTTGAGTTTACTCAAATCAGGATAATCATAAGTTTCACCAATAGGGTATCGAGCAACAGGAAGTTCAATTCCATATTTTTCGGCAGCAGCAACAATTTGTTTCTCAAGAGCATGACCAAGCGAACTAATATCATCAAAAGTAGTAGAGGCGTCATCAAGAGTATCAGACATAGTAACAGACTCAGTAGGAGCATCATGTGGTGGTGGTGAGGCAAACTTACTCATAACGGAATGTGAATCAAGTGTAGCACTAGTGCTCAGAGCAGTACCTCTTCTTGTAGTAGATAGTAAGATCGGAACCTTGGGGTCACCTTTCTTACCCATAGTGAATGAAGTGCAGCAGGTAGGATACCTCAAGTAGACTTGTAAATATTGCTATGCTCCCTGGCAACGGCGCCAGAAAACGGTACTTGATAACCCTCAACCGTAAGGGATCGAGATAGTCTTCGCGGGTAAGAATAACCCAATTTATTGATTCGACACACGGGGAGCCAAAGACTATTTATAAGCTTTGACAGTTGAGTTGTCAATTCAACCGCACCTGAAATATACTTACTTGCAACAAAAGATAAGTGGTAATAGTGATATGATAGTGATGATAGTAATAGTAAAAGTAAACAGCAAAAGTAAATAGCAGTAGTAAATGGCAAAAGTGGCAACTAGTGACGAGCAGGATTTAAAACACTGTAGGCTAGGGAGATGGATGGTTGGGCGCTGCATGGATGAGATAGTTTCTAACTTGGGGCACGGCACACGGAAAAGTAATGATCATCTAGGCAAATATCAAACATTAGGCATGTATCCCGTAGGTAGTTGTACGTGCTTGCAATAAGAACTTGCACAACATCTTTTGTCCTACCATCCCGCTACGAACGGGGCCAAAAGGAACTTATGGATATTAAGGTGCTCCTGTCAAAGAGCACCGGAACAAAGCAATGAACTCAATGGATACATGTAATCCTCAAACTACGGACCATCCCCTTTGGTGTCCCAAGCTGTCACTTTTGGGATCGCCGGTTCCGGACCGTAACAGGTGCAAACAACTCATAGATAGGATCAGGAACACAAATATATTCATGCAAACACATATGGTTCAGATCTGAAATCATGGCACTCGGGCCCTAGTGTCAAGCATTAAGAATAACAAGTTGTAGCAAAGATGATAAACACCATAGTAGATGATAGGCAACATGCCCCCAACGATCTGATAAACTATTACATTATCTAACTCATCCAATCCCTACCATCCCCTTCGCCTACAGCGGGGGAATTACTCACACATGGAGGGAGAAGTCATGGAGGGATGATGGAGTGGTGATGATGATGACGATGCTGACGATCTCCCCTCTCCAGAGGCCAATTCAGCCTCCAGATTAGCCCTCCCGAGGAAGAACAGATGGTGGCGGCGGCTCCGCGACGAAAAACTGCGAAAAGAAGTTCCGATCTGGGGTTTTTGCGTCAGGAGGAAAAATACGGGCTAAAGTAGGGCACCAGGGGGTGTGGGCCCCACCCAGGCGCCCCCCGGCGCGGCCCAGGGGGGCGCGCCCACAGGGCGCCTGGTCACCCCCTGGCCCCCCTCTGGTCCCATTTCTGGTCCCTGGTTCCTTCGGGTGCGTGGATTTTCTGTGATTTTTCGTGGATTTTTCTGAGACACTTAAAAATCTGTTTTCCTGCACACAAATAAACCATACAGGTAGCTCTGCTGAAAACAACGTCAGTCCGGGTTGGTTTAGTCCAAATCATGCAAGAATGAGACCAAAACAATATCAAAAGTGTTTGGAAAAGTAGATACGTTTGAGACGTATCAGGAGCCAATATGAACATCCATGTTCCTCTATTGGTTATTGACCGAAGATGAGTCTCGGTCATGTCTACATAGTTCTCGAACCCGTAGGGTCCGCACGCTTAACGTTCGATGGCGATTAGTATTATGAGTTTATGTGTTTTGATGCACCCAAGGTAGTTCGGAGTCCCGGATGTGATCAAGGACATGGCGAGGAGTCTCAAAATGGTTGAGACATAAAGATTGATATATTGGAAGGTTATATTCGGACACCAGAAGGGTTCCGGGGGTCACCGGATAAATACTGGAGTACCGGGAGGTTACCGGAACCGCCCGGGGAGCTAATGGGCCTTAGTGGGCTTTAGGGGAGAGATAGGGGCTGGCTAGGGCTAGGCCGTGCGCCCCCCAAGCCTAGTCCGAATTGGACTAGGGGGAGGGGCGGCGTCCCCTCCTTCCTTCTCTTCCTCTCCTTCTCTTCCCCCTTCTCCTACTCCTACTAGGAAAGGGGGGTCCTACTCCTAGTGGGAGTAGGACTCCCCCCATGGCGCGCCCTCCTCCTAGGCCGGCCGCCTCCTCCCTCTCCCTCCTTTATATACATGGGGAGGGCACCCCTTGGACACACATCAATTGTTCCTAGCCGCGTGCGGTGCCCCCTCCACAGTTACACACTTCGGTCATATCGTTGTAGTGCTTAGGCGAAGCCCTACGCCAGTAACTTCATCATCACCGTCACCACACTGTCGTGCTGAGGAAACTCTCCCACGACACTCAACTAGATCAAGAGTTCGTGGGAATTCATCGAGCTGAACGTGTGCTGAATGTGGAGGTGTCGTACGTTTGGTGCTTGGATCGATTGAATCGTGAAGACGTTCGACTACATCAACCGCATACTAAATGCTTCGCTTTCGGTCTACGATGGTACGTGGACACACTCTTCCCACTCGTTGTTATGCTTCTCCTAGATAGATCTTGCGTGATCGTAGGAAAACAATTAAATACTACATTCCCCAACAGAACGTTCCCTCTAGAATGAGGGGAGGTAAGGAACTGCCATCTAGCTCTGTACTTGATTCACCACCTGTTTTGAGTAAACTTGCGACACCTACACCTGCTATTGATTCTGATATGTCACATGATATTGATGATGCCACTTCTATTATTAATGATGCTTATGATGCTACAACTATGCATGATGAAACTGTGCCATTGGGTGAATTACTTGATAAACATCTTGCTAAAGCCAAAACTATTGAATATGTTGAAGATGATGATATTTTTGAAACTGATGAAATTAATGATATTGAAAACTTTGAAACACTTGTTAGACCTACTTCCCCTAGATATGAAATGCTTATTGTTCCTGAGGGATATGTTATGGAAGGAGAAGTAGCTAGAGACTTTCTTGCTTGTAAGGATAGGAAGATCTTAAGAAATTAGCACCTAAGTGGAAAGAACAATCTTTGAATGCTAGAATGCAATATAATCCTGAATTTGGTACTTCACCTATCCATATTACTGATAAGGATTATGAATTCTTTGTTGATCCCGAGTTAATTACTTTAGTTGAATCTGATCCTTTTCATGGTTATGAATCTGAAACTGTTGTGGCACATCTTACTAAATTAAATTATATAGCCACCCTATTTACTCATGAGAAAAAAATTCGCTATTATTATATTCTTAAATTGTTTCCTTTCTCATTAAAGGGTGATGCTAGGTTATGGTCTAATTCTCTTGATCCTGGTTGTGTGCGTAGTCCCCAGGATATGATCTACTACTTCTCTGCAAAATATTTTCTTGCTCATAAGAAACAAGCTGCCTTACAGGAAATATTTAATTTTGTGCAAATTGAAGAAGAGAGTCTCCCACAAGCTTGGGGAGGCTTCTTCAATTACTTAATGCTTTGCCTGATCATCCTCTCAAGAAGAATGAAATACTTGATATCTTTTATAATGGACTAACTGATGCTTCTAGGGACCACCTAGATAGTTGTGCTGGTTGTGTTTTCAGGGAACGAACTGTTGAACAAGCTGAAAAGTTATTGAATAATATATTGAGTAATGATAATTATTGGACTCTTCTTGAACCAACTCCGAAGCCAACTCCGAAGAAGAGATGTATTCTATTTCTCAGTCCCGAAGATATGCAAGAGGCAAAGAAATCTATGAAAGAAAAAGGTATTAAAGTTGAAGATATTAAGAATTTACCGCATGTTGAAGAAATACATGATCTTGATAACCAGACACAGGTAGTGGAGGTAAATTCTCTCTATAGATTTGATGAAGGTGATATTCCTCATAATAAGTCTGCTAGCCAATGCCTAGATGAGTTTTATAATTTTATTGTCAAACAAGAAGATTTCAATGCTTATGTTAGTAGACAACTGAAACGTAATCCTTATATGCTTGACCGCTTGGGTAATCTTGTGACTAGAACTTATAATGATCTTAAACTTATTAGTAAACATGCTTCTATGATTACCACTCAAGTAGAACAAGTACTTAAGGCACAAAATGATTTGCTTGATGAGTTGAAAAGTAAAAATGATGATAAAGTTGTTAGGGTTGCTACTAGAGGTGGTAAAGTAACTCAGGAACCTTTGTATCCTGAGAGCCATCCTAAGAGAATTGAGCAAGATTCTCAGAGAAATAATATTGATAAACCTAGTCCTAGTAATAAAAAGAAAAAGAAAACTGATAGGACTTTGCCTGCTTCTAGTGAACCTGTTGTAGACACACCCGAGAATCCCAACAATATTTCTATTTCTGATGCTGAGACTCAGTCTGGTAATGAACATGAACCTAGTGAAAATTGTTAATGATGATGTTCATACCGATGCTCAACCTAGTAATGATAATGATGTAGAGATTGAACCTGCTGTTGATCTTGATAACCCACAATCAAAGAATCAGTGTTATGATAAGAGAGACTTCATTGCTAGGAAACATGGTAAAGAAATGGAACCATGGGTTCAGAAACCCATGCCCTTTCCTCCTAAACCATCCAAGAAAAAGGATGATGAGGATTTTGAATGCTTTTGTGAGATGATTAGACCTATCTTTTTGCGTATGTGTTTGGCGTATGCTTTTGACTAATATGCTTAAAATGCCTTCTTATGCAAAGTATATTAAAAAATTTGTTACTAATAAGAGAAAGATACCGGAAGCTAAAATTTCCATCATGCTTGCTAATTATACTTTTAAGGTTGGAATACCAAAGAAACTTGGAGATCCAGGAATACCCACTATACCATGCTCCATTAAAGGAAACTATGTTAAAACTGCTTTCTGTGATCTTGGAGCCGGTGTTAGTGTTATTCCTTTCTCTTTGTATCGTAGACCTGAATTGGATAAGTTGACACCTATTGAAATCTCTTTGCAAATGGAAAATAAATCAACTGATATACCCATCGGTATTTGTGAGGATGTGCATGTTGTGGTTGCAAACGTTACTATCTTAACGGACTTTGTTATTCTCGATATTCCCGAGGACGACAGTATGTTGATTATCCTTGGTAGACCCTTTTTGAATACTGCAGGGGCTGTTATTGATTTCACCAAAGGCAATTTCACTTTTCATGTGAATGGTAATGAGCATACGGTACACTTTCTGAAGAAGCAACCTCAAGTTAATAGCGTCAATTCTATTGGAAAAAATCCAACTATCACTATTGGAGGTTTTGAATTCCCTCTTCCGTTTGTTAAGGAGAAATATGATATTCTACTTGTTGGGGACATGCATATCCCCATTGAGGTAACCTAGTGTTATTCGAGAATTCTCCGGTTTTATGTTATTCGAAAGAAATTTGCTAATGAGACTTGATCAGCCAAATTGACGGATTCCTTTTGATGAGCATGAGATGGATGAATTTAGAAAACACCACTTCTGTACCCAACTTTTATTTTCTATTATTTAGATTTAGTAAAGTAAAAATAGCATTATTTGCCTGTTTTCTGAATTATCCGTGCAGTAAAAAAATATCCCGAAAATAAAAGTTCTCGAAAAGACGTGAAAATTTAATATGATTTTTTCTAGAATATTTTAAGATTTTTGGCACTCAGAATGCACCAGGGGTCTGCACCAGTGGGCCACAAGGGTGGAGGGTGCGCCCTACCCCCTGGGCGCACCCCCTGTCCTTGTGGGCCCCACGTGGCCCCCTCCACTTATTCCAACACCCATCCTCTCCTTCTTCCTCCAGAAAAAATCATTCACCAGCTCAAACCCGTGTTCTAGCTCATCTTGCTGCCATTTTCGATCTCCTTGCTCAATCCATCATTTGCAAAACTGTTTTGGGGGGTTCTTCTTAAGTATGTGACTCCTCCAATGGTCCAATTAGTTTTTGTTCTAGTGCTTTATTTATTGCAATTTTTTGCTATTGTGGTGACCTTGTTCTTGAGCTTGCATGTCAAATTTATATGGTCTAAAGTAGTTTTGATGCATGATATAGCCTCTAGACACTTGTAGGAGTAGTTGCTATCAATTTTGTTGAATTTGGTTCACTTTTATTTTGAGTCACCAAAAATTTCAGAAATTTTGCAGAAAAAGAAAATGTCTAGGAGAACATTTCAAGGTGGTCCTTCAAGAAAGCAAGCACCGAGGCTCGCAATACGCGAACCAGACCTTGAACCACCAAGAGATGCTCAAGTACGGCCTTGTGAATGGCCATCGGATGAATTTATGATTCGTGCATGGTTCAAGGATGAATTTGATGCATACATACGAAATGTCGGCCTTGAGGGCTTCGTTTCAGATAAGTGCCGACAACATTATTACCTCATTGATTCCTTCGGGCGGAGGTTTGAATTTTCATCCAAGCGCAATACTCATACTATCATTTTTGATCTTTATGATGAATCTTATACCATGGACCGAGAAGACTTTTGTGTTGCATGCAAAATTCCATAGTGGGGTAGTCTCAATGATCCTCACAAATCTGAATACCCTGATTTCCTTGATAGCATCACCATGGGGGAAACAAGAAACATTACACAAGCCACCACAGGGAGCATTCATTTTCCTTCTATACATTATTTTGCTCTCTTCATAGGTAGATGCATTAACGGTAAACATGAGCATAGCCATCTTTGTGTTCCAGATCTTAGTATCCTTAAAAGTGCGGTGTTAGGTAATAAGAGCTATGATTTGGGGGCAATTATTGCAAGGAGGTTACACCTTAATGCTAAAGATGGAGATTTATTTGGTGGGATCGTCTAGCTAACTATTTAGGTGTACCCATAAGAGGATATGATGTCGAGTTGCCACCTGCTTTCCTAGATTATGAAGCCATGATACTTCATCAGTTTCTCGAGAGGAATGAGCAGCACCTTCAGTACCGACTAATCTTTGACAGATGGCATGCCATCCATATTACTCTTCCTGCTCTTGCTTTCTTTGACTTTCAGGTAAAAGGAAGATATTTTATAACCATAGAGGAGGCGAACACACATGAGAGAGAGGTGGATACCGCTCGCCTTCATGAAGAAACTCGCTTAGCAGTAGCTGCCGCAGCACAGTACAACCCCAGCTATGATTTCGGATATCATCGAGGCCAATGGTGGCCCTAGACCAACTCAGGCAAGAGCCTAAGCTTGGGGGAGTACGTATTTCTCATCAACATTACATTCATGCTCACACATTCGTTCCAGTTGTCGGTGTTCATACTTTTTCATTTTACTATCCATGCTAGTTTATTTTTCTCGCTTTCCTCTTGTGTGTGAAAAATTTAGAAAACCCCAATTTTTTTCTTTTTGTCTTTTCTTTCTAGTTAGTTCTTAGTAGTTTGTAGTATTAAAATAAGATCCAAAAAGATTTCTCGTTCTTCTTCTGTGTGTTGGGAGCTTTCATGTATAAATAGTTTTCTCGATCTTGTTTTGCTTTCTTCAGAAAAACAAAAACTCCAAAAATATTTCAGTGCGTTTCTTTGAAATTCTTTTCTTTTCCTTTGTGGGTCGAGAGGAGAAGACCATGATGAAAATGATGAGTGGCTCTCATATGCATTATTGTTGAACTAATGAAGAACCTATATTACCTTGTCTTATCATGTGAATAAATGTTTGTAGGTTCCAGCTTAGTCCAATGCACGTGCACCCTTATTATTATCCACACCATTCGGTCGCGTGCAAGTGAAAGGCAATAATGACGATATATGATGAAATGATTGAGATGGAGAAAAGCTCATATGAACTCGACCTATCTTGTTTTTGTAAATATGATTAGCTTGTCATTCCTGATTCAGCTCATTATGAATGAAACATGCATGCAATGACAATTAGAGATTATAGTTACTCATGCCATGCTTAATTATCTAGGAGTTTATAATGATTTACCTTGTGTGCCAACATGCTTTAAAATAGTTGTGATGTAGTATGATAGGATGGTATCATCTTTTGAATGATTTAAGTGACTCGGCTTGGCACATGTTCACACATGTAGTTGAAACAAAATCAACATAGCCTCCACGATATTTATGTTTATGGTAATTTATTGTTGGGGAACGTAGTATTTCAAAAAAAATTCTACGATCACGCAATATCTATCTAGGAGAAGCATAGCAACGAGCGGGGAGAGTGTGTCCATGTACCCCTTGTAGACCGAAAGCGGAAGCGTCTAGTGACACGGTTGATGTAGTCGAACATCTTCGCGATCCAACCGATCCAAGTACTGAACGTACGGCACCTCCGCGTTCAGCACACATTCATCTCGATGACGTCCCATGAACTCTTGATCCAGTTGAGCGTCGCGGGATAGTTTCGTCAGCACGGCGGCGTGGTGACGGTGATGATGAAGTTACTGGCGCAGGGATTCGCCTAAGCACTGCAACGATATGACCGAGGTGTGTAACTATGGGGAGGGGCACCGCACACGGCTTGCAAATCAACTTGTGTGTCCTTGGGGTGCCCCCTCCCCACATATATAAAGGAGGGAGGGAGGAGGAGGCCGGCCAAGGGAGGAGGCACGCCAAGGGAGGGGCAATCCTACTCCAAGTAGGATTGGTCCTCCTTTCCTATTCCTACTAGGAGAAGGGTGGGAAACAGGAGAGGAGAAGAAGGAAAGAGGGGGGCCGGCCCCCTAGCCCTAAACCAATTCGGTTTGGGCCTAGGGGGGGCACGCCCCACACTTACCTTGCCGCCTTCTTCCTCCACTAGGGCCCAATAAGGCCCATAGACTCCCGGGGGGTTCCGATAACCTCCCGGTACTTTGGTATTTATCTGGTGACCCCCGGAACCCTTCCGGTGTCCGTGTATAGCCTTCCAATATATCAATCTTTATGTCTTGACTATTTCAAGACTCCTCATCATGTCCGGGATCACATCCAGGACTCTGAACTACCTTCGGTGCATCATAACACATAAACTCATAATACTGATCGTCATCGAACGTTAAGCGTGCGGACCCTACGGGTTCGAGAACTATGTAGACATGACCGAGACTCATCTTTGGTCAAAAACCAATAGCGGAACTAGGATGCTCATATTGGTTCCTACATATTCTACGAAGATCTTTATCGGTCAAACCGCATAACAACATACGTTGTTCCCTTTGTCATTGGTATGTTACTTGCCCGAGATTCCATCGTCCGTATCATCATACCTAGTTCAATCTCGTTACTGGCAAGTCTCTTTACTCATTCCGTAATACATCATCCCGTGACTAACTCATTAGTCCTTTTCTTGCAAGGCTTATTATGATGTGTATTACCGAGAGGGCCTAGAGATACCTCGCCGACACTTGGAGTGACAAATCCTAATCTTGATCTATGAAAACACCACAAAAACTTTCAGAAACACCCGTAGAACATCTTTATAATAACCCAGTTACGTTGTGACGTTTGATTGCGCAGAAGGTGTTCCTTCGGTATTTGGGAGTTGCATAATCTCATAGTCAGAGGAACAAGTATAAGTCGTGAAGAAAGCAATCGGAGTAAAACTAAACGATCATAGTGCTAAGCTAACGGATGGGTCTTGTCCATCACATCATTCTCGTAATGATGTGATCCCGTTGATCAAATGACAACACATGTCTATGGTTAGGAAACATAACCATCTTTGATTAACGAGCTAGTCTAGTAGAGGCATACTAGGGACACTCTGTTTTGTCTATGTATTCACACATGTATCAAGTTTCCGGTTAATACAATTCTAGCATGAATAAAAGATATTTATCATGATATATATAGGGAAATTTAAATAACAACTTTATTATTGCCTCTGGGGCATATTTCCTTCAGTCTCCCATTTGCACTAGACTCAATAATCTAGTTCACATCGCCATGTGATTTAATACCGATAGTTCTCATTGTTATGTGAATAACACCCATGGTTCACATCGCCATGTGGCCAACACCAGAAGGGTTTAGTAGAGTCAATAATCTAGTTCACATCGACATGTGATTAACACCCAAAGAGTACTAAGGTGCGATCATGTTTTGCTTCGTGAGAGAAGTTTAGTCAGTAGGTCTATTACATTCAGATCCGAATGTATTTCGCAAATTTCTATGTCTATAATGCTCTGTATGGAGCTACTCTAGCTAATTACTCCCACTTTCAATACGCATCCAGATTGATACTTAGAGTCATCTGGATTAGTGTAAAGCTTGCATCGGCGTAACTCTTTACGACGAACTCTTTATCACCACCATAATCAAGAAACATTTCCTTAGTAATCCAGTAACTAAGGATAATTTTGACTGCAGTCCAGCGATCTACTCCTGGATCACTATTGTACCTCCTTGCCAAATTCATGGCAAGGCACGCAACAGGTTTGGTACACAGCGTGCCATACTTTATGGAATCTATGGCTGAGGCATAGGGAAATGACTTTCGTTCTTTCTCTATCTTCTGCCATGGTCAGGTTTTGAGTCTTACTCAACTTCATACCTTATAACTCAGGCAAGAACTCCTACTTTGACTGATTCATTTTGAACCTCTTCAAAATCTTATCAAGGTCTGTACTCATCGGAAGTCTTATCAAGCATCTAGATCTATCTCTATAGATCTTGATGCCCAATATGTAAGCGTCTTCACCGAGGTCTTTCATTGAAAAAATTCTTATTCAAGTATCCTTTTATGCTATCCAGAAAATTATATATCATTTCCAATCAGCAATATGTCATCTACATATAATATCAGAAATGCTACTAAGCTCCCACTCACTTTCTTGTAAATACAGGCTTCTCCAAAAGTCTGTACAAAACTATATACTTTGATCACCTCATCAAAGCGTATATTCCAACTCCGAGATGCTTGCACCAGTCCCTAGATGGATCGCTAGAGCTTGCACACTTTGTCAGCACCTTTAGGATCGATAAAACCTTTTGGTTGCATCATATACAACTCCTCTTTGAGGTATCCATTAAGGAATGCAGTTTTGACATCAATTTGCCAGATTTCATAATCATAAAATGCGGCAATTGCTAACATGATTCAGACAGACTTAAGCATCGCTACGCATGAGAAAGTCCCATTGTAGTCAACTCCTTGAACTTGTTGAAAACCTTTCGCAACAAGTCGAGCTTTTTAGACAGTAACATTACCATCGGTGTCAGTCTTCCTCTTGAAGATCCATTTATTTTCAATGGCTTGCCGATCATCGGGCAAGTCAACCAAAGTCCATACTTTGTTCTCATACATGGATCCCATCTCAGATTTCATGGCCACAAGCCATTTTGCAAAATCTGGGCTTAGCATCGCTTCCTCATAGTTCATAGGTTTGTCATGGTCTAGTAACATGACTTCCAGAAATGGGTTACCATACCACTCAGGTGCGGAACGTACTCTGGTTGACCTACGAGGTTCGGTAGTTTACTTGCTCCGAAGTTTCATGATCATCATCATTAGCTTCCTCACTAATTGGTGTAGGCATCACAGGAACAATTTTCTGTGATGTGCTATTCTCTAATTCTAGAGAAAGTACAATTACCTCATCAAGTTCTACTTTCCTCCCACTCACTTCTTTCGAGAGAAACTCCTTCTCTAGAAAGGATCCATTCTTAGCAATGAATATCTTGCCTTCGGATCTGTGATAGAAGGTGTACCCAACAGTTTCCTTTGGGTATCCTATGAAGACACATTTCTCCGACTTGAGTTTGAGCTTATCAGGTTGAAGCTTTTTCACATAAGCATCACAGCCCAAAATTTTAAGAAACGACAACTTTGGTTTCTTGCTAAACCACAGTTCATACGGTGTCGTCTCAACGGATTTAGATGGTGCCCTATTTAACGTAAATGCAGCTGTTTCTAATGCATAACCCAAAACGATAGTGGTAAATCGGTAAAAGACATCATAGATCGCACAATATCTAATAAAGTACGGTTTACGATGTTCAGACACACCATTACGCTGTGGTGTTCCGGGTGGCGTGAGCTGTGAAACTATTGCACTTTGTTTTAAATGAAAACCAAACTCATAACTCAAATATTCGCCTTCGCGATCAGATCGTAGAAACTTTATTTTCTTGTTATGATGATTCTCTACTTCACTCTGAAATTCCTTGAATTTTTCAAATGTTTCAGACTTGTGCTTCATCAAGTAAATATACCCATATCTGCTCAAATCATCAGTGAAGGTCGGAAAATAACGATACCCGCCATGAGCCTCAACACTCATCGGACTGCATACATCAGTATGTATGATTTCCAATAAGTCAGTTGCTCGCTCCATTGTTCCGGAGAACGGAGTCTTAGTCATCTTGCCATGAGGCATGGTTCGCAAGCACCAAGTGATTCATAATCAAGTGATTCCAAAAGCCCATCAGCATGGAGTTTCTTCATGCGCTTTACACCAATATGACCTAAACGGCAGTGCCACAAATAAGTTGCACTATCATTATCAACTTTGCATATTTTGGCTTTAATATTATGAATATGTGTATTACTACGATCGAGAATTCGAGATCCAACAAATTAATTTCATTGGGTGTATGACCATCGAAGGTTTTATTCATGTAAACAGAAGAACAATTATTCTATGACTTTAAATGAATAACCGTCTTGCAAGAAACATGATCAAATCATATTCATGCTCAACGCAAATGCTAAATAACATTTATTTATATTCTACACTAATCCCGAATGTATAGGGAGTGTGCGATGATGATCATATCAATCTTGGAACCACTTCCAACACACATCATCACTTCACCTTGAACTAGTCTCTATTATTTCTGCAACTCCCTTTTCGAGTTACTAGTTTTTAGCAACTGAATGGGTATCAAATACCCAGGGGTTGCTATGAACACTAGTAAAGTACACATCGATAATCTGTATATCAAATATGCCTTTGTTTACTTTGTCATCCTTCTTATCCACCAAGTATCTAGGGAAGTTCCACTTCCAGTGATCATTTCCTTTGTTGTAGGAGCCCTTACTTTCAGGCTTGAGTTTAGCTTTGGGTTTCTTCACGGGAGTGACAACTTGCTTGTCATTCTTCTTGAAGTTCTCTTTCTTCCCCTTGCCTTTTTTGAAACTAGTGGTCTTGTTAACCATCAACAATTGATGCTCTTTCTTGATTTCCACATTCATTGATTTCAGCGTCACGAAGAGCTCGGGAATTACTTTCGTCATCCCTTGCATATTATAGTTCATCACGAAGTTCTAGTAACTTGGTGATAGTGACTAAAGAACTTTGTCAATTACTATCTTTCTGGAAGATTAACTCCCACTTGATTCAAGCAATTGTGGTACCCAGATAATCTGAGCACATGCTCACTGGTTGAGCTCTTCTCCTCCATCTTGTAGGCAAAGTACTTGTGAGAGGTATCATACCTCTCGACACGGGCATGAGTCTGAAATACTATTTTCAACTCTTGGAACATCTCATATGCTCCGTGGCGTTCAAAACCTATTTTGAAGTCCCGGATATAAGCCGTAAAGCATGGCGCACTAAACTATCAAGTAGTCATCATACCAAGCTTGTCAAACGTTCATAACATCTGCATCTGCTCCTGCAATAGGTTTGTCACCTAGCGGTGCATCAAGGACATAATACTTATGTGCAGCAATGAGGATAATCCTCAGATCACGGACCTAGTCCGCATTATTGCTACTAACATCTTTCAACTTAGCTTTCTCTAGGAACATATCAAAAACATAGGGGAGCTATAACACGAGCTATTGATCTACAAAATAATTTGCAAATACTGTTAGCACTAATTTCATGATAAATTAAAGTTCAATTAATCATATTACTAAAGAACTCCCACTTAGATAGACATCCCTCTACTCATCTAAATGACCACGTGATCCAAATCAACTAAACCATGTCCGATCATCACGTGAGATTGAGTGGTTTTCAATGGTGAACATCTTATGTAGATCATATCTACTATATGATTCATGCTCGACCTTTCAGTCTCCAGTGTTCCGAGGCCATGTCTGTACATGCTAGGCTCGTCAAGTTTAACCCGAGTATTCTGCATGTGCAAAACTGTCTTACACCCATTGTATTTGAACGTAGATCTTATCACACCCGATCATCACGTGGTGTCTCAGCATGACGAACTTTCGCAACGGTTCATACTCAGGGAGAACACTTGTACCTTGAAATTTTGTAAGGGATCATCTTATAATGCTACCGCCGTACTAAGCAAAATAAGAAGCATAATAAGATAAACATCACATGCAATCGAAATATGTGACATGATATGGCCATCATCATCTTGTGCTTTTGATCTCCATCTCCAAAGCATCGTCATGATCTCCATCGTCACCGGCTTGACACCATGATCTTCATCGTAGCTTCGTGGTCGTCTCACCAACTATTGCTACTACTACTATCGCTAACTCTTAGTGATAAAGTAAAGCAATTACATGGCCTTAGCAATTCATACAATAAAGAGACAACCATAAGGCTCCTGCCGGTTGCCGATAAATTACAAAACATGATCATCTCATACAATAACGTATAACTCATCACGTCTTGACCATATCACATGACAACATGCCCTGCAAAAACAAGATAGACGTCTTCTATTGTAATGCCCAGGATGCGACTATGTCTCCTACGTGTCGAGGCACGAGTTAGAGACATAAGCGCATTCTGGTATGATCGCAAGCGTGGTATCTTTGCACAACTCATGTAAATAATAGGGATGAAAGAGTAAAATAGTTGCTTAGTGCTTGCTGTAGGCACTTTATTACTTCTCCACACCTAAAGGCTTTGTTAGTTTTGATACCCGGGAATGGGATTGCTGAGTCCTTGTGACTCACAGATTACAACACATACCAGATGCAGGTACAACCGAGTACGACGCAGGAGATGGATAAGAACTTAACTGGGAGTTCGATGAAGAGCGTGCTTGTTTTTATGTGACGTATCCCGATGATCAGTAGTGGTTCCTACTAGGGGCAATCAGGACTTGTGGTTGTGGTATCTTTTCTTGTTTGATTTCGTCTGTAGTCGGACCCTGTGTTATTTGCATGAATGTATGAATGTTGAATTAATTGTGTGACGTGGCGAGTGTAAGCCAACTATTTTACTCTTTCATCCCTGTTCTTTACATGAGTTGTGCAAAGATACCACGCTTGTGATCATTCCAGAATGCGCTTATGTCTCTAACTCGTGCCTCGACACGTAGGAGACATAGTCGCATCCTAGGCATTACAAGTTGGTATTCAGAGCCTTCTCCGACCTAGGAGCCCCCTGATTGATCGAACCACTAACGGTTGAGTCTAGGCACACACACAAAAATGTTTTGAGTCCTATATATATATCGGAGAGTAGGATTTCTTTTTACTCAGCATCCCCTTCGTCGCACTGGTGAAGATTCTTGGCGTTGTTTTAACTTCACTATCCTCAAATTTTCACCAAAAATTTTTTAGGATCACGGGGGTATTGTTTAGATTGTACCGATATCTTTGTGACGAGAACATTGTTCTTGGTGCCTCCTGCCATTTAGGGGTTGGTGCAGTGTCCCGGGGAGTTGAGCTCTGTGGTGTTGTCGTCACAATTGTATCGTTGCAGTTCTAGAATACCAGAGGCGGTCGACATCGAAAACTCTTCTATGAGTGTCTAGTGGTGAGATAACCCCGACGTCACCCAACACTGGGGGGATAGTTCGGAAGTATTGCCACAGCTAGTATAGCGGATGCGTTTCGAAGGTCCGAGGTAAACAGTTTCCGTAGGTGCCTGGTTATGTGTTGACGGATGGATACAGTTGGATATAGGATTTATTAGTTGTGTGATATGCGGTGCTTCCCCTGTATCCCCAACACCAGATTGCATAACCGGAAAGCTTCGGAAATTAATAGGTGGACACCAACTCTGAACCAATTCCTGGCAAACAAACCCAAGTCTTTCAGCTACTGTGTTGATCTGCTAGATGCTGAAGATTGGATCACAGACATCAAGAAGCACTTCGAGTGTAGTAATGTCAGACCTAAGGATTATGTCAAGTTTTCCGCTTTCCAACTCAAAGACCAAGCTGCAGATTGGTGGCAACAGTACAAAGACTCCAGAGCGGGTCGTGAGTTCTCTTGGACTGTCTTTTGCCATGATTTCCGTTCTCATCACATCCCTACCAGTGTCACTGAAGGCATGCATGAGCAATTCCGCAATCTGAAGCAAGGCACTATGTCTATCTACCAATACAATGTCAAGTTCTAGAATCTTGCCCGTTATGCGAAGCAAGACATTCCCGATGCCAAGAGCAAAATCTACTAGTTCCGAGGTGGTCTGAAAGATGAACTCCAACTTGCACTCACTCTGTTCGAGCCAGATGAATTTGATCAATTCTACAACATGGCTCTCAAGCAAGAGGCAGCTCAGCTCAAATGTGAAGCTTCCAAAAAGAGGATAAGAGATGATGTTCACTCCTCCTCTTCCTCTCAAGTGGTCGCCAAGTAGCAGAAGTTCTGGCTCCCGCCTCCTCCAGCGTTCCGTCCTTCGAGTCAGAACTAGCACTCAGGTGGTCGTGGTTTTTCCCACCCACCCAACCCAAGCAACCAGAACAAGTCTCAGTACCAAGCTCCAAGACCAAGCATTCCTCCTTCCCGTCCAGTTTCTGAGGTCACTTGCTCTAAATGTGGTCTGAAGGGTCACTATTCCAACAAGTGTTCCAACCAAAGGCGCCTTCCGCCTCCTCCACCTGTCAGCAATGCTATCGTCAAGCACAATCCCAAGCATGCAAGAGTGAACCTGATGAATGCAGCTCAAGCAAAGGATTCTTCTGATGTGATAATTGGTAATCTTTCGGTTAACCCAATTCCTGCAAAAGTCTTGTTTGATTCTGGTGCATCGCTTTCTTTCATTTCAAGACCATTCATTGCTAAGCATGACTTGGTTACAGAGAGCATACCTAGGCCTTTAAAGATTATTTCTCCAGGATTGCAAATGACTTCCAACTCAGTGGCTCCGGATATGTCTATTCACATGGGCGATTATAGTTTTCTGTTTTCCCCAGTTGTTCTCATCAACTCAGACATTGATCTTATTCTTGGGATGGATTGGATCTCTAAGCATGATGCACTTATTGATTGTGCAAACAAAGAGGTTAATCTAACTCATCCTTCCAAAGATGTGATTATCTTCGCAGCTCGAGATAACACAATCAGGCTATTCTCTCTCAATGACAAGGGCGAGATTAATGCCATATCCCAGATTCCGGTGGTTTGTGAATATGAGGATGTATTCCCTGAAGAGCTTCCAAGCATGCCTCCCAACCGTCCAGTTGAATTCGTCATTCAACTTGAACCTGGTACGGAGCCAGCCTATTGGCGTCCGTACAAGCTTTCTCCTAAAGAGTTGAAGGGGCTAAAGAAATAACTCGATGAGCAAGAATGCTTGGGTCTGGTCAGACCAAGCACTTCTCCTTGGGGCTGTGGTGTTATTTTTGTCAAGAAGAAGGATGGTACGGAATGATTGTGCGTTGATTACCAGCCATTGAACAAGAAGACAATTAAGAATAAGTACCCTCTCCCCAATATCAATGAACTATTCGAGCAGCTCAAAGGAGCCAAGGTTTTCTCCAAGCTTGATCTCCGGATGGGCTACCATCAAATTCATTTCCGTGAAGAGGATATTCCCAAGACCGCATTCAGAACAAGCTACGGCTCACATGAGTACACGGTCATGTCTTTCGGGCTTGCAAATGCTCCACCCACCTTCTCTTGAATGATGCACTTCATATTCAACCCCTGCACCAATGAGTTCGTCCTCATGTACCTCGATGATATCTTGGTATTCTGCAAGAATAACGAAGACCACGCCAAGCACCTCCGTTTGGTTCTCGACAGGCTCTGTGAGCACCGCTTTTATGCGAAGTTCTCCAAATGTGAATTTTGGCTTGATGAAGTCCTCTATCTTGGTCATATTATCTCTGCCAAGGGCATTTCTGTTAACCCCAAGAAGGTTGAAGCTATTGTGAAGTGGGAACCTCCTCAGAACGTCAAACAACTCCGAAGTTTCCTTGGCCTCACCAGCTATTACAGAAGGTTCGTTGAGAACTTCTCCAAGATTGCCAAGCATGTGTCCAACCTGTTGCAAAAGAATGTCAAGTACTCGTGGACTCCTGATTGTGATGTGGCATTCAATACCCTCAAAGAGAAGCTCATTTCTGCTCCGGTACTTACTCCTTTGGATGAGTCCAAGCCTTATGAAGTGTTATGTGATGCTTCATTGCAAGGTCTCGGCGGTGTTATCATGCAAGACAAGAAGATCGTGGCTTACACTTCTCGTCAGCTTAAACGAAATGAGAAGAATTACCCCACATATGATCTTGAGCTAGCAGAAGTTGTTCAAGCCTTGATCACGTGGAGACACCTTCTATTGGGCAGAAAAATGGACATCTTCACCGATCACAAGAGCCTGAAGTACATCTTCACCCAGCCAAACCTCAACATCCGTGATGTCTACTACACAACCTCCTTCTTGTAGACATTGTTGGGTCTCCAAGTGCATAGGTTTGTAGGACAGTAGCAAATTTCCCTCAAGTGGATGACCTAAGGTTTATCAATCCGTGGGAGGCATAGGATGAAGATGGTCTCTCTCAAGCAACCCTGCAACCAAATAACAAAGAGTCTCTTCTGTCCCCAACACACCCAATACAATGGTAAATTGTATAGGTGCACTAGTTCGGCGAAGATATGGTGATACAAGTACAATATGGATGGTAGATATAGGTTTTTGTAAACTGAAAATATAAAAACAGCAAGGCAGCAAGTGGTAAATGTGAGCATAAACGGTGTTGCAATGATAGGAAACAAGGCCTAGGGTTCATACTTTCACTAGTGCAAGTTCTCTCAACAAGGATAACATAATTGGATCATATTACTAGCCCTCAAAATGCAACAAAGAGTCACTCCAAAGTAACTAATAGCGGAGAACAAACGAAGAGATTATGGTAGGGTACGAAACCACCTCAAAGTTATTCTTTCTGATCAATCTATTCAAGAGTCCGTAGTAACGTTCAACCTATCATAGAGTTCGTACTAGAATAATACCTTAAGACACAACTCAACCAAAACCCTAATGTCACCTAGATACTTGATACGTCTCCAACATATCTATAATTTTTTATTGTTCCATGCTATTATTTATGAAGTCTTGGATGTTTAATGGGCTTTATCATTCACTTTTATATCATTTTTGGGACTAACCTACTAACCCAAAGGCCCAGTCCAGATTGCTGTTTTTTTTGCCTATTTAAGGGTTTTGCAGAAAAAGAATATCAAACGGAGTCCAAACGGAATGAAACCTTCGCGAGAGATATTTTTGGAGAAAATCAAGCACGGGAAACTTCCTGACCAAGTCAGGGGACAGAAGGGCTGCCCTCGAGGGTGGGGGCACCCCCCCTTCCCAGGGCGTGCCCCCCTGCCTCGAGGCTGGTCCGTCTGTCCCCCGGTGCCCTCCTTCTTCCTATATATACCTACGTACCCCAGAAACTCCATACGCAGAGAGAAAACCCTAATTCCACCGCCATAGCTTCTGTTCCCGTGGAGATCCCATCTTGGAGCCTGTTCTGGGAGGGGGATCCATCACGGAGGCCTTCATCATCATCATCATTGCCCTCACCATGAGTTGTGAGTAGTTTACGACAGACCTTCGGGTCCATAGCTAGTATCTAGATGGCTTCTTCTCTCTCTCTCTCCGGATCTCAATACAAAGTTCTCCTCGGTCTTCGAGGAGATCTATTTGATGTAATCTCTTTTTGCGGTGTGTTTGTCGAGATCCGATGAATTGTGAGTTTATGATCAAGGTTATCTATGAAAGATATTTGGTTCTTCTCTGAACTTTTTATGTGTTCTCATAATATTCTTGCAAGTCTCTTCGAATTATTGGTTTGGTTTGGCCTACTAGATCTATAGTTCTTACAATGGGAGAAGTGCTTGGCCTTGGGTTCAATCTTGCGGTGTCCTTTTCTAGTGACAGTAGGGGCAGCAAGGCACGTATTGTATTGTTGCCATCGAGGATAAAAAGATGGGGTTTTCATCATATTGCTTGAGTTTATCCCTCTACATCATGTCATCTTGCAAAAGGCGTTACTCTGTTCGTATGAACTCAATACACTAGATGCATGCTGGATAGCGGTCGATGTGTGGAGTAATAGTAGTAGATGCAGAATCGTTTCGGTCAACTTGTCTCGGACATGATGTCTATATACAATGATCATGCCTAGATAGTCTCATAATTATTCGATTTTCTATCAATTGCTCGACAGTAATTTGTTTAGCCGCCATAGAATATCTCTATCATGAGAGAAGCCACTAGAGAAAACTATGGCCCCCAGGTCTATTCTCAACATATCAATCTACATCTACTTTACTTTTCTTGCTTTTATTTGTTGTTTTATTAAACTAAAAATACCAAAAATATAAACTATCATCTCTATCAGATCTCACTTTCGTAAGTGACCATAAAGGGATTGACAACCCCTTATCGCGTTGGCTGCGAAGTTCTTATTTGTTTGTGCAGGTGCGAGGGACTCGCGCGTGGTCTCCTACTGGATTGATACCTTGGTTCTCAAAAACTGAGGGAAATACTTATGCTACTGTGCTGCATCTCCCTTTCCTCTTCGAGGGAATACAACGACAAGCTCAAGAGGTAGCAAGAAGAATTTCTGGCACCGTTGCCGGGGAGGCTTACGCAAAAGTCACATACCAAGTACCTATCACAAACCCTTATCCTTCGCATTACATTTATTTGCCTCTCGTTTTCCTCTCCCCCCCCCTTCACCCTTGCTGTTCTATTCGCCCTTCTTCCGCCGTGCGTTTATCGTTCGCTTGCTTCTTGTTTTCTTTCGTGTGCTGTGTGCTTGCTTGCCCTCATGTCTGAGATGGGAGATGATTTTATCGAGAAGGGTAGCAATGCCGAGGGCAACGTTCATGTTGACCCCCCGGATGAAGCTACCACTTTACATGTTAAGAAGTTCCTGGTTGGTAGTGGCAATATTATTGGAAAAGGGGTTCTTCAAGACTTCTTAACTTGTGCCAGTGCGTTGCCCACTACGGGTGGCTCTATTCTTCACAGAACTAGTAGCCTTGCGGATGTTGTATCTTTGCTCATAGTAGAAATTGAAAGGCAATTTATCCATATGCATCCATGTATTCAGAGATTATTTTTGGAGTTCTCCAATATTGAGCATTCTTCCGTTAAGCATGCAGCTACTATCTTTTTGGCTCATGAATTTAGATATATCATGAACGAGGCCAGAGAAATCTTTGCTCATTACGGAGTAGATGCCGGTCGACTTCCTATAGAGGCTATCTTGTTCAATCAAGAAGACCTTATGCGTTTGCGAACTCCTGATCATGTTGCTTTTAATGAAAACCTTAGAAAAAAGGTTCTAGTTGAAATCTTGATTGATAGAATTTCTGAGATAAATGATGACTTTTCTGTTCAAAATAATGGGTTAGGCTTCTCCCTTGAACGAAGGCTTATGGCCTTCTGCCAAAAGAATGCCTATAATGACGAATTGGTCATCCACTACAAAGGGCCAAAGGAGGAATCTGTTCCTCCAGAGATTGATGTAGGGGACTTTTGTCCCATTAAATTTAGCCCTTTTGATTACTTTTTCTTGCCACAAAGGAAGCTTGCCGCTGAACATAGGGAATATGAGATGAGCTTTCGCGACATATCGTACCACTATGGCTATCCCTAGATCTATCTTGTATCGTGCCTAGCTAGGGGCGTAAAACAAATAGCGCTTGTTGGGAGGCAACCCAATTTTATGATTTTTTTTTGTTGCTGTTAGGGAATAAATATTGCATCTAGCCTCTGATTAGATGTGTTTTCATGTTTTGTTTAGTGTTTGTGCCAAGTAGAACCTTTGGTAAATCTTGTGTGAAGCTTATATGATCTTGCTGTGAAAAACAGAATCATTAGCGCTCGCTAAAGTAGTCGTGGGATTTTACTGGAGCGTGCTTTTTAGTTGATTCTTTTTTCTGTTGATTGGTAGACAAATTGCGCAAATTTAACAATTTAGTTTGAATTTTGTGAGTTCTAGAAGTAGGCGAATCCTGCAGATTATTACAGATTGTTCTGTTTTTGACAGATTCTGTTTTTCGTGTGTTGTTTGCTTATTCCGATGCATCTATGAGTAATATTGGAGGATATGAACCATAGAGAACTTGGAGTACAGTAGGTTTAACACCAATATAAAAAACAATGAATTCATTGTTGTACCTTCGAGTAGAGGTTTGCTTTCTCATACTAACGGAGCTCACGAGAATTTTTGTCTAAGTTTTGTGTTGTGAAGTTTTCAAGTTTTGAGTATTGCTTTGATGGACTATGGAACAAGGAGTAGCAAAGGACTAATATTAGGGATGCCCATGGCACCCCAAGTAAATTCAAGATAATCAAAAGCCTAAGCTTGGGGATGCCCCAGGAAGGCATCCCCTCTTTCGTCTTCATCCATCGGTAACTATACTTGGAGCTATATTTTTATTCGCAACATGTTATGTGTTTTGCTTGGAGCGTCTTATATAATTTGAGTCTTTGCTTGTTAGTTTGTCACAATCATCCTTGCTGGACACACCTATTTGAGAGACTTAAACATGGCCTAGAAATTATTAGAACACTCTAAGTGCATCACTTATATCTTTTGAGTTGAATAGTTTTTGCTCTAGTGCTTCACTTATATCTTTTAGAGCATGGTGGTGGTAATATTTTGTAGAAATTGTTGAACTCTCATGCTTCACTTATATCTATTTGAGAGTCTATTAAAGCAGCATGGTAAAGTGTTTAGGCTAAATAAACTAGTCTTCACATGATAAACATCCAATGTCAATGTAGTAAAAAAAATCACACCAAGTGCATTGAATAGAATGAGATGTTGGATGCTTGATAATTGTTTTGAGACATGAGGATAGTGATATTAGAGTCATGCTAGTGGAGTTATTATGAAATTGAGAAATACTTGTGTTAAGGTTAGTGATTCCCGTAGCATGCACGTATGGTGAACCGTTGTGTGACTAAGTTAGAGCATGAGGTATTTGTAGAGTGTCAACCTTTGTGTGGAGGTCGGGGGCGCGTGATAGTTAACTCCTACCAACCTCCCCCCTAGGAGCATGCATTGATTGCTTTGTTTTGATGACTCGTAAATTTTTGCAATACGTATATGAGTTCTTATGACTAATGTTGAGTCCATGGATCATACGCACTCTCACCCTTCCACCATTGCTAGCCTCTCTTGTAACGCACAACTTTCGCCGGTGCCATAAACCCACTATATATCCTTCCTGAAAACAGCCACCATATTGTTCCTCAAAACAGCCACCATACCTACCTATCATGGCATTTCCATAGCCATTCTGAGATATATTGCCATGCAACTTTCCACCATTCCATTTATATGACACGCATCATATTGTCATATTGCCATGCATGATCATGAAGTTGACATCGTATTTGTGGCAAAGCCACCATGCATAATCTTTTCATACATGTCACTCTTGTTTCATTGCACATACCGGTACACCGCCGGAGGCATTCATATAGAGTCATACTTTGTTGTTGTAGTATCGAGTTGTAATTTCGTGTTGTAATGAAAGTGTGATGATCATCATTATTCGAGCATTGTCCCATGGGAGGAAAGGCTGAATCTATAAAGCCCCTACGAAAAAAGGAAGAAAAAAGGCCCAAAAAAAGAAAAAAGAAAAAGAAAAAAAAGGAGAAAAGAAAAAGGGACAATTGCTACTATCTTTTTCCACACTTGTGCTTCAAAGTGGGACCATGTTCTTCATTGTAGAGAGTCTCATGCTTAGTCACTTTCATATGCTAGTGGGAATTTTTAATTATAGAACTTGGCTAGTATATTCCAAGGATGGGCTTCCTCAAATGCCCTAGGTCTTCATGAGCAAGCAAGTTGGATGCACACCCACTAGTTTCTTTTGTTGAGCTTTCATTCATATTTAGCTCTAGTGCATCCGTTGCATGGCAATCCCTACTCACTCACATTGATATCTATTGATGGGCATATCCATAGCCCGTTGATACGCCTAGTCGATGTGAGACTATCTCCCTCCTTTTTGTCTTTCCGCAACCACCTCTATTCCACCCATAGTGCTATATCCATGGCTCACGCTCATGTATTGTGTGAAAGTTGAAAGGTTTGAAAAGATAGAGTATGAAAACAAATGCTTGGCTGAAATCAGGGTTGTGCATGATATGAATATTTTTTTGTGATAATAAGGGAGCAAAGCCAACACTATATGATTTTGTAGGGATAGCTTTCTTTAGCCATATTATTTTGAGAAGACATGATTGCTTGGTTAGTATTGCTTGAAGTATTGATATTTCTTATGTCAACATAGACTTTTATCTTGGATCTTTCAGATCTGAACATTCATGCCACAATTAAGAGAATTACATTGAAAAACTATATTCGTTAGCATTCCACATCAAAAATTCTTTCTTTATCATTTACCTACTCGAGGACGAGCAGGAATTAAGCTTGGGGATGCTTGATACGTCTCCAACGTATCTATAATTTTTTATTGTTCCATGCTATTATTTATAAAGTCTTGGATGTTTAATGGGCTTTATCATTCACTTTTATATCATTTTTGGGACTAACCTACTAACCCAAAGGCCCAGTCCAGATTGCTGTTATTTTTGCCTATTTTAGGGTTTTGCAGAAAAAGAATATCAAACGGAGTCCAAACGGAATGAGACCTTCGCGAGAGATATTTTTGGAAAAAATCACGCACGGGAAACTTCAGGACCAAGTCAGGGGACAGAAGGGCTGCCCTCGAGGGTGGGGGCGCGCCCCCCTGTCTCGAGGCTGGCCCGTGTGGCCCCCGGTGCCCTCCTTCTTCCTATATATACCTACGTACCCTAGAAACTCCATACACAGAGAGAAAACCCTAATTCCACCGCCGTAACTTCTGTTCCCGTGGAGATCCCATCTTGGAGCCTGTTCCGGGAGGGGGATCCATCACGGAGGCCTTCATCATCACCATCATCGCCCTCACCATGAGTTGTGAGTAGTTTACCACAGACCTTCGGGTCCATAGCTAGTATCTAGACGACTTCTTCTCTCTCTCTGGATCCCAATACAAAGTTCTCCTCGGTCTTCGAGGAGATCTATTCGATGTAATTTCTTTTTGTGGTGTGTTTGTCGAGATCCGATGAATTGTGAGTTTATGATCAAGGTTATCTATGAAAGATGTTCTTCTTTGAACTTTTTATGTGTGCTCATAATATCCTTGTAAGTCTCATCGAAATATTGGTTTGGTTTGGCCAACTAGATCTATAGTTCTTGCAATGGGAGAAGTGCTTGGCTTTGGGTTCAATCTTGCGGTGTCCTTTGCCAGTGACAGTAGGGGCAGCAAGGCACGTATTGTACTGTTGCCATCGAGGATAAAAAGATGGGGTTTTCATCATATTGCTTGAGTTTATCCCTCTACATCATGTCATCTTGCTTAAGGCGTTACTCTGTTCGTATGAACTCAATACACTAGATGCATGATGGATAGCGGTCGATGTGTGGAGTAATAATAATAGCTGTAGGATCGTTTCGGTCTACTTGTCTCGGACGTGATGCCTATATACAATGATCATGCCTAGATAGTCTCATAATTATTCGCCTTTCTATCAATTGCTCGACAATAATTTGTTTACCCACCGTAGAATATCGCTATCATGAGAGAAGCCACTAGAGAAAACTATGGCCCCGGGTCTATTCTCAACATATCAATCTACATCTACTTTACTTTTCTTGATTTTATGTAACATCCCAAAATTCTAAATTTTGGAATGTTATAATAAATAGATAGATTTGATTGTTGTTTGATGTGCTGTGTGAAATTGAGTGAAATTTGAAACTTTTGAAAGTTAAATAAGAGGGAATAAAATGACTTTCCCAAAACTTTCACCTTGATTTTGATCTCCGAGGGAATTCAAATTCTTTTCAACACAAAACCCTAGAGTGAAGATAATATGACTTCTTCCATTTATTTTAAATGATAAAGGGCTTTGAAAAGATTTTGAATTTCATCCTCGCAATATTTTCAATTCAGAAACTTTAAGCAACTCAATGATTTTCCCGAGAGAAGATAAAATGACTTCTTCAAATTATAGGAAATATGAGTTGGAAGTTTTTCTGAAAATTTCTGGAACTCAATTTCAAATATTGAGTTATTTGGGTTTTATTCAAATTATTTTTCTCCAAAAATAAATTACTTGGAAAATAAGGTAACATGATTCCCTACAGCAGAAAATTGGGGAGAAATAAATTTGAATTCTTTTTGTTATTTTAAAAATGATTTTTATTGGTTTTTATTGCAACAGTAGGACTTTTGATTTATTAGAATTTGTGGGCATTTTATTTGATAGTGGAAAATGTCCATCTTGTAGGATTTCTTTTTCTGCAAATTTTGATATATAATACGCCTATATTATATATTGAAATTATTTTCCTTTTCTTTTATTTTTTCATCGTCTGAAAAAAATGTTTTTTTTAAAGAATCATCCGCCGACTGGGCGGGCCCAGCTCCAGCCGGGCCAAGCCCAGCCCAGTCACCGCCGCCTTCCTCCTCCCGAAGGAGACCGCAGCCGCCACGCCTCCGCGTCCGTGCGTTGCGCGCCTCGCCGCCGCCTTTGCCTCGCCCATCCTCCAAGAAGCTCGCCCCCTCCACTTATAAAACGCGTCGCCGCCCCTCTCTCTACCCTCGCCTCGCTTCGCGCCGCCGCCGCCGCACATCTCACCGCCGTTGCTTCGCCCGCTGCCGCCGCCGCTGCGTGCGCCCCGCGCCGCACCACCTGCCTCGCCCCACCCCTTGCTCTACCGCGCGCCGCGCCGCACCGCAAGCCATCGCCGCCACCTCCATCCGGGCCTCGCCGGAGCTCACCGTCGGTGAGATCCGATCCACCGACCCGGTTCAAAACCCCCGAACCCACGGTTTTTCTTCAAAAACCGCCTAGGTATTAAAACCCCCGGTTTTCTTTTAGATCGGTTTGTTTTTTTTGGTGTAGCTATCTAGTGAACGTTCACTAGTTAGGCTTGTAAAACGAACGTCCATTCGGTAGTCTTTTTCTTTTCTGTTTAGTTTTCGTCCAGGGACCTCTCTGTAAATATTTTATTTACAGTTTAGCCCCTAATCTTCAAACGGCCACAACTTTTTACTCGTTGGTCCAAATCCAACGAAACCAACGCCCACGTCTTCGTTACGATCCCCTCTTTCTAGTAAAACAACTTAAACATGTTTTGAAAGTTTTAAAATTTGAATTCAACTAGTTTTAGATTCAAACTTGTTTTAGTCATAACTTGAGTTTCGTAACTCCGTTTTAGTTGATTCTTTTTGCAAATCGAAGCTCTTGACCTAAACTTTCTGTTAAGGCCGAATTCGCATAATTTTGGTATTGTTGGAAAAAAAATTATGTTTCAAGAGTCATTCGTTTTGTTTTCGGAGTTTTCCGAAGTGTTTATTCGTCATGTCCGGTCTTTTGAGTGATTGCTTATGTGTGGTTACTATTGCTTGCTTACGATAGATTGACCGGAGTGTGACGAGTAGATCTATCACGAGTTCTGAGTGCGAATCTTCTACATTGTTAGTACAAGGCAAGTTCACACTTTGATCATACTTTCCAATACCCAGTTTTCATTGCATTAGTTTTATCCTCAAACACATTGCATGAGTAGGATATAATAATATGTGGGACTGGGAAGTAGATGAGGTAGTACCAATTACCTGCATTATATTCAAACCTTTGGGAGTTACTTCTACGTTTGCTGTTAGGTTATGCTATGCTAGTAGACGCGGATTGGGTGAGTGTATCAATGACAGATGTGAGATTGTTAAATTAATGGTTCAACTTAAGGTGGCAACTTGAACACACATCTAGGTGGATTGAGGCACCTGTGTATTCCAGCGATTGCCTGTTTTTCTTTATGGACCGCCACCCAGGCTCAAAGGGATCATGAGGTTATTCATACTAGAAACTTCCGTGTGCAGCCACAAGCTATTATGGGCTCTAGCATAGTTGACTAAGTCGTGCGAACTCTTACAGTGGTGTACTAGCAGAAGTAGGGGATGTAGGTTGGTACGGTCCATCCGATCGTAAGGTGCTAGTGCTTCGGAAAGACGGTCTCGGTCATCCGTTTCTCAAACAACATGAAGTGCGAGAATCCCAACGGAGGAGATCGGGTCTTGTGGGGAAAAGTGCACGAACCTCTGCAGAGTGTACAAACTAATCATGATTAGCGGTGTCCCCGGTTATGGACGTATTGAGTATCTAGTACTTGGATTACTATGTGAATCTCATCATGTGACTTTAATTAATTTTGTTGGGTTTTAATGATGATGCTTAATTGGGATTGAGGTGGTGTCTACACTCTCAATGTTAAACAACCACCATGATAGTTAAAATAAAAATTTATTCCTTTGTTGTAGGGAAAAATTGGCTTTACGCAAAAACTTTAACCTTACAGCCTCCACCAGCCAAATATGCATGTAGTTGTAGGGCTTGTTCATTATCATTACAGTGTGAAATTGCCAGTACATTCAATGTACTGACTGTTGGAAATATGCCCTAGAGGCAATAATAAAAGTATTATTATTATATTTCCTTGTTCATGATAATCGTCTGTTATTCATGCTTTAATTGTATTGTACGGAAACAGCAATACATGTCTGGATATATAGACCACAATGAGTCCCTGGTAGGCCTCTAGTTACCAGCTCGTTGATCAACAGATGGTCACAGTTTCCTGACCATGGACATGGGATGTCAGTGATAACGGGATCACATCATTAGGAGAATGATGTGATGGACAAGACCCAATCCTGAGCATAGCATGAGATCGTATAGTTCGTAATGCATAAGCTTTTCGGTGTCAAGTATTTATTCCTTAGACCATGAGGTTGTACAACTCCCGGATGCCGTAGGAATACTTTGGGTGTGCCAAACGTCACAACGTAACTGGGTGGCTATAAAGGTACGCATCGGGTATCTCCGAAAGTGTCTGTTGAGTTGGTACGAACAGAGAATGGGATGTTGTCACTCCGTATGACGGAGAGGTACCTCTGGGACCACTCGGTAATACATCATCATAATGAGCTCAATGTGACTAAGTAGTTAGTCACGGGATGATGGATTACGGATCGAGTAAAGAGACTTGCCATGACGAGATTGAACAAGGTATCGGGAATACCGACGATCGAATCTCGGGCAAGTACCGTACTGATGGACAAAGGGAATAACATACGGGATTGAGTGAATCCTTGGCACGGTGGTTCATCCGATGAAGATTATCGAGGAACACGTGGGAACCAACATGGGTATCCAGATCCCGCTATTGGTTATTGACCGGAGAGTGGTCTCGGTCATGTCTATGTGTCTCCCGAACCCGTAGGGTCTACACACTTAAGGTTCGGTAACGCTAGAGTCGTAGAGATAAATGCACGTGGAAACCCGAAAGTTGTTCGGAGTCCTGGATGAGATCTCGGACGTCACGAGGAGTTCCGGAATGGTTCGGAGGTAAAGATTGATATATAGGAAGTCAGGTTTCGGCCATCGGGTGATCTCCGGGGGTCACCGGGAGCATCCCGGGACCACCAGAGGGGCCCCGGGGGTCCACCGGGTGGGGCCACCCATCCCGATGGGGCCCCTAGGCCGCAAGGGGGAAGTGTCCAGCCCTAATGGGCTGGCGCACCACTTGGGCCCACCTCCCCATACGCCTAGGGTTGAAACCCTAGGGGGGAGGGGGCGCCACTTGCCTTGGGGGCAAGGACTCCCCCCTGGCCGCCGCCCCCCCTTGCAGATTGGATCTGCAGGGGGCTGGCGCACCCCCTGCCCCCCTATATATATGTGGGGGGGGAGAGGGCAGCCGCACCCTTGCCCTGGCACCTCTCCCCCTCCCGTCACAACTCCGTCTCCTCGAACGCAGGGCGCCCGGCGAAGCCCTGCTGCAATCTCCACTGCATCCACCACACCGCCGTTGTGCTGCTGGATCTCTGACGACTTCTCCTCCCCCCTTGATGGATCAAGAAGCAGGTGACGTTGCTGTACAGGACGTGTGTTGAACGCGGAGGTGCCGCCCGTTCGGCGCTAGATCATCGGTGATGAAGAACGTGAAGAGTACGACTACTTCATCCACGCTTCTTCGAAAGCTTCCGCTCGCGATCTACATAACGGTATGTAGATGCACTCTCACTTGCTCGTTGCTAGATGTCTCCTTAGTTGGATCTTGGTGAAAGCGTAGAAATTTTTTAATTCTGCTACGTCCCCAACAGTGGCATCTGAGCTAGGTTTTATGCGTAGCATCTTGCACGAGTAGAACACAAAGCAGTTGTGGGCGTTTGTTTTTGTTCAACTTTCTTACCGTTACTAGTCAATCTTGATTCGGCGGTATTGTGGGATGAAGCGGCCCGGACCGACTTTACACGTACGCTTACGTGAGACTGGTTCCACCGACAGACATGCACTAGATGCATAAGGTGGCTGGCGGGTGTCTGTCTCTCCTACTTTAGTCGGATCGGATTCGATGAAAAGGGTCCTTATGAAGGGTAAATAGAAGTTGACAAATCACGTTGTGGTTTTGGCGTAGGTAAGAAATGTTCTTGCTAGAAATCCTATAGAAGCCACGTAAAACTTGCAACAACAATTAGAGGACGTCTAACTTGTTTTTGCAGCATGTGTTTTGTGACGTGGTATGGCCAAGAACGAAGATGTGATGAATGATATATGTGATGTATGAGATTGATCATGTTTTTGTAATAGGGAATCACGACTTGCATGTCGATGAACTTGACAACCGGCAGGAGCCATAGGAGTTGTCTTAATTATTGTATGACCTGCGTGTCACTGAATAACGCCATGTAATTACTTTACTTCATTGCTAAACGTTAGCTATAGTAGTAGAAGTAATAGTTGGTGTGACGACTTCTTCAAGACACGATGATGAAGATCATGATGATGAAGATCATGGTGTCGAGCCGGTGACAAGATGATCATGGTGCCCCGAAGATGGAGATCCAAGGAGCAAGATGATATTGGCCATATCATGTCACTTTAATTGATTGCATGTGATGTTTATCATGTTTATGCATCTTGTTTACTTAGAACGACGGTAGTAAATAAGATGATCTCTCACTAAAATTTCAAGTATTGTGTTTCCCCTAACTGTGCACCGTTGCTAAAGTTCGTTGCTCCGAAGCACCACGTGATGATCGGGTGTGATAGGTTCTAACGTTCGCATACAACGGGTGTAAGCCAGATTTACACACGCGATACACCTAGGGTTCACTTGATGAGCCTAGCATGTACAGACATGGCCTCGGAACACGGAAGACTGAAAGGTCGAACACGAGTCATATAGAAGATACGACCAACATGAAGATGTTCACCGTTGATGACTAGTCCGTCTCACGTGATGATCGGACATGGGCTAGTCGATTCGGATCGTGTATCACTTAGATGACTAGAGAGATGTCATTCTGAGTGGGAGTTCATTAAAATTTGATTAAGATGAACTTAATTATCATGAACTTAGTCTAAATTCTTTACAATATCTCTTGTAGATCAAATGGCCCACGCTCAGGTTTCCCTCAACTTCAACGCGTTCCTAGAGAAAACCAAGCTGAAAGATGATGGTAGAAACTATACGGATTGGGTCCGTAACCTGAGGATTATCCTCATAGCTGCCAAGAGATCATATGTCCTAGAAGCACCGCTAGGTGATGCACCTGCTCCCGATGCGGACCAAGACGTTTTGAACGTCTGGCAGTCGCGTAGTGATGATTACTCCCTGGTTCAGTGCGGCATGCTTTACAGCTTAGAGTCGGGGCTCCAAAAACGTTTTGAGCACCACGGAGCATATGAGATGTTCTAAGAGCTGAAAATGGTTTTCCAAGCTCATGCCCGAGTCGAGAGATATGATGTCTCCGACGCATTCTACAGCTGTAAGATGGAGGAGAACAGTTCTGTCAGTGAGCACATCCTCAAGATTTCAGGATTGCACAACCGCTTGTCTCATCTGGGAATGAATCTCCCAGATGAAGCGGTCGTTGACAGAATCCTCCAGTCGCTCCCACCAAGCTTCAAGAGCTTCGTGTTGAACTTCAATATGCAGGGGATGGAGAAGTCCATTCCCGAGGTGTATTCGATGCTGAAATCAGCGGAGGTGGACATCAAGAAAGAACATCAAGTGTTGATGGTCAATAAAACCACTAAGTTCAAGAAAGGCAAGGGTAAGAAGAACTTCAAGAAGGACGGCAAGGGAGTTGCCGCGCCTGGCAAGCCTGTTGCCGGAAAGAAGCCAAAGTATGGACCCAAGCCTAAGACAGAGTGCTTTTATTGCAAGGGAACGGGTCACTGGAAGCGGAACTGCCCCAAATATTTAGCAGACAAGAAGGCCGGCAACGTCAAAGGTATATATGATATACATGTTATTGATGTGTACCTTACCAGCACTCGTAGTAGCTCCTGGGTATTCGATACCGGTGCAGTTGCTCACATTTGTAACTCAAAACAGGAGTTGCGGAATAAACGGAGACTGGCGAAGGATGAGGTGACGATGCGCGTCGGGAATGGTTCCAAGGTCGATGTGATCGCCGTCGGCACGCTGCCTCTACATCTACCCTCGGGATTAGTTTTAAACCTTAATAATTGTTATTTAGTACCAGCTTTGAGCATGAACATTGTTTCTGGATCTCGTCTTATGCGAGATGGCTATTCTTTCAAATCAGACAATAATGGTTGTTCTATTTATTTGAGAGATATGTTTTATGGTCATGCCCCACTGGTCAATGGTTTATTTTTGATGAATCTCGAACGTAGTGATACACATATTCATAGTGTAGATGCCAAAAGATGTAAAGTTGATAATGATAGTCCCACATACTTGTGGCATTGCCGCCTTGGTCATATTGGTGTCAAACATATGAAGAAGCTCCATTCAGATGGACTTCTAGAGTCTCTTGATTATGAATCATTTGACACGTGCGAACCATGCCTCTTAGGCAAGATGACCAAGACTCCGTTCTCCGAAACAATGGAGCGAGCAACCAACTTGTTGGAAATCATACATACCGATGTGTGCGGTCCAATGAGTGTTGAGGCTCGCGGAGGCTATCATTATGTTCTCACCCTCATGGATGACTTGAGTAGATACGGGTATATCTATTTGAAACACAAGTCTGAGACCTTTGAAAAGTTCAAGGAATTTCAGAATGAGGTTGAGAATCAACGTGATAGAAAGATAAAGTTCTTGCGATCGGATCGTGGGGGTGAATATTTAAGTCATGAATTTGGCACACACCTTAGGAACTGTGGAATTGTTTCACAATTGACACCACCCGGAACACCTCAACGTAACGGTGTGTCCGAACGTCGAAATCGTACTCTGTTAGACATGGTACGATCTATGATGTCCCTCACCGATTTACCACTATCTTTTTGGGGTTATTCTTTAGAGACTGCCGCATTCACTTTAAATAGGGCTCCGTCGAAATCCGTTGAGACGAATCTGTATGAACTTTGGTTTGGCAAGAAATCGAAGCTATCGTTTCTAAAAGTTTGGGGTTGCGATGCTTATGTCAAGAAACTTCAACCTGAAAAGCTCAAACCCAAATCGGAAAAATGCGTCTTCATAGGATACCCAAAGGAAACAATTGGGTACACCTTCTACCACAGATCCGAAGGCAAAGTCTTTGTTGCCAAGAATGGATGCTTTCTGGAGAAAGAGTTTCTCTCGAAAGAAGTGAGTGGGAGGAAAGTAGAACTTGATGAGGTGACAGTCACCCCTCCTGTACAGGAAAGTAGCGCAGCGCAGGAAACTGTTCCTGAGGTGCCTGCACCAACAAGGGAGGAAGTTAATGATAATGATCATGAAGAAACAGATCAATTTACTACTGAACTTCGAAGGTCCACAAGGGCACGTTCCGCACCAGAGTGGTACGGCAACCCTGTCCTGGAAATCATGTTGTTAGACAACGGTGAACCTTCGAACTATGAAGAAGCGATGGCGGGCCCGGATTCCAATAAATGGCTTGGAGCCATGAAATCCGAGATAGAATCCATGTATGAAAACAAAGTATGGACTTTGGTGGACTTGCCTGATGATAGGCACGCCATAGAAAACAAATGGATATTTAAGAAGAAGACAGACGCAGATGGTAATGTGACCATCTATAAGGCTCGGCTTGTCGCTAAGGGTTATCGGCAAGTTCAAGGGATTGACTACGACGAGACTTTCTCTCCCGTAGCGATGCTGAAGTCAGTCAGAATCATGTTAGCTATTGCCGCATTCTATGATTATGAGATATGGCAAATGGACGTCGAATCAGCATTCCTTAACGGCTTCCTCAAGGAAGAGTTGTATATGATGCAACCGGAAGGTTTTGTCGATCCAGAGAACGCTAACAAGGTATGCAAGCTCCAGCGCTCGATTTATGGGCTGGTGCAAGCATCTCGGAGTTGGAATATTCGCTTTGATGAAGTGATCAAAGCGTTTGGATTTATACAGACTTATGGAGAAGCCTGTATTTACAAGAAAGTGAGTGGGAGCTCTGTGGCATTTCTCATATTATATGTGGATGACATATTGCTGATGGGAAATGATATAGAATTCTTGGAAAATGTAAAGGCCTACTTGAATAAAAGTTTTTCAATGAAGGACCTTGGAGAAGCTACTTACATATTAGGCATCAAAATCTATAGAGATAGATCGAGACGCCTCATTGGTCTTTCACAAAGTACATACCTTGACAAAATATTGAAGAAGTTCAATATGGATCAGTCAAAGAAAGGATTCTTGCCTGTTTTGCAAGGTACGAGATTGAGCAAGGCTCAGTCGCCGACCACGGCAGAAGATAGAGAAAAGATGAGTGTCATTCCCTATGCCTCGGCCATAGGCTCTATCATGTATGCCATGCCGTGTACCAGACCTGATGTGAACCTTGCCATAAGTTTGGTAGGGAGGTACCAAAGTGATCCCAGTACGGAGCACTGGACAGCGGTCAAGAACATCCTGAAGTACCTGAAAAGGACTAAGGATATGTTTCTCATTTATGGAGGTGACGAAGAGCTCGTCGTAAAGGGTTACGTCGATGCTAGCTTCGACACAGATCTGGATGACTCTAAGTCTCAAACCGGATACGTGTATATTTTGAATGGAGGGGCAGTCAGCTGGTGCAGTTGCAAACAGAGCGTGGTGGCAGCGTCTACATGTGAAGCGGAGTACATAGCTGCTTCTAAAGCAGCGCAGGAAGGAGTCTGGATGAAGGAGTTCATCACCGACCTAGGAGTCATTCCAAGTGCGTCAAGCCCGATGACTCTCTTCTGTGACAACACTGGTGCTATTGCTATTACCAAGGAGCCCAGGTTTCACAAGAAGACCAAGCACATCAAGCGCCATTTCAACTCCATCCGGAATTATGTTCAGAATGGAGATATAGATATTTGTAAAGTGCATACGGATCTGAATGTCGCAGACCCGTTGACTAAACCTCTTTCACGGGCAAAACATGATCAACACCAGAACTCTATGGGTGTTCGATTCATCACAATGTAACTAGATTATTGACTCTAGTGCAAGTGGGAGACTGTTGGAAATATGCCCTAGAGGCAATAATAAAAGTATTATTATATTTCCTTGTTCATGATAATCGTCTGTTATTCATGCTTTAATTGTATTGTACGGAAACAGCAATACATGTGTGGATATATAGACCACAATGAGTCCCTGGTAGGCCTCTAGTTACCAGCTCGTTGATCAATAGATGGTCACAGTTTCCTCACCATGGACATGGGATGTCAGTGATAACGGGATCACATCATTAGGAGAATGATGTGATGGACAAGACCCAATCCTGAGCATAGCACGAGATCGTATAGTTCGTAATGCATAAGATTTTCGGTGTCAAGTATTTATTCCTTAGACCATGAGGTTGTACAACTCCCGGATGCCGTAGGAATACTTTGGGTGTGCCAAACGTCACAACGTAACTGGGTGGCTATAAAGGTACGCATCGGGTATCTCCGAAAGTGTCTGTTGAGTTGGTACGAACAGAGAATGGGATGTTGTCACTCCGTATGACGGAGAGGTACCTCTGGGCCCACTCGGTAATACATCATCATAATGAGCTCAATGTGACTAAGTAGTTAGTCACGGGATGATGGATTACGGATCGAGTAAAGAGACTTGCCATGACAAGATTGAACAAGGTATCGGGAATACCGACGATTGAATCTCGGGCAAGTACCGTACCGATGGACAAAGGGAATAACATACGGGATTGAGTGAATCCTTGGCACGGTGGTTCATCCGATGAAGATCATCGAGGAACACGTGGGAACCAACATGGGTATCCAGATCCCGCTGTTGGTTATTGACCGGAGAGTGGTCTCGGTCATGTCTACGTGTCTCCCGAACCCATAGGGTCTACACACTTAAGGTTCGGTAACACTAGAGTCGTAGAGATAAATGCACGTGGAAACCCGAAAGTTGTTCGGAGTCCCGGATGAGATCCCGGACATCACGAGGAGTTCCGGAATAGTCCGGAGGTAAAGATTGATATATAGGAAGTCAGGTTTCGGCCATCGGGTGATCTCCGGGGGTCACCGGGAGCATCCCGAGACCACCGGAGGGGCCCCGGGGTCCACCGGGTGGGGCCACCCATCCCGGTGGGGCCCCTAGGCCGCAAGGGGGAAGTGTCCAGCCCTAATGGGCTGGCGCACCACTTGGGCCCACCTCCCCATGCGCCTAGGGTTGAAACCCTAGGGGGTGGGGGCGCCACTTGCCTTGGGGGGCAAGGACTCCCCCCTGGCCGCCGCCCCCCTTGCAGATTGGATCTGCAGGGGGCTGGCGCACCCCCTGGCCCCCTATATATATGTGGGGGGAGAGGGCAGCCGCACCCTTGCCCTGGCGCCTCTCCCCCTCCCGTCACAACTCCGTATCCTCGAACGCAGGGCGCCCGGCGAAGCCCTGCTGCAATCTCCACTGCATCCACCACACCGCCGTTGTGCTGCTGGATCTCTAACGACTTCTCCTCCCCCCTTTGCTGGATCAAGAAGGAGGTGACGTTTCTGTACAGGACGTGTGTTGAACACGGAGGTGCCGCCCGTTCGGCGCTAGATCATCGGTGACGAAGAACGCGTAGAGTACGACTACTTCATCCACGCTTCTTCGAAAGCTTCCGCTCGCGATCTACATAACGGTATGTAGATGCACTCTTACTTGCTCGTTTCTAGATGTCTCCTTAGTTGGATCTTGGTGAAAGCATAGAAATTTTTTGAATTCTGCTACGTCCCCAACACTGACCCTATGTGGCTGCAATGTCTCATGTTGCAGGATTATCTTATGGCGAGTAAGTGATACGCTGGGTTACGATTTCTACACTCAACTTTGCCGTTGGTGTTGATGGGAATCCACAACCTTGTTACTTCCGCTATGATTGATTGAGGTAATAGTATTTACGTTACTTTATACATGTGATTTACCTCTGTTATAAATCCTCGAGTACTGTGTGTGTCAGCATACCGATCCAGGGATGACACTTAAGCACAGAGACTTGATCCATTCGGGTCGGGTCGCTACAAGATGGTATCAGAGCACATGTTTACTGTAGGACGTGACCCTAGAAACTGGCCAGACCATAGGAAAGGATTTCTCTAAAACTATCTTTTTCAAAAATATTCTTATCTCTCTTCTTTTCTGAGTGTTGTCAAACCTTCCCTTGACCTTAAATAGTTAGATAATGCCCCTTTCCATTGGAACACATCGGAGTAAAGAGGATTTCACCATACATTGGAAGTGTTGAAGCTACAACAATGGATACTCCCAAGATTTGAAGAGTTGATGGCTTTGAAGAGATATTAACTTCTAGAAGACCAAACCCCTGTTATGTACTTACGTTAGATGCGACGATTGTGAGCCGTCATTTGTTTGATGTTTTCCGACGGCCACAAACTAAAACCGTCTTTTCAAAATTATTGTTTGTATTGTGTGTATCTATTCCCATCTTCTGAATCTCATCCCAAAACCCTTGGACCCTATAGAGGATGAAAGAAGATAGACTTGAAGTCTCTGGACCAATGACCCAGCCAGAGGCAGAACTATGGATACAAAACATGGAGGATCACTTCAGGAAAAATTTGGTAGCAAGAAAGTATGAGATTCAATACGCCCTCCAGTACTTTACAAAAAGTGCTGCAACATGGTGGAAGATGCATCAAGCCATACAAGGATGTAATAGAGCAGAAAATTGGGAAGAATTCAAGAAGACTCTGTTAAAATCCCGTCTCATCCAAAAGTGTGGTGACAACCCGAAGAAGAAGCTTTGTGCCTGCAGGATTTGTGGAGAAATAGGACACACCCAGGAGGAGCACAATGATGAATGCCCTAATTGTGAAGGAAGACACCTAGCTGAAGAATGCCCAACTAGGCAGATTAGTTGATTCTTGTGTGAAGGGACTACCCACTACCCTGCTCAGTGCCACATTTTCCCCATGGTGCAACGAACAATCCAGCAGAAGAAAGAAGCAATGAAAGAAGTCCTCAAGGCAACCTTAAGGGAATCCGCGATGGAGGAAGATATTGACGACCCTGATGGAGAAGGACTAGGCAGATACTACTCACGTGCTTGCTACTCATGTGGGGAGAAGGGACATCTTTCACAGTATTGCACAAAGGAAAGCCAAGAGTATCTGGGAGACTTCCCAATAGAAGAAGTGGAGTTTGATCCACAAAAGATAGAAGAATTGATTGGAACAAGGAAGTCGAGGAAGAGAAAGAGCATGTGTCCCAAGAACAACCCAATTTCTGTGGAAAAGGACCTGAGTCACATCACTTGTTATCGGTGCAAGGATTTAGGTCATTATGCTAACAACTGCCCAACCAGGAAGCCAAGAATCCCATGAACGAGGATAGTCACCATGAAGTCCCTAGATTTGTCTAATGACATTAGTTTACACTGCAAGGAAGTAGAGCATTTTGCCGGAGAATGTACAGATCGGAGGAAAGATGATCAGAGCAGTTGAGATCTAGATATTATGATGAAGCATGTAGCTAAGTGTGGAATACACTTTTATTACGATGTTGAGTTGAGTTATGGAATGACATTGTAATGACTTGTGAAGCGATAGAATTTGATATTTTTGGAATCTAAGAAGGAGATGTTATGAGTTGTTGGATGATTGTGAGTGCCCCTCACCCAGACCAAGACCTAGAACACATGGACCAGCTGACCCCAAACCTTCACGGACAAACGATCCCATTTACCCAAGGATGTATGTATGTTATCTTGAGAACCCCTTCCATCTTATGCCTACGGATGACAACCCTTTACGAGTCTTTTCTCAAAGGCTCGGAAACGATCATGACCCTGACTAGCGATCAGGATTATCCAAAGATCCTGAAGGACATGATGAAGCATGTTCACCTAGAAGGAGATGCAGCTTACAAGGGTTATCCCTTCATGGAGAATGAAGTTGAACTTTGGTACGTGGAGGTACACCTCCATCGTGTGAAAGGAGTTTGCCCAAAAACTATGGGTCAATACTTTTTCATCTCCCGAGTACCACGAACTACATTCTTCGACTCTGTTCGTGAAGCTGCTATGGAGGCCATACGTCAGATTCGAGAAATACTCGAAGCAAGACTTCGTTATACCCAGGAATGCCTGAGTAAGGTGCAGGCAGAGATGATGGAGATGAAGCACACAACCAATAGGATGAAGCAAAAGATGGATGATTTTAAGAATCACATTGCACAATTCCAGTGGGACTGAAGCGTCCTTAGCTAGGACAAAGGAATAAAGATGGGAGGAATGTTTGACCATACCCAACTATGTGGATGGCAACATTTGTAGTGAAGCACCTTTGTAATTGGAGTATTGAATAATGGTTCAGGATATAATAAGAGATTTGATATGAGGAGAATATGGATTACGGATGAACCAGTGCGTTTTGTTTAGGATGATACCTTCCTGAGTGAACCCTGGACCCATAGGAAGGAGAACTGTTGCCCCAAATAGTGGAGTTTGCATAAACAAATTGGAGTTTATTCTTGATATGAAGCTTACCCCAAGGTTATGAAGGAAATAAGTAAAGTTGGATTTAAAGAGGAGGTAATGCTGGAGTATGGAGCAATGGTAACTCCAAGGATGAATTAAGGATATACAAGTTCTAAAGTGGACCCTAGCCGAGGACCTAAAGGAGGCCACGTAATCATAAGGGAACCACGAGACTTGTTAGAGTAATACGCTTCTTCTGTAGTGAAGCACGACATTATGTTAGAGATTGTCTCAAGGAGAAGGAGATTTGTGCTAAGTAGTTGAGCTGAAGCATGCAATGGAAAATACAGTGGATCAGAGTAAGTTGAGAATCAAAACAATTAGTATCATGGTATTGATTTTGGATTCTATGAGTTGTTATCACATAAGTGATGAGTGAAGACATGATGCATAGAAGGAGATTTTGAAGAAACTAGTGTATTCATTTCGAGTGTGGTAGAATCCAACACCGTTACCCGAATACACTAGCTAGTGGTTAGATATGTCCGACTTGGAAAGGACTACCCAAGGATGAGTGTGAGTAATTACACTCAGTTTGCTACCCAGAGAAAAAGGGATACCAATCAAAATTGGATGGATTTAAGAGAGCCAAGGAAGTGAATGTTGGAAGACTGAATAGTTGCAACCCGATGATGAGACCAAGTGTTACTAGTGATGAGATGAGCCATAACCCACAGGCCCCAGGACCTGTCAAGAAAGCAAGCACACTCTTGCTGAAGGAAAACCCTTGGTAGAAGTGACGACCTTATCAACAGACGATTTTATAGGTGGTTACGTTAAACCCGAGGGTTGTGAAGAAATGTTAGATGTTTTGTTTGGCTTGCAGAATCAATGGATTTCTCCGAACTTAGTTCGTCGACAAGAGAAATTCTGCAATGCTTGTGAGGATAACCGAGTGTTAGAATTCGAGATTCACTAAACCATATACAAGGTAATGATTTGGGTGCGGATGGATCGATCACCATACCGACTTACTCTTATTATTCGCCTCTACTATATGGGATGGTAAATCTGAGTGAATTACCTATAGTAGAGAGACGACGATGTCAAAACCTTGTTTAAAACTTAGAATGGAATAGAAATTTTTTCCCTGTACACGGCATGCTGTTGCCAACCGTAGGATATACAGTGAGGATGAAGCCCAGACCCGTTTCTACACGGACCCAATCAAATTGTTGGAAGACCACCATGAGATATCGATGTTTGTTTAGTATTGGCGCCAGACCTGTCAACTAGGAAGAACCAATCTCGAGAGAACCTTATCAAGATGAAAGGACACAAGGAATTGAAGACAAAGGTTATGGCACTACCAGAAGAACACAGAGAAGGTATTATGCCGAAAAATTGAGAAGACCGACCCTGTCAACAATAAGGGCGAAGTATATGAGCTCTTGTTAGAACTGTGACCCTGTTTCAAAGTGTGGTAGCACACTCGACCATACCAATCAGTAATTTGCTAGGAGACCCCCAAACCCCAACCTATTTCTTGCTAGCCCCTCCGAATCTCGAGGACGAGATTCATTTTAAGTGTGGTAGGTTTGTAACATCCCAAAATTCTAAATTTTGGAATGTTATAATAAATAGATAGATTTGATTATTGTTTGATGTGCTGTGTGAAATTGAGTGAAATTTGAAACTTTTGAAAGTTAAATGAGAGGGAATAAAATGACTTTCCCAAAACTTTCACCTTGCTTTTGATCTCCGAGGGAATTCAAATTTTTTTCAACACAAAACCCTAGAGTGAAGATAATATGACTTCTTCCATTTATTTTAAATGATAAAGGGCTTTGAAAGGATTTTGAATTTCATCCTCGCAATATTTTCAATTCAGAAACTTTAAGCAACTCAATGATTTTCCCGAGAGAAGATAAAATGACTTCTTCAAATTATAGGAAATATGAGTTGGAAGTTTTTCTGAAATTTTTTGAACTCAATTTTAAATATTGAGTTATTTGGGTTTTATTCAAATTATTTTTCTCCAAAAATAAATTACATGGAAAATAGGTAGCATGATTCCCTACAGCAGAAAATTGGGGAGAAATAAATTTGAATTATTTTTGGTATTTAAAAAATGATTTTTATTGGTTTTTATTGCAATAGTAGGACTTTTGATTTATTAGAATTTGTGGGTATTTTATTTGACAGTAGGAAAATGTCCATCTTGTAGGCTTTCTTTTTCTGCAAATTTTGATATATAATACGCCTATATTATATATTGAAATTATTTTTCTTTTCTTTTATTTTTTCGTCGTGTGAAAAAAAATGTTTAAAAAAATCATCCGCCGACTGGGCCGGCCCAGCTCCAGCCGGGCCAAGCCCAGCCCAGTCACCGTCGCCTTCCTCCTCCCGAAGGAGACCGCCGCCGCCATGCCTCGGCGTCCGTGCGTTGCACGCCTCGCCGCCGCCTTTGCCTCGCCCCTCCTCCAAGAAGCTCGCCCCCTCCGCTTATAAAACGCGTCGCTGCCCCTCTCTCTCCCCTCGCCTCGCTTCGCGCCGCCGCCGCCGCACATCTCACCGCCGCTGCTTCGCCCGCCGCCGCCGCAAGCTGCTGCTGTCGCCGCCGCTGCGTGCGCCCCGCGCCGCACCACCTGCCTCGCCCACCCCTTGCTCTGCCGCGCGCCGTGCCGCACCGCAAGCCACCGCCGCCGCCTCCAGCCAGGCCTCGCCGGAGCTCACCGTCGGCGAGATCCGATCCGGTCCGATCCGCCGACCCGGTTCAAAACCCCCGAACCCACGGTTTTTCTTCAAAAACCGCCTAGGTATTAAAAACCACGATTTTCTTTTAGATCGGTTTGTTTTTTTTGGTTTAGCTATCTAGTGAACGTTCACTAGTTAGGCTTGTAAAACGAACGTCCATTCGGTAGTCTTTTTCTTTTCTGTTTAGTTTTCAGCTAGGGACCTCTCTGTAAATATTTTATTTACAGTTTAGCCCCTAATCTTCAAACGGCCACAACTTTTTACTCGTTGGTCCAAATCCAACGAAACCAACGCCCACGTCTTCGTTACGATCCCCTCTTTCTAGTAAAACAACTTAAACATGTTTTTTAAAGTTTTAAAATTTGAATTCAACTAGTTTTAGATTCAAACTTGTTTTGGTCATAACTTGAGTTTTGTAACTCCGTTTTAGTTGATTCTTTTTGCAAAACGAAGCTCTTGACCTAAACTTTCTGTTAAGGCCAAATTAACATAATTTTGGTACTGTTGGAAATTGTTTTATGTTTCAAGAGTCATTCGTTTTGTTTTCGGAGTTTTCTGAAGTGTTTATTCGTCATGTCCGGTCTTTTGAGTGATTGCTTATGTGTGGTTACTATTGCTTGCTTACGATAGATTGACCGGAGTGTGATGAGTAGATCTATCACGAGTTCTGAGTGCGAATCTTCTACATCGTCAGTACAAGGCAAGTTCACACTTTGATCATACTTTCCAATACCCAGTTTTCATTGCATTAGTTTTATCCTCAAACACATTGCATGAGTAGGATTTAATAATATGTGGGACTGGGAAGTAGATGAGGTAGTACCTATTACCTGCATTATATTCAAACCTTTGGGAGTTACTTCTACGTTTGCTGTTAGGTTATGCTATGCTAGTAGACGTGGATTGGGTGAGTGTATCCATGACAGATGTGAGATTGTTAAATTAATGGTTCAACTTAAGGTGGCAACTTGAACACACATCTGGGTGGATTGAGGCACCTGGGTATTCCAGCGATTGCCTGTTTTTCTTTATGGACCTCCACCCAGACTCAAAGGGATCATGAGGTTATTCATACTAGAAACTTCCGTGTGCAGCCACAAGCTATTATGGGCTCTAGCATAGTTAACTAAGTCGTGCGAACTCTTATAGTGGTGGACTAGCAGATGTAGGGGATGTAGGTTGGTACGGTCCACCCGATCGTAAGGTGCTAGTGCTTCTGAAAGATTATGTCTCAGTCATCCATTTCTCAAACAACATGAAGTGCGAGAATCCCAACGGAGGAGATCTGGTCTTGTGGGGATAAGTGCACAAACCTCAGCAGAGTGTACAAACTAATCATGATTAGCCGTGTCCCCGGTTATGGACGTATTGAGTATCTAGTACTTGGATTACCATGTGAATCTCATCATGTGACTTTAATTAATTTTGTTGGGTTTTAATGATGATGCTTAATTGGGATTGAGAGGGTGTCTACACTCTCAATGTTTAACAACCACCATGATAGTTAGAATAAAAACTTATTCCTTTGTTGTAGGAAAAAATTGGCTTTACGCAAAAACTTTAACCTTACAGCCTCCACCAGCCAAATATGCATGTAGTTGTCGGGCTTGTTCATTATCATTACAGTGTGAAATTGCCAGTACATTCAATGTACTGACCCTATTGTTGGGGAACGTAGTATTTTCAAAATTTTCCTACGATCACGCAAGATCTATCTACTAGATGCATAGCAACGAGAGGGGAGAGTGTGTATACGTACCCTCGTAGACCGAAAGCGGAAGCGTTTATCAACGCGGTTGATGTAGTCGTGCACCTTCACGATCCGTCCCGATCTAGTACCGAATGTACGGCACCTCCGTGTTCAGCACACGTTCAGCTCGATGATGTCCTCGCCTTCTTGATCCAGCAAGATGGGCGAAGTAGTAGATGAGTTCCGACAGCACGACGGCGTGGTGACGGTTGTTGATGAAGAACAATCTCTGCAGGGCTTCGCCAAGAACTGCAGAAACTAGATGGAGGATAAAGTAGAGGGTCGGGGTTGCCGGCACACGGCTTGGTGTATCTTGATTTGTCTTGTGTGTTAGCCCTACCCCTCTATTTATATGTTGAGCCTTGGGGTCGAAACTTGGAGTAAAAGTCTTCACAAAGTCGGTTTCACCCGAAAGGCAAGAGTCCTTCTCGGACTCTAGGGCCAGACGCCAGGGTTCCCGGCGTCTGGACCCAGACGCCAGGGACCCTGGCATCTTGCCTCTGGACTCCGCAAAACTTCCTTTTGCGCCTTCCAAAAACCTTGTGTGCTTTCCCTTTTGGCCCAAATAAAGTGTTTTCGTACCCAAACACTTCGGGAAACATCCGGAACCCCTTCCGGTGAATTCTGGAACCCTTTCGGAGGTGAAACACTATTATCCCATATATTAATCTTTATCTCCGGACCATTCCGGAGTTCCTCATCATGTCCGTGATCATATCCGGGACTCCGAATAACATTCGGTCACCAACATACATAACTCATTAAATACTATATCGTCAATGAACGTTTAAGCGTGCGGACCCTACGGGTTCGAGAACTATGTAGACATGACCGAGACACTTCTCTAGTCAATAACCAATAGTTGAACCTGGATGCCCATATTGGCTCCTACATATTCTACGAAGATCTTTATCGGTCGAACCGCATAACAACATACATTGTTCCCTTTGTCCTCGGTATGTTACTTGCCCGAGATTCGATCGTCGGTATCATCATACCTAGTTCAATCTCGTTACCGGCAAGTCTCTTTACTCGTTCCATAATACATTATCTCCTGACTAACTCATTAGCCGTTTGCTTGCAAGGCTTATTATGATGTGCATTACCGAGAGGGCCCAGAGATACCTCTCCGACACTCGGAGTGACAAATCCTATTCTTGATCTATGCCAACACCACGAACACCTTCGGAGACACCTGTAGAGCATCTTTATAATCACCCAGTTACGTTGTGACATTTGATAGCACACAAGGTGTTCCTCCGGTATTCGGGAGTTGCATAATCTCATAGTCATAGGAACATGTATAAGTCATGAAGAAATCGATAGAAATAAAACTAAACAATCAAGTTGCTAAGCTAACGGATGTGTCTTGTCCATCACATCATTCTCCTAATGATGTGATCCCATTGATGAAATGACAACTCATGTCTATGGTTAGGAAACATAACCATCTTTGATCAATGAGCTAGTCAAGTAGAGGCATACTAGGGACACTCTGGTTTGCCTATGTATTCACACATGTACTAAGTTTCAAGTTAATACAATTCTAGCATGAATAATAAACATTTATCATGATATAAGGAAATAAATAATAACTTTATTATTGCCTCTAGGACATATTTCCTTCAGTCTCCCACTTGCACTAGAGTCAATAATCTAGTTCACATATCCATGTGATTTAATACCGATAGTTCACATCGTTATGTGAATAACACCCATTGTTCACATCGCCATGTGACCAACACCCAAAGGGTTTACTAGAGTCAATAATCTAGTTCACATCGCTATGTGATTAATACCCAAGAGTAATAAGGTGTGATCATGTTTTGCTTGTGAGAGAAGTTTAGTCAACGGGCCTGTCATATATAGATCCGTATGTATTTCCCAAATTTCTATGTCTACAATGCTCTGCATGGAGCTGCTCTAGCTAATTGCTCCCACTTCCAATATGCATCCAGATTGATACTTAGAGTGATCTGGATTAGTGTAAAGCTTGCATAGGCATAACTCTTTACGACGAACTCTTTATCACCTCCATAATCAAGAAATATTTCCTTAGTCATCCAGTAACTAAGGATAATTTTGACCGCTGTCCAGTGATCTACTCCTAGACCAAAATTGTACTCCCTTGCCAAAATCAGGACAGGGCATACAATAGGTCTGGTATACAGCATGGCATACTTCATAGAACCTATGGCTGAGGCATAGGGAATGACTTTCATTCTCTCTCTATCTTCTGAAGTGGTCGGGTATTGAGTCTTACTCAACTTCATTCCTTGCAACACAGGTAAGAACTCTTTCTTTGACTGTTCCATTTTAAACTACTTCAAAAAATTTGTCAAGGAATGTACTCATTGAAAAAACTTATCATGCGTCTTGATCTATCTCTATAGATCTTGATGCTCAATATGTAAGCAGCTTCACCGAGGTTTTCTTTGAAAAAACTCCTTTCAAACACTCCTTTATGCTTTCCAGAAAATTCTACATAATTTCTGATCAACAATATGTCATTCACATATACTTATCAGAAAGGTTGTAGTGCTCCCACTCACTTTCTTGTAAATACAGGCTTCACCGCAAGTCTGTATAAAACTATATGCTTTGATCAACTTATCAAAGCGTATATTCCAACTCTGAGATGCTTGCACCAATCCATAGATGGATCGCTGGAGCTTGCACACTTTGTTAGCACCTTTAGGATCGACAAAACCTTCTGGTTGCATCATATACAACTCTTCTTTAAGATATCCATTCAGGAATGCAGTTTTTACATCCATTTGCCAGATTTCATAATCATAAAATGCGGCAATTGCTAACATGATTTGGACAGACTTAAGCATCGCTAAGGGTGAGAAAGTCTCATTGTAGTCAACTTCTTGAACTTGTCGAAAACCTTTCGCAACAAGTCAAGCTTTGTAAACAGTAACATTACCGTCAGCGTCGGTCTTCCTCTTGAAGATCCATTTGATTTCGATGGCTTGCCGATCATCGGGCAAGTCAACCAAAGCCCACACTTTGTTCTGATACATGGATCCCATCTCAGATTTCATGGCCTCAAGCCATTTTCCGGAATCTGGGCTCATCATCGCTTCCTCATAGTTCGTAGGTTCATCATGGTCTAGTAACATGACTTCCAGAACTGGGTTGCCGTACCACTCTGGTGCGGAACGTACTCTGGTTGATCTACGAAGTTCAGTAGTAACTTGATCCGAAGTTTCATAATCATCATCATTAGCTTCCTTACTAATTGGTGTAGGAATCACTGGAACTAGTTTCTGTGATGTACTACTTTCCAATTCGGGAGAAGGTACAATTACTTCATCAAGTACTACTTTCCTCCCACTCACTTCTTTCGAGAGAAACTCCTTCTCTAGAAAAGATCCATTCGTAGCAACGAATATCTTGCCTTCGGATCTGTGATAGAAGGTGTACCCAATAGTCTCCTTTGGGTATCCTATGAAGACACATTTCTCCGACTTGGGTTCGAGCTAATCAGGTTGAAGCTTTTTCACATAAGCATCGCAGCCCCAAACTTTAAGAAACAACAACTTTGGTTTCTTGCCAAACCACAGTTCATAAGGCGTCGTCTCAACGGATTTAGATGGTTCCCTTATTTAACGTGAATGCAGCTGTCTCTAATGACTAACCCAAAACGATAGTGGTAAATCGGTAAGAGACATCATAGATCGCACCATATCTAATAAAGTATGATTACGACGTTCGGACACACCATTACGCTGTGGTGTTCCAGGTGGCGTGAGTTGTGAAACTATTCCACATTGCTTTAAATGAAGTCCAAACTCGTAACTTCAAATATCCGCCTCCGCGATCAGATCGTGGAAATTTTAATTTTCTTGTTACCATGGTTCTCTAATTCACTCTGAAATTTCTTTGAATTTTTCAAATGTTTCAGACTTGTGTTTCATTAAGTAGATATACCCATATCTGCTCAAATCATCTATGAAGGTCAGAAAATAATGATACCCGCCGCGAGTCTCAACACTCATTGGTCTGCATACATCTGTATGTATGATTTCCAACAAGTCAATTGCTCGCTCCATTGTTCCGGAGAACGGAGTTTTAGTCATCTTGCCCATGAGGCATGGTTCACAAGCACCAAGTGATTCATAATCAAGTGATTCCAAAAGTCCATCACTATGGAGTTTCTTCATGCGCTTTACACCATTATGACCTAAACGGCAATGCCACAAATAAGTTGCGCTATCATTATTAACCTTGCATCTTTTGGCTTCAATATTATGAATATGTGTATCACTACGATCGAGATCCAACAAACTATTTTCATTGGGTGTATGACCATCGAAGGTTTTATTCATGTAAACAAAATACCAATTATTTTATGACTTTAAATGAATAACCGTATAGCAACAAATATGGTCAAATCATATTCATGCTCAACGCAAATGCCAAATAACATTTATTTAGGTTTTACACTAATCCCGAAAGTATAGGGAGTGTGCGATGATGATCATATCAATCTTGGAACCACTTCCAACACACATCATCACTTCACCTTTAACTAGTCTCTGTTCATTCTGCAATTCTCGTTTCGAGTTACTAATTTTAGCAACTGAACCGGTATCAAATACCCAGGGGTTGCTATGAACACTTGTAAAGTACACATCAATAATCTGATATCAAAATATACCTTTGTTCACTTTGCCATCCTTCTTATCCGCCAAGTATCTAGTGCGGTTCCACTTCCAGTGACCGTTTCCTTTGCAGTAGAATCACTTAGTTTCAGACTTGAGTTTAGCTCTGGGTTTCTTCACGGGAGTGACAACTTTCTTGTCATTCTTCTTGAAGTTCCCCTACTATCCCTTTTGCCCTTTACTTGAAACAAGTGGTCTTGTTAACCATCAACACTTGATGCTCTTTCTTGATTTCTACCTTCACCGATTTCATTATCGCGAAGAGCTCGGGAATTACTTCCGTCATCCCTTGCATATTATAGTTCATCACGAAGTTCTACTAACCATGGTGATAGTGTGTAGAGAGCTTTGTCAATTACTATCTTATCTGGAAGATTAACTCCCACTTGATTCAAGCAATTCTAGTACCCAGACAATCTGAGCACATGCTCACTGGTTGAGCTATTCTCCTCCATCTTGTAGGCAAAGTACTGTCAGAGGTCTCATACCTCTCGACACGGGCATGAGTATGAAATACTAATTTCAACTCTTGGAACATCTTATATGCTTCGTGGTGTTCAAAACGTTTTTGAAGTCCCGGTTATAAGCCGTAAAGCATGGCACACTCAACTATCAAGTAGTCATCATACCGAGCTTGTCACACGTTCATAACGTCTACATCTGCTCCTGCAATAGGTTTGTCACCTAGCGGTGCATCAAGGACATAATTCTTCTGTGCAGCAATGAGGATAATCCTCAGATCACGGAACAATTCTGCATCATTGCTACTAACATCTTTCAACTTAGCTTTCTCTAGGAACATATAAAAAATAAACGGGGAGCAACATCGCAAGCCATTGTTCTACAACATAGATATGCTAATACTACCAGGACTAAGTTCATGATAAATTAAAGTTCAATTTAATCATATTACTTAAGAACTCCCACTTAGATAGACATCCCTCCAGTCATCTAAATGATCATGTGATCCAAATCAACTAAACCATGTTCGATCATCACGTGACATGGAGTAGTTTTCAATGGTGAACATCTTATGTTGATCATATCTACTATATGATTCACGCTCGGCCTTTCGATCTCCAGTGTTCCGAGGCCATATCTGCATATGCTAGGCTCGTCAAGTTTAACCCGAGTATTCTGCGTGTGCAAAACTGGCTTACACCCGTTGTATTTGAACGTAGAGCTTATCACACCCGATCATCACGTGGTGTCTCAGCACGAAGAACTTTCGCAACGGTGCATACTCAGGGAGAACACTTGTAACTTGAAATTTTGTAAGGGATCATCTTATAATGCTACCGTCGTTCTAAGCAAAATAAGAAGCATAATAAGATAAACATCACATGCAATCCAAATATGTGACATGATATGGCCATCATCATCTTGTGCTTTTGATCTCCATCTCAAAAGCACCGTCATGATCACCTTCGTCACCGGCGCGACACCTTGATCTCCATCGTAGCATCGTTGTCGTCTCGCCAACTATTGCTTCTACGACTATCGCTGCCGCTTAGTGATAAAGTAAAGCAATTACATGGCGATTGCATTTCATACAATAAAGTGACAACCATATGGCTCCTGCCAGTTGCCGATAACTTTACAAAACATGATCATCTCATACAAAAACGTATAACTCAACATGTCTTGACCATATCACATCACAACAGACCCTGCAAAAACAAGTTAGACGTCCTCTACTTTGTTGTTGCAAGTTTTACGTGGATGCTACGGGCTTTAGCAAGAACCGTTCTTACCTACGCATACATAACCACAACGATTTTTCGTCAAGTATGTGCTGTTTTAACCTTCACAAGGACCGGGCGTAGGCACACTCGATTCAGCTAAAGTGAGAGAGACAGACACCCGCCAGTCACCTTTAAGCAATGAGTGCTCATAATGGTGAAACCAGTCTCGCGTAAGCATACGCGTAATGTCGGTCCGGGCCGCTTCATCTCACAATACCACCAAAGCAAAGTATGACATGCTGGTAAGCAGTATGACTAGTATCATCCACAACTCACTTGTGTTGTACTCATGCATATCATCTATGCATAGACCTGGCTCATGATGCCACTGTTGGGGAACGTAGTATTTTCAAAATTTTCCTACGATCACGCAAGATCTATCTACTAGATGCATAGCAACGAGAGGGCAGAGTGTGTCTACGTACCCTCGTAGACCAAAAGCGGAAGCGTTTATCAACACGGTTGATGTAGTCGTCCACCTTCACGATCCGTCCCGATCTAGTACCGAATGTACGGCACCTCTGCGTTCAGCACACGTTCAGCTTGATGACGTCCTCGCCTTCTTGATCCAGCAAGACGGTCGAAGTAGTAGATGAGTTCCGGCAGCACGACGGCGTGGTGACGGTTGTTGATGAAGAACAATCTCTGCAGGGCTTTGCCAAGCACTGCAGAAACTAGACGGAGGATAAACTAGAGGGTCGGGGTTGCCGGCACACGGCTTGGTGTATCTTGATTTGTCTTGGGTGTTAGCCCTTCCCCTCTATTTATATGTTGAGCCTTGGGGTCGAAACTTGGAGTAAAAGCCTTCACAAAGTCGGTTTCACCCGAAAGGCAAGAGTCCTTCTCGGACTCCAGGCCAGATGCCAGGGTTCCCGGCGTCTGGACCCAGACGCCAGGGACCCTGGCGTCTTGCCTCTGGACTCCGCAAAACTTCCTTTTTGCGCCTTCCAAAAACCTTGTGTGCTTTCCCTTTTGGCCCAAATAAAGTGTTTTCGTACCCAAACACTTCGGGAAACATCCGGAACCCCTTCCGGTGAATTCCAGAACCCTTCCGGAGGTGAAACACTATTATCCCATATATTAATATTTATCTCCGGACCATTCCGGAGTTCCTTGTCATGTCCGTGATCATATCCGGGACTCTGAATAACATTCGGTCACCAACATACATAACTCATTAGATACTATATCGTCAACAAACGTTTAAGTGTGCGGACCCTACGGGTTCGAGAACTATGTAGACATGACCGAGACACTTCTCTGGTCAATAACCAATAGCGGAACCTGGATGCCCATATTGGCTTCTATATATTCTACGAAGATCTTTATCGGTCGAACCGCATAACAACATACATTGTTCCCTTTATCATCGGTATGTTACTTGCCCGAGATTCGATCGTCGGTATCATCATACCTAGTTCAATCTCATTACCGGCAAGTCTCTTTACTCATTCCGTAATACATCATCTCCTGACTAACTCATTACGATGTGCATTACCGAGAGGGCCCAGAGATACCTCTCCGACACTCGGAGTGACAAATCCTATTCTTGATCTATGCCAAAACCACGAACACCTTCGGAGACACCTGTAGAGCATCTTTATAATCACCCAGTTACATTGTGACATTTGATAGCTCACAAGGTGTTCCTACGGTATTCGGGAGTTGCATAATCTCATAGTCATAGGAACATGTATAAGTCATGAAGAAAGCAATAGCAATAAAACTAAACGATCAAGTTGCTAAGCTAACGGATGGGTCTTGTCCATCACATCATTCTCCTAATGATGTGATCCCATTGATAAAATGACAACTCATGTCTATGGTTAGGAAACATAACCATCTTTGATCAATGAGCTAGTCAATTAGAGGTATACTAGGGACACTCTGTTTTGTCTATGTATTCACACATGTTCTAAGTTTCTGGTTAATACAATTCTAGCATGAATAATAAACATTCATCATGATATATGGAAATAAATAATAACTTTATTATTGCCTCTAGGGCATATTTCCTTCACCTATGTGCTGCAACGTCTCATGTTGCAGGATTATCTTATGGCGAGTAAGTGATACACTGGGTTACGATTTCTACACTCAACTTTGCCATTGGTGTTGATGGGAATCCACAACCTTGTTACTTCCGCTATGATTGATTGAGGTAATAGTATTTACGTTACTTTATACATGTGATTTACATCTGTTATAAATCCTCGAGTACTGTGTGTCAGCATATCGATCCAGGGATGACACTTAAGCACAGAGAGTTGATCCATTCGGGTCGGGTCGCTACATTTTATTTGTTGTTTTATTAAACTAAAAATACCAAAAATGTAAACTATCATCCCTATCAGATCTCACTTTCGTAAGTGACCGTAAAGGGATTGACAACCCCTTATCGTGTTGGCTACGAAGTTCCTATTTGTTTGTGCAGGTGCGAGGGACTCGCGCGTGGTCTCCTACTGGATTGATACCTTGGTTCTCAAAAACTGAGGGAAATACTTACGCTACTGTGCTGCATCTCGCTTTCCTCTTCGAGGGAATACAACGCAAGCTCAAGAGGTAGCGATACTCCATTGTCACCTCAAGTATCCGTGGGCATGATTATATGATATGCATCACACAATCTCAGAAACCTCTATTCAACCAACACATAGAACTTCAAAGAGTGCCCCAAAGTTTATATCGAAAAGTCAAGACGAAAACGTGTGCCAACCCCTATGCATAGATTCCCAAGGTCACGGAACCCGCAAGTTGATCACCAAAACATACATCAAGTGGATCACATGATATCCCATTGTCACCACAGATAAGCATGTGCAAGACATACATCAAGTGTTCTCAAATCCTTAAAGACTCAATCCGATAAGATAACTTCAAAGGGAGAACTCAATCCATTACAAGAGAGTAGAGGGGGAGAAGCATCATAAGATCCAACTAGAATAGCAAAGCTCACGATACATCAAGATCGTGCCATCTCAAGAACACGAGAGAGAGATCAAACACATAGCTACTGGTACATACCCTCAGCCCCGAGGGTGGACTACTCCCTCCTCATCATGGAGAGCGCCGGGATGATGAAGATAGCCACCGGTGAGGGTTCCCCCCTCCGGCAGGGTGCCGGAACAGGGTCTAGATTGGTTTTCGGTGGCTACAGAGGCTTTCGGCGGTGGAACTCCCGATCTAGGTTATTTTCCGAAGGTTTCAGTATTTATAGGTTTTGGCATAGGGCACAAGTCAGGGGGGCTTCTGGGCTGTCCACGAGATAGGAGGGTGCGCCCCCCTGCCCAAGGCGCGCCCCCACCCTCGTGGGCAGCCCGTGGCTCTCCTGGCCCAACTCTTTTACTTCGGGGGCTTCTTTTGGTCTAGAAAAATCATCAAAAATTGGCACGTCAATTGGACTTCGTTTGATATCCCTTTTCTGTAAAACCCTAAAACAAGAGAAAAACAAAAACTGGCACTCGGCTCTAGGTTAATAGGTTAGTCCCAAAAATCATATAAAAGTATATAACAAAGCCCATTAAACATCCTAGAAGGATAATATAATAGCATGGAACAATAAAAAATTATAGATACGTTGGAGACGTATCAGCATCCCCGAGCTTAATTCCTGCTCGTCCTCGAGTAGGTAAATGATAAAACAGAATTTCTGATGTGGAATACTAACCAGTATAGTTTCTCAATGTAATTCTCTTAATTGTGGCATGAATGTTCAGATCTGAAAGATTCAAGATAAAAGTCTATATTGACATAAGACATAATAATACTTCAAGCATACTAATAAAGCAATCATGTCTTCTCAAAATACTATGGCTAAAGAAAGTTATCCCTACAAAATCATATAGTCTGGCTATGCTCCCTCTTCTCACACAAAATATTCATATCATGCACAACCCCGATTTCAGCCAAGCACTTGTTTTCATACTCTATCTTTTCAAACCTTTCAATTTTTACGCAATACATGAGTGTGAGCCATGGACATAGCACTATGGATGGAATAGAGGTGGTTGTGGAGAAGACAAAAAGGAGGAAGATAGTCTCACATCGACTAGGCGTATCAACGGGCTATGGAGATGCCCATCAATAGATATCAATGTGAGTGAGTAGGGATTGCCATGCAACGGATGCACTAGAGCTAAATATGTATGAAAGCTCAACAAAAGAAACTAGTGGGTGTGCATCCAACTTGCTTGCTCATGAAGACCTAGGGCATTTGAGGAAGCCCATCGTTGGAATATACAAGCCAAGTTCTATAATGAAAATTCCCACTAGTATCTGAAAGTGACTAAACATGAGACTCTCTATCATGAAGAACATGGTGCTACTTTGAAGCACAAGTGTGGAAAAATATAGTAGCATTGTCCCTTCTCTCTTTTCTCTCATTTTTTGGAGGGGCTTTCCTCTCTTTTTTTAGCCCCTCTCTATTTTTTTGGGCCATCTCCTTTTTTTATTTGGCCTTTATCTTTTTTTTGTTTTTTTGTTTCCTCACATGGGACAATGCTCTAATAATGAAGATCATTACACTTATATTGATTTACAACTCGATATTACAACTCGATACTAGAACAAAGTATGACTCTACATGAATGCCTCCGGCGGTGTACCGGGATGTGCAATGAATCAAGAGTGACATGTATGAAAAATTATGCATGGTGGCTTTGCCACAAATACGATGTCAACTACATGATCATGCATGGCAATATGACAATATGAAGCATGTCATATGAACGGAACGGTGGAAAGTTGCATGGCAATATATCTCGGAATGGCTATGCAAATGCCATGATAGGTATGTATGGTGGCTGTTTTGAGGAATATATATGGTGGCTGTTTTGAGGAAAAATATATAGTGGGTGTATGGTACCGGCGAATGTTGCGATACAAGAGAGCTAGCAATGGTGGAAGGGTGAGAGTGCGTATAATCCATGGACTCAACATTAGTCATAAAGAACTCATATACTTGTTGCAAAAATCTACGAGTAATCAAAACAAAGCAATCAACGCCTGCTCCTAAGGGGGAGGTTGGTCGGAGTTAACCATCGCGCGCCCCCGACCTCCACACAAAGGTTGACACTTTACAAATACCTCATGCTCTAACTTCGTCACATAGCGGTTCACCATACGTGCATGCTACGGGAATCACTAACCTTAACACAAGCATTTCTGAATTTCATAATAACTCCACTAGCATGACTCTAATATCACTATCCTCATATCTCAAAACAATTATCAAGCATCCAACTTCTCATCATATTCAATGCACTTAGTGTGAAAGTTTTTACTACATTGATATTGGATGTCTATCATGTGAAGACTAGTTTTATAGCCTAAGCACATTATCATGCTGTTTTAATAGACTCTCAAATGGATATAACTGAAGCACGAGAGTTCATCTATTTCTTCAAAATAAAACCACCGCCGTGCTCTAAAAGATATAAGTGAAGCACTAGAGCAAATAACAAACTACTCCAAGAGATATATGTGAAGATCAATGAGTAGTTGATTAATTATGTAACTATGTGAAGACTCTCTAACATTTAAGAACTTCAGATCTTGGGATATTATTCAAACAGCAAGCAAAACAAAATAAACTAAATTGACGCTCCAAGCAGAACACATATGATGTGGTGAATAAAAATATAGTTCCGAGTATAGTTACCGATGGATGAAGACGAAAGAGGGGATGCCTTCCCGGGGCATCTCCAAGCTCAGGCTTTTGGTTGTCCTTGAATTTTACCTTAGGGTGCCTTGGTCATCCCCAAGCTTAGGCTCTTGCCACTCTTTGTTCCATAGTCCATCAAAGCAATACTCAAAACTTGAAAACTTCACAACACAAAACTTAGACAAAAATCTCGTGAGCTCTGTTAGTATAAGAAAACAAACCAGTACTCAAAGGTACTACAATGAATTCATTCTTTGTTTATATTGGTTTTAAACCTACTGCATTCCAACTTCTCTATGGTTCATACCCTCCGATACTACTCATAGATGCATTGAAATAAGCAAACAACACACGAAAAACAGAATCTGTCAAAAACAAAACAGTCTGTAGTAATCTGCAGGTTTCGCATACTTCTGTAACTCCAAAAAATTCAAACTAAATTGGTGAACGTGAGGAAATTGTCTATTAATCATCTGCAGAAAGAATCAACTAAATAGCATGCTCTAGTAAAATCTTAAATGACCATTCTAGTGAGCGCTAACGATTATGTTTTTCACAGCATGATCATATAGACTTCACACAAGTCTTCCCAAAGGTTCTACTTGGCACAAACACTAATTAAAACATAAACCACATCTAAACAGAAGCTAGATGCAATATTTATTCCTAAACAGAAGCAAAAACAAAAAATATAAAATTGGGTTGCCTCCCAACAAGCGCTATCGTTTTACGCCCCTAGCTAGGCATAATGATGCTCACATAAAAGATAAGAATTGAAACATAACGGGAGCATCATGAAGAGTATGACTAGCACATTTAAGTCCAACCCACTTCCTATGCATAGGGATTTTGTGAGCAAACAAGTTATGAGAACGATAATCAACTAGCATAGGAAGGGAAAACAAGCATAGCTTCAAAACTTTAAGCACATAGAGAGGAAACTTCATATTATTGCAATATGTAGAAGCATATGATCCTCTCTCATAATAATTTTCAGTAGCATCATGAATGAATTCAACAATATAACCAACACATAAAGCATTCTTTTCATGATCTACTGCATAGAAATTTTACTACTCTCCACATAAGCAAAATTCTTCTCATTCATAGTAGTGGGAGAAAATTCAACAAAATAACTATCATGTGAAGCATAATCCAATTGAAAACTAAAATCATGATGACAAGTTTCATGGTTATCATTATTCTTAATAGCATACAAGTCATCACAATAATCATCATAGATAGCAACTTTGTTCTCATAATCAATTGGAACCTCTTCCGAAATAGTGGATTCATCACTAAATAAAGTCATGAACTCTCCAAATCCACTTTCATAAATAGGAGGCATGCTTTCATCATAATTAATTTGCTCATGAAGACTTGGGGGACTAAAAATATCATCTTCATCAAACATAGCATCCCCAAGCTTGTGGCTTTGCATATCATTAGCATCATGGATATTCAAAGGATTCACACTGGCAACATTGCAATCATGCTCATCATGCACATATTTTATGCCAAGCATTCTATGTAATTCTTCTTCTAGTACTTGAGCACAATTTTCCTTCCCATCATTTTCACGAAAGATATTAAAAAGATGAAGCATATGAGGTAACCTTAATTCCATTTTTTGTAGTTTTCTTTTATAAACGAAACTAGTGCTAAAACAAGAAACTAAAAGATTCGATTGCAAGATCTAAAGATATACCTTCAAGCACTAACCTCCCCGGCAACGGCACCAGAAAAGAGCTTAGTTGACGGGGTGTTAGTGCCGCTTTCCTCGCTTCCCCGGCAACGGCGCCAGTAAAGAGCTTGATGTCTACTACACAACCTTCTTCTTGTAGACGTTGTTGGGCCTCCAAGTGCAGAGGTTTGTAGGACAGTAGCAAATTTCCCTCAAGTGGATGACCTAAGGTATATCAATCCGTGGGAGGCGTAGGATGAAGATGGTCTCTCTCAAGCAACCTTGCAACCAAATAACAAAGAGTCTCTTGTGTCCCCAACACACCCAATACAATGGTAAATTGTATAGGTGCACTAGTTCGGCGAAGAGATGGTGATACAAGTGCAATATGGATGGTAGATATAGGATTTTGTAAACTGAAAATATAAAAACAACAAGGTAGCAAGTGGTAAACGTGAGCATAAACGGTGTTGCAATGATAGGAAACAAGGCCTAGGGTTCATACTTTCACTAGTGCAAGTTCTCTCAACAAGGATAACATAATTGGATCATATTACTAGCCCTCAACATGCAACAAAGAGTCAGTCCAAAGTAACTAATAGCGGAGAACAAACAAAGAGATTATGGTAGGGTACGAAACCACCTCAAAGTTATTCTTTCTGATTGATCTATTCAAGAGTCCGCAGTAACGTTCAATCTATCATAGAGTTCGTACTAGAATAACACCTTAAGACACAAATCAACCAAAACCCTAATGTCACCTAGATACTCCATTGTCACCTCAAGTATCCGTGGGCATGATTATATGATATGCCTCACACAATCTCAGAAACATCTATTCAACCAACACATAGAACTTCAAAGAGTGCCCCAAAGTTTCTACCAGAAAGTCAAGACGAAAACGTGTGCCAACCCCTATGCATAGATTCCCAAGGTCACGGAACCCGCAAGTTGATCACCAAAACATACATCAAGTGGATCACATGATATCCCATTATCACCACAGATAAGCACGTGCAAGACATACATCAAGTGTTCTCAAATCCTTAAAGACTCAATCCGATAAGATAACTTCAAAGGGAAAACTCAATCCATTACAAGAGAGTAGAGGGGGAGAAGCATCATAAGATCCAACTAGAATAGCAAAGCTCGTGATACATCAAGATCGTGCCATCCCAAGAACACGAGAGAGAGATCAAACAGATAGCTACTGGTACATACCCTTAGCCCTGAGGGTGGACTACTCCCTCCTCGTCATGGAGAGCGTCGGGATGATGAAGATAGCCACCGGTGAGGGTTTCCCTCTCCGGCAGGGTGCCGGAACAAGGTCTAGATTGGTTTTCGATGGCTACAAAGGCTTTCGGCGGCGGAACTCCTGATCTATGTTATTTTCCGAAGGTTTCAGTATTTATAGGATTTTTTGGCGTAGGGAACAAGTCAGGGGGCTTCTGGGCTATCCCCGAGATAGGAGGGCGCACCCCCCTGCCCAGGGCGCCCCCCCCCCACCCTCGTGGGCAGCCCGTGGCTCTCCTTGACTAACTCTTTTACTTCGGGGGCTTCTTTTGGTCCAGAAAAATCATAAAAAAATTGGCACGTCAATTGGACTCTGTTTGATATTCCTTTTCTGTAAAACCCTAAAACATGAGAAAAACAGAAACTGGCACTGGGCTCTGGGTTAATAGGTTAGTCCCAAAAATCATATAAAAGTGTATAACAAAGCCCATTAAACATCCTAGAAGGATAATATAATAGCATGGAACAATCAAAAATTATAGATACGTTGGAGACGTATCAATCCGTCAGACTCGTTGGGTTGAAATGATTCAAGAATACAACCCGAGCATTGAATATACTCCTGGCAAGGCCAATGTCATTGCAGATGCCTTGAGCAGAAAGGCTTATTGCAACAGTCTCATCCTCAAACCGTTCCAACCTGAACTTTGTGAGTCATTCCGGAAGATCAACCTCCAAATCGTTCCGCAAGGATTTCTTGCCAACCTTCAAGTCACTCCTACCTTGGAAGATGAAATACGTGAGGCCCAACTCAGTGATGATATGATGCAGAAGGTGAAACATGGTATTGCCAAGGGTACTCCCAAGTACAAGTGCTATCGAATTGATGACAGAGACACTTTGTTCTTTGAGGACAGAATTGTGGTTCCCAAAGGTGATCTCAGGAAGCTCATAATGAATGAAGCACATGACTCACTCCTCTCGATATATCCAGGAAGCTCCATGATGTACCATGACCTCAAGCAATCCTATTGGTGGACTCGCATGAAAAGAGAAATTGCTCAATTCGTGAACGAGTGTGGTGTCTGCAGAAGAGTGAAGGCAAAGCATCAACGTCCAGCCGGACTCCTTCAACCTCTACCTATTCTCGAGTGGAAATTTGATCACATTGAGATGGATTTCGTCACCGGGTTCCCCAAGTCCAAGTGAGGAAACAACGCTATCTTTATGGTGATTGATAATCTCACTAAAGTGGCGCATTTCCTTCCAGTCAAGGAATCCATCAACGCAGCACAACTGGCAGAGTTGTATACCTCCAGAATTGTCTCCTTGCATGGTATCCCTCAAGTATCTCCTCAGATCGTGGAAGCTTGTTCACTTCCAAATTCTGAGATTCCTTCTAGTCAGCTATGGGTACTAAGATTCGCTTCAACATAGCTTTTCACCCTAAGACTAGTGGCCAAGTCGAAAGAGTGAACCAAATTCTTGAAGATATGCTCAGGGCATGTGTAATCTCCTTCGGTATGAAATGGGAAGACTGCCTTCCATTTGCCGAATTCTCCTATAACAACAGCTTCCAAGCAAGTGCAGGCAAAGCATCGTTTGAAATTATCTATGTCAGAAAGTGTCATACCCCTCTCAACTGGTCCGAGACTGGTGAACGTCAACTCCTTGGCAATGATTTGATCTCAGGGGCCGAAGAGATGTGCAAATGAAGGAAATATGCCCTAGAGGCAACAATAAAGATGTTATTTGTATTTCCTTGTATCATGATAAATGTCTTTTAATCATGCTAGAATTGTATTAACCGAAAACTTAATACATGTGTGAATACATAGACAAAACAGTATGTCCCTAGTATGCCTCTACTAGACTAGCTCATTGACCAAAGATGGTTATGTTTCCTAGCCATAGACATGAGTTGTCATTTGATCAATGGGATCACATAATTAGGAGAATGATGTGATGGACAAGACCCATCTGTTAGCTTAGCACTTTGATCGTTTAGTTTTACTGCTATTACTTTCTTCATGACTTATACATGTTCCTATGACTATGAGATTATGCAACTCCCGAATACCGTAGGAACACATTGTGTGCTATCAAACGTCACAACGTAATTGGGTGATCATAAAGATGCTCTACAGGTGTCTCCGAAAGTGTTCGTGGTGTTGGCATAGATCAAGAATAGGATTTGTTACTCCGACTGTCGGACAGGTATCTCTAGGCCCTCTCGGTAATGCACATCATAATAAGCCTTGCAAGCAAATGACTAATGAGTTAGTCACAGGATGATGTATTACGGAACGAGTAAAGAGACTTGCCGGTAACGAGATTCAACTAGGTATTGAGATACCGACTATCGAATCTCGGACAAGTAACATACCATTGACAAAGGGAACAACGTATGTTGTTATGCGGTTTGACCGATAAAGATCTTCGTAGAATATGTAGGAGCCAATATGAACATCTAGGTTCCGCTATTGGTTATTGACCGGAGATGAGTCTCCGTCATGTCTACATAGTTCTCGAACCCGTAGGGTCCGCACGCTTAACGTTTGATGACGATCGGTATTATGAATTTATGAGTTTTGATGTACCGAAGTTAGTTCGGAGTCCCGGATGAGATCACGGACATGAAGAGGAGTCTCGAAATGTCCGAGACATAAATATTGATATATTGGACGACTATATTCGGACACCGGAAGTGTTCTGGAAAGTTTCGGAATTTACCGGAGTGCCGAGGGGGTTACCGGAACCCCCCCGGGGAAAGTTGGGCCCTAGTGGGCCATTAGGGAGAAAGAGGGAGCAGCCAGGAGGTGGCGCGCCCCCTCCCAAGGAGTAATCCAAATTGGACTATGGGAGGGGGGTGCGGCCCCCTCTTTCCTTCTCCTTCTCTCCCTCTCTTTCCTTCCCCTCTTGGTGATTCCTACTAGGAATAGGATTGCAATCCTATTCCTAGTAGGATTGCACCCTAGGCGCGCCATAGAGGGGCCGGCTGGCCTCCCCCTTGCTCCTTTATATATGGGGGCAGGGGGCACCCTAGAACACACAAGTTGATCAGTTGATCTCTCCCAACCGTGTGCGGTGCCCCCCTCCACAGTAACACACCTCGGTCATATCGTTGCAGCGCTTAGGTGAAGCCCTGCGACGGTAACTTCATCATCTCCATCACCACGCTGTCGTGCTGACGAAACTCTCCCGTGAAGCTCAACTGGATCAAGAGCTCGTGGGACGTCATCAAGCTGAACGTGTGCTGAACGCGGAGGTCACGTACATTCGTTGCTTGATCGGTTGGATCGCGAAGAAGTTCGACTACATCAACCGCGTCACTACACGCTTCCGCTTTCGGTCTACAAGGGTACGTAGACACACTCTCCCCCTCGTTGCTATGCATCTGGTAGATAGACCTTGCGTGATCGTAGGAAAATTTTCAAATTACTACATTCCCCAACAGTGGTATCAGAGCCAGGTCTATGCGTAGATGATATGCACAAGTAGAACACAAGTAAGTTGTGGACGATACTAGTCATACTGCTTACCAGCATGTCATACTTTGCTTCGGCGGTATTGTGAGATGAAGCGGCCCGGACCGACATTACACATACGCTTACACGAGACTGGTTTCACCGTTATGAGCACTCGTTGCTTAAAGGTCACTGGTGGGTGTCTGTCTCTCTCACTTTAGCTGGATCAAGTGTGGCTATGCCCGGTCCTTGTGAAGGTTAAAACAGCACATACTTGACGAAACATCATTGTGGTTTTGTATGCGTAGGTAAGAACGGTTCTTGCTAAGCCCGTAGCAGCCACGTAAAACTTGCAACAACAAAGTAGAGGACGTCTAACTTGTTTTTGCAGGGCATGTTGTGATGTGATATTGTCAAGACATGATGAGTGATACGGTTTTGTATAAGATGATCATGTTTTGTAAAGTTATCGGCAACTGGCAGGAGCCATATAGTTGTCGCTTTATTGTATGAAATGCAATCGCCATGTAATTTCTTTACTTTATCACTAAGCGGTAGAGATAGTCGTAGAAGCAATAGTTGGTGAGACGACAACGATGCTACGAGGCAGATCAAGGTGTCGCACCGGTGATGAAGGTGATCATGATGGTGCTTTGGAGATGGAGATCAAAAGCACAAGATGATGATGGCCATATCATGTCACATATTTTGATTGCATGTGATGTTTATCTTATTATGCTTCCTATTTTGCTTAGTACGACGGTAGCATTATAAGATGATCGCTTACAAAATTTCAAGGTATAAGTGTTCTCCCTGAGTATGCACCGTTGCAAAAGTTCGTCGTGCCGGGACACCACGTGATGATCGGGTGTGATAAGCTCTACGTTCAAATACAACGGGTGTAAGCCAATTTTGCACACGCAGAATACTCGGGTTAAACTTTATGAGCCTAGCATATGCAGATATGGCCTCGGAACACTGGAGACCGAAAGGCCGAGCGTGGATCATATAGTAGATATGATCAACATAAGATGTTCACCATTGAAACTACTCCATCTCACGTGATGATCGGACATGGTTTAGTTGATTTGGATCACTTGATCATTTAGATAACCGGAGGGATGTCTATCTAAGTGGGAGTTCTTAAAGTAATATGATTAATTGAACTTTAATTTATCATGAACTTAGTCCTGATAGTTTTTGCATATCTATGTTGTTGTAGATCAATGGCCCGTGCTACCGTTCCTTTGAATTTTAATGCATTCCTAGAGAAAGCTAAGTTGAAAGATGATGGTAGCAATTACACGGACTTGGTCCGTAACTTGAGGATTATCCTCATTGCTGCACAGAAGAATTATGTCCTTGAAGCACCGCTAGGTGACAAGCCCCCTCCCGCTAATGTAGACGCTTTGAATGTCTGGCAGACGCGGTCTGATGACTACACGATAGTTCAGTGTGCCATGCTTTACAGCTTAGAACCGGGACTTCAACGACGTTTTGAACGTCATGGACCATATGAGATGTTCGAGGAGTTGAAGTTAATATTTCAAGCAAATGCCCGGATTGAGAAATATGAGATTTCCAATAAGTTCTATAGCTGCAAGATGGAGGAGAATCGTTCTATCAGTGACCACTTGCTCAGAATGTCTGGGTACTACAATCATATGACTCAACTTGGTTGCAAAGTTGATGAAGATAGTTTTATTGATAGAGTTCTTCAATCACTGCCACCAAGCTATAAAGGCTTCGTGATGAACTATAATATGCAAGGGATGCAGAAGACAATTCCCGAGCTCTTTGCTATGCTCGAAGCTGCGGAGGTAGAAATAAAAAAGGAGCAACAAGTGTTGATGGTTAACAAGACCACTAGTTTCAAGAAAACGGGCAAGGGAAAGAAGGGGAACTTCAAGAAGAATAGCAAGACAGTTGCTACTCCTGCGAAGAAACCCAAGTCTGGAGCCAAGCCCGAAACTGAGTGCTTCTACTGCAAAGGGACTGGACACTAGAAGCGGAACTGCCCCAAGTATTTGGTGGATAAGAAGGATGGCAAGGTGAACAAAGGTATATGTGATATACATGTTATTGATGTGTACCTTACTAATGCTCGTAGTAGTACCTGGGTATTTGATACCGGTTCGGTTGCTAATATTTGTAACTCGAAACAGGGACTACGGATTAAACGAAGATTGGCTAAGGACGACGTGACGATGTGCGTGGGAAATGGTTCCAAAGTCGATGTGATCGCCGTCGGCACGCTACCTCTACATCTACCTTCGGGATTAGTTTTAGACCTAAATAATTGTTATTTGGTGCCAACGTTGAGCATGAACATTATATCTGGATCTTGTTTGTTGCGAGATGGTTATTCATTTAAATCAGAGAATAATGGTTGTTCTATTTTTATGAATAATATCTTTTATGGTCATGCACCCTTGAAGAGTGGTCTATTCTTGTTGGACCTTGATTGTAGTGATATACATATTCATAATATTGAAGCCAAAAGATGCAAGGTTAATAATGATAGTGCAACTTATTTGTGGCACTGCCTTTTAGGTCATATTGGTGTAAAGCGCATGAAGAAACTCCATAATGATGGACTTTTGGAATCACTTGATTATGAATCACTTGGTTCTTGCGAACCGTGCCTTATGGGCAAGATGACTAAAACTCCGTTCTACGAAACTATGGAGCGAGCAATAGATTTGTTGGAAATCATACATACTGATGTATGTGGACCAATGAGTGTTGAAGCTCGCGGTGGGTATCATTATTTTCTGACCTTCACTGATGATTTGAGCAGATATGGGTATATCTACTTAATGAAACACAAGTCTGAAACATTTGAAAAGTTCAAAGAATTTCAGAGTGAGGTAGACAATCATCGTAACAAGAATAAAGTTTGTACAATCTGATCGTGGAGGTGAATATTTGAGTTACGAGTTTGGTCTTCATTTGAGACAATGTGGAATAGTTTCACAACTCACGCCACCCGGAACACCACAGCGTAATGGTGTGTACGAACGTTGTAACCGCACTTTATTGGATATGGTGCGATCTATGATGTCTCTTACCGATTTACCACTATTATTTTGGGGTTATGCTTTAGAGACAGATGCATTCACGTTAAATAGGGCACCATTTAAATCCGTTGAGACGACACCTTATGAACTGTGGTTTGGCAAGAAACCAAAGTTGTCGTTTCTTAAAGTTTGGGGCTGTGATGCTTATGTGAAAAAGCTTCAACCTGGTAAGCTCGAACCCAAGTCGGAAAAATGTGTATTCATAGGATACCCAAAAGAGACTGTTGGGTACACCTTCTATCACAGATCCGAAAGCAAGATATTCGTTGCTAAGAATGGATCCTTTCTAGAGAAGGATTTTCTCTTGAAAGAAGTGAGTGGGAGGAAAGTAGAACTTGATGAGGTAATTGTACCTTCTTTCGAAATAGAAAGTTGAACATCACAGAAACTAGTTCCAGTGATTCCTACACCAATTAGTGAGGAAGCTAATGATGATGATCATGAAACTTCAGACCAAGTTTCTGCTGAATGTCGTAGATCAACCAGAGTACGTTCCGCACCAGAGTGGTACGGTAACCCAGTTCTGGAAATCATGTTACTAGACCATGATGAACCTACGAACTACGAGGAAGCAAAGATGAGCCCAGATTCCGCAAAATGGCTTGAGGCCATGAAATCTGAGATGGGATCCATGTATGAGAACAAAGTGTGGACTTTGGTTGACCTGCCCGATGATCGGCAAGCCATCGAAAATAAATGGATCTTCAAGAGGAAGACCGACGCAGACGGTTATGTTAATGTTTACAAAGCTTGACTTGTTGCGAAAGGGTTTCGACAAGTTCATGGAGTTGACTACGATGAGACTTTCTCACCTGTAGCGATGCTTAAGTCTGTCCGAATCATCTTAGCAATTGCCGCATTTTATGATTATGAAATCTGGCAAATGCATGTCAAAACTGCATTCCTGAATGGATATCTCAAAGAAGAGTTGTATATGATGCAACCAGAGGGTTTTGTCGATCCAAAAGGTGCTGACAAAGTATGCAAGCTCTAGCGATCCATCTATGGACTGGTGCAAGCATCTCGGAGTTGGAATATACGCTTTGATGAGGTTATCAAAGCATATGGTTTTATACAGACTTTTGGAGAAGCCTGTATTTACAAGAAAGTGAGTGGGAGCTCTGTAGCATTTCTGATATTATATGTGGATGACATATTGTTGATTGGAAATGATATAGAGTTTCTGGATAGCATAAAAGGATACTTGAATAAGAATTTTTCAATGAAAGACCTCAGTGAAGCTGCTTACATATTAGGCATCAAGATCTATAGAGATAGATCAAGACGCTTAATTGGACTTTCACAAAGCACATACCTTGATAAAGTTTTGAAGAAGTTCAAAATGGATCAGTCAAAGAAAGGGTTCTTGACTGTGTTACAAGGTGTGAAGTTGAGTAAGACTCAATGCCCAACCACTGCAGAAGATAGAGAGAAAATGAAACTCATTCCCTATGGCTCAGCCATAGGATCTATCATGTATGCAATGATGTGTACCAGACCTGATGTGTGCCTTGCTATAAGTCTAGCAGGGAGGTACCAAAGTAATCCAGGAGTGGATCACTGGACAACGGTCAAGAACATCCTGAAGTACGTGAAAAGGACAAAGGATATGTTTCTCGTGTATGGAGGTGACAAAGAGCTCGTCGTAAACGGTTACGTCGATTCCAGCTTTGACACTGATCCGGATGACTCTAAGTCACAAACCGGATATGCATTTTTATTGAACGGTGGAGCTGTCAGTTGGTGCAATTCCAAGCAGAGCGTCATGGCGGGCTCTACATGTGAAGCGGAATACATAGCTACTTCGGAAGCAGCAAATGAAGGAGTCTGGATGAAGGAGTTCATATCCGATCTAGGTGCATCGGGTCCAATGAAAATCTTTTGTGACAACACTGGAGCAATAGCCTTGGCGAAGGAATCCAGGTTTCACAAGAGAACAAAGCACATCAAAAGACGCTTCAATTCCATCCGCGATCTAGTCAAGGAGGGAGACACAGAGATTTGCAAGATACATACGGATCTGAATGTTGCAGACCCATTGACTAAGCCTCTTCCACGGGCAAAACATGATCAGCACCAGGACTCCATGGGTGTTAGGATCATTACTTTGTAATCTAGATTATTGACTCTAGTTCAAGTGGGAGACTGAAGGAAATATGCTCTAGTGGCAATAATAAAGATGTTATTTGTATTTCCTTATATCATGATAAATGTCTTTTATTCATGCTAGAATTGTATTAACCAGAAACTTAGTACATGCATGAATACATAGACAAAATAGTATGTCCCTAGTATGCCTCTACTAGACTAGCTCATTGATCAAAGATGGTTATGTTTGCTAGCCATAGACATGAGTTGTCATTTGATCAACGGGATCACATCATTAGGAGAATGATGTGATGGACAAGACCCATCCGTTAGCTTAGCACTTTGATCGTTTAGTTTTACTGCTATTGCTTTCTTCATGACTTATACATGTTCCTATGACTATGAGATTATGCAACTCCCGAATACCGTAGGAACACCTTGTGTGCTATCAAACATCACAACGTAACTGGGTGATCATAAAGATGCTCTACAGGTGTCTTTGAAAGTGTTCGTGGTGTTGGCATAGATCAAGAATAGGATTTATCACTCCGAGTGTCGGAGAGGTATCTCTGGGCCCTCTCGGTAATGGACATCATAATAAGCCTTGCAAGCAAATGACTAATGAGTTAGTCACAGGATGATGTATTACGGAACGAGTAAAGAGACTTGCCGGTAACGATATTGAACTAGGTATGGAGATACCGACGATCGAATCTCGGGCAAGTAACATACCATTGACAAAGGGAACAACGTATGTTGTTATGCGGTTTAACCGATAAATATCTTCGTAGAATATGTAGGAGCCAATATGAACATCTAGGTTCCGCTATTGGTTATTTAACAGAGATGAGTCTCAGACATGTCTACATAGTTCTCGAACCCGTAGGGTCCGCACGCTTAACGTTTGATGACGATCGATATTATGAGTTTATGAGTTTTGATGTACCGAAGGTAGTTCGAAGTCCCGGATGAGACCACAGACATGACGAGGAGTCTTGGAATGTCCAAGACGTAAAGATTGATATATTGGACGACTATATTCGGACACCGGAAGTGTTCTGGAAAGTTTCGGAATTTACCGGAGTGCCGAGGGTGTTACCGGAACCCCCACGGGGAAAGTTGGGCCCTAGTGGGCCATAAGGGAGAAAGAGGGCAGCATCCAGGAGGTGGCGCACCCCCTCCCAAGGATTAATCCGAATTGGACTAGGGGAGGGGGGCGCGGTCCCGTCTTTCCTTCTCCTTCTCTCCCTCTCTTTCCTTCCCCTCTTGGTGATTCCTACTAGGAATAGGATTGCAATCATATTCCTAGGAGGATTGTACCCTAGGCACGCCATAGAGGGGCCGGCCGGCCTCCCCCTTGATCCTTTATATACGGGGGCAGGGGGCACCCTAGAACACACAAGTTGATCAGTTGATCTCTCCCAACCATGTGTGGTGCCCCCCTCCACAGTAACACACCTCGGTCATATCGTTGCAGTGCTTAGGCGAAGCCCTGCGATGGTAACTTCATCATCTCCGTCACCACGCTGTCGTGGTGACGAAACTCTCTCGTGAAGCTCAACTGGATGAAGAGCTCGTGGGACGTCATCAAGCTGAACGTGTGCTGAAAGCGGAGGTGCCGTACGTTCGGTGCTTGATCGGTTGGATCGCGAAGAAGTTCGACTACATCAACTGCGTCACTAGACGCTTCCACTTTCGGTCTACAAGGGTACGTAGACACACTCTCCCCCTCGTTGCTATGCATCTGGTAGATAGATCTTGCGTGATCGTAGGAAAATTTTGAAAATACTACGTTCCCCAACAGCAAAGTCATACGTGATAATGTCAAAGCCGCGCAATCGCTCCAGAAGAGCTACTATGACGGCAAACACCGAGATTTGGATTTCGACATTGGAGATCATGTCTATCTCCGTGTTTCTCCCATGAAGGGCACTCAAAGGTTCGGTATCAAGGGCAAGCTTGCTCCAAGATACGTGGGTCCTTTCAAGATAATTGGCAAGAGAGGCGATCTAGCCTACCAACTCGAGCTTCCCTCCAACTTTGCAAATGTGCACGATGTGTTTCACGTGTCACAACTCCGCAAGTGCTTCAAGACGCCTGAAGGCACCATTCCTTTCGAAGAGATTGATCTTCAGCAAGACTTGTCTTATCATGAGCACCCCATTTCTATCCTTGAAGAAACTGAGCGCAAGACCCGCAACAAGTCCATAAAATTCTTGAAAGTGAAGTGGTCACACCATACGGACCGAGAAGCTACATGGGAACGAGAAGATCATCTCCGTTCTGAGTATCCCGCTTTCTTTCAGTCCTAGATCTCGGGATGAGATCTTTTCATAGTGGAGGAGAGTTTGTAACACCCCAGATGTAAAACTTCCTTCTATGAGAATATATTCATCGTTGTCTTCATCAATTCCATTCTGGGCTCATCCTTCATTTTGGGTATTTTGTGTTTTGGCATGGAGCGTGCGTGCATATCACCATGTCATGTCATCATGTGCATTGCATTGCATTTGTGTTGTCACTTGCACCCGGTCTTGTTCGTCTCTCCCCATTGCCCGTTTCGAGTTTCGACACTCACACTCGTGCCCGTGGTACCTCCGAGTCCTCCTTTTGTAAGTGGTCGAATAATGTTCTCGGAATGAGGTGAAAGTTGTCGTGCATTGTTGTTATGGTGCGTGTAAACCGCCTATCAAGTTTCGTCTCGTTTGGAGGTCGTTTGATACTCCAACGGTTAACTGCGTTCCCCACGGAAGCCCTATCTCTTTTGGCCCAACACCCCTCCACAACAGCCCACAAGCCCATCCCAGCCACCTCCATGCTCTCAGTCGTTGGATCGTGATCGTGTGGGAAAAACCGCACCTCATTTGGACACTCCTAGCTTCCAGAATCTATAAATAGGCCCTCACCCCCGAATTCATGGATTAAACCCTAGCCCGAGCTCCTCCGCGCTGCCGGACACGTCCGTCCCGGTTGAATGTGTCTGCTCCGCCCCCCTCAACTAACCACAGGCCGCCACCTGTCCCGCCGGACCCCGCGCCCACATCCCCTGCCGTCGCGGCCCGCCTGGCCCAGGGCCGGCCCGCGCCCAGGCCGCACCGGGCCTGACCGCCCCGCGTCGGCCGCGTCCCGGGCCACCGCGCATCGCTGCCGCCAGTCGGCTCTGCAACCACCGTCGCGCCCTCGGCCTCCTCCCGCACCGGCCGCCGCCTCCGTCCGGCTCGCCGCCGCGCCGCACCTCCCGCCGGCGCCCTCCGCTGCCAACCTCCGTCGACGCACAGCGACCACCGCTGCCCCGTGGACCCCGGCCGCGTCCCGCCGGCGACCCTGCACGTCGTCGCCTTGTCGTCTTCCCCCTCCGGCGAGCTCCTCCGGCGAGCCGCCGCCCCACTCCGGCCGGATCTACCCCGGGTGGATCAGATCCACCAGCACGCGATCCAAATGGCTCCGTCCTCATCCCGCACCGGCCCGTCCCGGATCCCTCCGTCCTGCGTTGACTTTCGCCCGGGGTAAATTTCTCTAAGTCCCAGATCTGAGATAATTTGTTGCCTCCGTCATCATGCCATATCTCCATGCTCATAGCTCTGTTTTGCATGTATAATATATCGAAATGTTCGTCTCGAAGTGCTCTACATGTTGGTATCAGTTTTGTACATGTTAGGGTTCATCTAGATGTCCTAATCTTCATTGCAAGACTGCTTCATGATGTTACTGTTTCAGCACTAGTTGTCTGTTAACAATATGTTGGCATGTTCGTGAGGTCGTAACTTTGTGCATGTTGGTCCAAATGGAGTGTATGATATGTCAAAATGTTCGTCTTGTGATGCTTTTCAAGATGGATGCATTTGCATACATATTAGGTTGCATTATGCCATGTTTAACCCTGTTGCAAAAGAGAATGTGGTTGTTAAGTGCTGAAACTTGTTATAAGATGCTGATTTGTCTTTTTCATATCTTTATGTGTGATTTTTGTTTGAGCTACATGTCAATATGTTTTAGAAGCACAATCATGTCATCTTTGATGCGGTGTAATTAGCTTTTCATAATATGTCTTGTTGTGAGTGCAACAAGCTTGCAAAGTGACCTACTCGTTGTTGCTGATTTCTATGACTTGTTGAAAACGGTTAAGTCTGAAACTGTTATATCCTGATGCCATGTTTGCTTGATGCCCCACTCATATCCATGCACATTTGGAGATGTCCAATGACCATGTCTTGAAGTCCATGTTATGATATATCCATCCATGTCCTTGTTTGCAATTATGGCTTGATGTAGCTTGTTGTTTTCATGCTCTCAAATTGCTATAAAATGTTGTTGTCAGCCTGTTAACAGTAAGTTCAGTTTTGCCATGTGAGTAGCCAGTGTTCTATGCATACAATGACCATGTTCTTTCCATGAGTAGCTGCACAAACATGTCTACTTGTTGTTGATTACATTCACATGCCATGTTATGTTTTGAGATGAGTTGCACAAGCTTGCAAACATGCCTACTTGTCATTGTTGCTGTCATGTCTAGTTTATTTCACTAAGTCTGAGAAATCTGTTAACTTATTGAATCTTGTGATGCTTGTTTAATTGTGTTCCAGCAAGTTTTTGGGTGTACTCTGAGTTCATTCTTGTTAAGAATCATGTCTATTTCACATCCATGCCTTTTGCCTTCATGTTTGGCTGTTGTAGCATATTTAAACCTTGCTCCAAATATGCCATGTTGCTGTTAACTTCATTTTTGCATTGCATCTTGTTTTGCTTGCCATTTGCAAACCGTGCATCCGATTCCAATGATCTTTATATCAATTTCGACCAAAATCTGCTTGATGACGTCCCACGAGCTCTTGATCCAGTAGAACTTCACGGGAGAATTTCTCCAGCACGACGGCGTGGTGACGGAGATGATGAAGCTACCGGCGCAGGGCTTCACCTAAGCACCGCAACGATATGACCGAGGTTTGTTTCTGTGGAGAGGGGCACCGCACACGGTTGGGAGATATCAACAGATCAACTTGTCTGTCTATGGGGTGCCTCTACCCCCTTATATAAAGGAGGAGGGGAGGGGAGGGGTCGGCCCTCTCTATGGTGCGCCCTAGGGAGTCCTACTCCCACCGGGAGTAGGATTCCCCCCCCCCTTTCCCTAGTAGGAGTAGGAGAGGGAGAAGAAGGAAAGGGGGGCCGGCCCCCTCCCAATTCGGATTGGGCTGGTGGAGGGCGCGCCCCCACCTTGGCCGCCTCCTCTCCCTTTCCCCTATGGCCCATTAAGGCGCATTAACTCCCCGGGTGGTTCCCGTAACCCACCGGTACTCCGGTATATGCCCGAAACTCCCGAAACCCTTCCAGTGTCCAAACATAGTCATCCAATATATCGATCTTTATGTCTCGGACATTCCGAGACTCCTCGTCATGTCCGTGATCTCATCCGGGACTCCGAACTATCTTCGGTACATCAAAACTCATAAACTCATAATACCGATCGCCATCAAACGTTAAGCGTGCGGACCCTACGGGTTCGAGAACTATGTAGACATGACCGAGACACATCTCCGGTCAATAACCAATAGCGGAACCTGGATACTCATATTGGTTCCTACATATTCTACGAAGATCTTTATCGGTCAAACAGCATAACAACATACGGTGTTCCCTTTGTCATTGGTATGTTACTTGCCCGAGATTCTATCGTCGGTATCTGAATACCTAGTTCAATCTCGTTATCGGCAACTCTCTTTACTCGTTCCGTAATACATCATCTCGTGACTAAATCATTAGTCATTTGCTTGCAATTCTTATTATGGTGTGCATTACCGAGAAGGCCCAGAAATACCTCTACGACACTCGGAGTGACAAATCCTATTCTTGATCTATGCCAACACCACGAACACTTTCGGACACACCTGTAGATCTTCTTTATAATCACCCAGTTATGTTGTGACGTTTGATAGCACACAAGGTGTTCCTCCGGTATTCGGGACTTGCATAATCTCATAGTCATAGGAACATGTATAAGTCATGAAGAAAGCAATAGCAATAAAACTAAATGATCATAGTGCTAAGCTAATGGATGGGTCTAGTCCATCACATCATTCTGCTAATGATGTGATCTCGTTGATCAATGAGCTAGTCTAGTACAGCCATACTAGGGACAAGCTGTTTTGTCTGTGTATTCACACTTGTACTAAGATTCCGGTTAATACAATTCTAGCATGAATAAAAGACGTTTATCATGATATAAGGAAATACAAATAACATCTTTATTATTGCCTCTAGTGCATATTTCCTTCAGTCTCCCACTTGAACTAGGGTCAATAATCTAGATTACAAAGTAATGATTCTAACACCCATGGAGTCTTGGTTCTGATCATGTTTTGCCTGTGGAAGAGGCTTAGTCAACGGGTCTGCGATATTCAGATCCGTATGTATTTTGCAAATTTCTATGTCTCCCTCCTTTACTTGATCGCGGATGGAATTGAAGCGTCTTTTGATGTGCTTTTGTTCTCTTGTGAAACCTGGATTCCTTCGCCAAGGCTATTGCTCCAGTGTTGTCACAAAAGATCTTCATTGGACCGATGCACTAGGTATTACACCTAGATCGGATATGAACTCCTTCATTTGCTGCTTCCGAAGCAGCTATGTATTCCGCTTCACACGTAGATCCCGCCACGACACTCTGCTTGGAACTGCACCAAGTGACAGCTCCACTATTCAATAAAAATACATATCCGGATCAGTGTCGAAGCTTGAATCGACGTAGCCATTTATGACGAGCTCTTTGTCACCTCCATACACGAGAAACATATCCTTTGTCCTTTTCAGGTACTTCAGGATGTTCTTGACCGCTGTCCAGTGATCCACTCCTGGATTACTTTGGTACCTCCCAGCTAAACTTATAGCAAGGCACACATCAGGTCTGGTACACAACATTGCATGCATGATAGATCCTATGGCTCAGGCATAGGGAATGACTTTAATTTTCTCTCTATCTTCTGCAATGGTCGGGCGTTGAGTCTTACTCAACTTCACACCTTGTAACACAGGCAAGAACCCTTTCTTTGACTGATCCATTTTGAAATTCTTCACAACTTTATCAAGGTATGTGCTTTGTGAAAGTCCAATTAAGCGTCTTGATCTATCTCTATAGATCTTGATGCCTAATATGTAAGCAGCTTCACCGAGGTCTTTCATCGAAAAATTCTTATTCAAGTATCCTTTTATACCATCAAGAAATTATATATCATTTCCAATCAATAATATGTCATCCACATATAATATCAGAAATGCTATAGAGCTCCCACTCACTTTCTTGTAATACAGGCTTCTCCAAAAGTCTGTATAAAACCATATGCTTTGATTCCCTCATCAAAGCGTATATTCCAACCTCGAGATGCTTGCACCAGTCCATAGATGGATCGCTGGAGCTTGCACACTTTGTTAGCACCTTTAGGATCGACAAAACCTTCTGGTTGCATCATATACAACTCTTCTTTGAGATATCCATTCAGGAATGCAGTTTTGACATCCATTTGCCAGATTTCATAATCATAAAATGAGGCAATTGCTAACATGGTTCGGACAGACTTAAGCATCGCTACGGGTGAGAAAATCTCATCGTAGTCAACTCCTTGAACTTGTCGAAAACCTTTCGCAACAAGTCGAGCTTTGCAAATAGTAGCATTACCATCAGCGTCGGTCTTCCTCTTGAAGATCCATTTATTTTCGATGGCTTGCTGATCATCGGGCAAGTCAACCAAAGTCCACACTTTGTTCTCATACACGGATCCCATCTCAGATTTCATGGCCTCGAGCCATTTTGCGGAATCTGGGCTCGTCATCGCTTCCTCATAGTTCGTAGGTTCATCATGGTCTAGTAACATAACTTCCAGAACTGGGTTGTCGTACCATTCTGGCGCGGAACGTACTCTGGTTGATCTACGAAGTTCAGCATTAACTTGATCCGAAGTTTCATGATCATCATCATTAGCTTCCTCTCTTATTGGTGTAGGAATCACTGGAACTAGTTTCTGTGATGTACTACTTTCCAATTCGGGAGAAGGTACAATTACCTCATCAAGTTCTACTTTCCTCCCACTCACTTCTTTCGAGAGAAACTCCTTCTCTAGAAAGGATCCATTCTTAGCAACGAATATCTTGCCTTCGGATCTGTGATAGAAGGTGTACCCAACAGTCTCCTTTGGGTATCCTATGAAGACACATTTCTCTGACTTGGGTTCGAGCTTATCAGGTTGAAGCTTTTTCACATAAGCTTCGCAGCCCCAAACTTTAAGAAACGACAACTTTGGTTTCTTGCCAAACCATAGTTCATAAGGCGTCGTCTCAATGGATTTATATGGTGCCCTATTTAACGTGAATGCAGTTGTGTCTAAAGCATAACCCCAAAACGGTAGTGGTAAATCGATAAGAGACATCATAGACCGCACCATATCTAATGAAGTACGGTTACGACGTTCGTACACACCATTACGTTGTGGTGTTTCGGGTGGCGTGAGTTGTGAAACTATTCCACATTGTTTCAAATGAAGACCAAACTCGTAACTCCAATATTCACCTCCACGATCAGATCATAGAAACTTTATTTTCTTGTTACGATGATTCTCTACTTCACTCTGAAATTCTTTGAACTTTTCAAATGTTTCATACTTGTGTTTCATCAAGTAGATATACCCATATCTGCTCAAATCATCAGTGAAGGTCAGAAAATAATGATACCCGCCGCGAGTTTCAACACTCATTGGTCCACACACATCAGTATGTATGATTTCCAACAAATATGTTGCTTGCTCCATTGCTCCGGAGAACGGAGTTTAGTCATCTTGCCCATGAGGCATGGTTCGCAAGCATCAAGTGATTCATAATCAAGTGATTCCAAAAGTCCATCACTATGGAGTTTCTTCATGCGCTTTACACCAATATGACCTAAACAGCAGTGCCACAAATAAGTTGCACTGTCATTATTAACCCTGCATCTTTTGGCTTCAATATTATGAATATGTGTATCACTACGATCGAGATCCAACAAGAATAGACCACTCTTCAAGGGTGCATGACCATAAAAGATATTACTCATATAAATAGAACAACCATTATTCTTAGATTTAAATGAATAACTGTCTCGCAATAAACAAGATCCATATATAATGTTCATGCTTAACACTGGCACCAAATAACAATTATTCATGTCTAAAACTAATCCTGAAGGTAGATGTAGAGGTAGCGTGCCGACGGCGATCACATCGACTTTGGAACCATTTCCCACGCGCATCGTCACCTCGTACTTAGCCAATCTTCGTTTAATCCGTAGCCCCTGTTTCGAGTTACAAATATTAGCAACCGAACCGGTATCAAATACCCAGGTGCTACTACGAGCATTAGTAAGGTACACATCAATAACATGTATACCACATATACCTTTGTTCACCTTGCCATCCTTCTTATCCGCCAAATACTTGGGGCAGTCCCGCTTCCAGTGTCCAGTCCCTTTGCAGTAGAAGCACTCAGTTTTAGGCTTGGCTCCAGACTTGGGTTTCTTCCTGGTATTATCAACTGTCTTGCTATTATTCTTGAAGTTTCCCTTCTTTACCTTGCCCTTTTTCTTGAAACTAGTGGTCTTGTTAACCATCAACACTTGATGCTCCTTTTTGATTTCTACTTATGCAGCCTTGAGCAAAGAGAAGAGCTCGGGAATTGTCTTCTGCATCCCTTGCATGTTATAGTTCATCACGAAGCCTTTATAGCTTGGTGGCAGTGATTGAAGAACTCTATCAATAACACTATCGTCGTCAACTTTACATCCAAGTTGAGTCATATGATTGTAGTACCCCAGACATTCTAAGCAAGTGTTCACTGATAGAACTATTCTCCTCCATCTTGCAGCTGTAGAACTTATTGGAAATCTCACATTTCTCAATCTGGGCATTTGCTTGAAATATTAACTTCAACTCCTGGAACATCTCATATGCTCCATGACGTTCAAAACGTCGTTGAAGTCCCGGTTCTAAGCCGTAAAGCATGGCACACTGAACTATCATGTAGTCATTAGTACGAGCTTGCCAGACGTTTATAACGTCCGGAGTTGCTCCTGCAGCAGCCTTGTCACCTAGCGATGCTTCAAGGATATAATTCTTCTATGCAGCAATGAGGATAATCCTCAAGTTACGGACCCAGTTCGTGTAATTGCTACCATCAGCTTTCAACTTAGCTTTCTCTAGGAATGCATTAAAATTCAAAAGCACAGAGCATTGATCTACAACAACATAGATATGCAAAAAACTATCAAGACTAAGTTCATGATAAATTAAAGTTCAATTAATCATATTACTAAAGAACTCCCACTTAGATAGACATCCCTCTGGTCATCTAAATGATCACGTGATCCAAATCAACTAAACCATGTCTGATCATCACGTGAGATGGAGTAGTTTTCAATGATAAACATCTTATGTTGATCATATCTACTATATGATTCACGCTCGACCTTTCGGTCTCTAGTGTTCCGAGGCCATGTCTGTACATGCTAGGCTCGTCAAGTTTAACCCGAGTATTATGTGTGTGCAAAACTGGCTTGCACCCGTTGTATGTGAACGTAGAGCTTATCACACCCGATTATCACATGGTGTCTCGACACGATGAAATTTCGCAACGGTGCATACTCAGGGAGAACACTTGTACCTTGAAATTTTGTAAGGGATCATATTATAATGCTACCGTCGTACTAAGCAAGATAAGAAGCATAATAAGATAAACATCACATGCAATCAAAATATGTGACATGATATGGCCATCATCATCTTGTGCTTTTGATCTCCATCTCCAATGCATCGTCATGATCACCATCGTCACCGGCGTGACACCTTGATCTCCATCGTAGCATCGTTGTCGTCTCGCCAACTATTTGTTGGGGAAAGTAGTATTTTAAAATTTTCCTACGATCACACAAGATCTATCTACCAGATGCATAGCAGCAGAGAGGGGAGAGTGTGTCTACGTACCCTCGTAGACCAAAAGCGGAAGCGTCAAGTGACGCGGTTGATGTAGTCGAACTTCTTCGCGATCTAACCGATCAAACACCGAACGTACGGCACCTCCGCATTCAGCACACGTTCAGCTTGATGATGTCCCACGAGCTCTTGATCCAGCTGAGCTTCACAGGAGAGTTTTGTCAGCACGACGGCGTGGTGACGGATATGATGAAGTTACCGGCGCAGGGCTTCGCCTAAGCACTGCAATGGTATGACCGAGGTGTGTTTCTGTGGAGGGGGGCGCCACACACGGCTGGAGAGATCAACTTGTGTGTCTATGGGGTGCCCCTGCCCCCGTATATAAAGGAGCAAGGGGGATGCTCCTATGGCGCGCCAAGAGGAGCAATCCTACTAGGAATAGGATTGCAATCCTATTCCTAGTAGGAATCACCAAGAGGGAGAAGGGGGAAGGAAATTGAGGGAGAGAAGGAGAGGGAAAGAGGGGGCCGCGCCCCCTCCCCTAGTCCAACTCGGACTGCCCCTTGGGAGGGGGTGCGCCACCTCATGGCTGCTGCCCTCTTTCTTCCCTAAGGCCCACTAAGGCCCAACTTTCCCCTGGGGGGTTCCGGTAGCCCCCCCCCTCCCCGGCACTCCGGTTAATTCCGAAACTTTCCAGAACACTTCCGGTGTCCGAATATAGTCATCCAATATATCAGTCTTTACGTCTCAGACATTCCAAGACTGCTCGTCATGTCTGCGATCTTATCCGGGACTCCGAACTACCTTCGGTACATCAAAACTCATAAGCTCATAATACCGATCGTCATCAAACGTTAAGCGTGCGGACCCTACGGGTTCGAGAACTATGTAGACATGACTGAGACTCATCTCCGGTCAATAACCAATAGCGGAACCTGGATGCTCATATTGGCTCTTACATATTCTACGAAGACCTTTATCGGTCAAACCGCATAACAACATACGTTGTTCCTTTAGTCATTGGAATGTTACTTGTCCGAGATTCGATCGTCAGTATCACCATACCTAGTTAATCTCATTACCGGCAAGTCTCTTTACTCATTCCGTAATACATCATCTCGTGACTAAATCATTAGTCATTTGCTTGCAAGGCTTATTATGATGTGTATTACCGAGAGGGCCCAGAGATACCTCTCCGACACTCGGAGTGACAAATCCTATTCTTGATCTATGCCAACACCACGAACACCTTCGGAGACACCTGTAGAGAATCTTTATAATCACCCAGTTATGTTGTGACGTTTGATAGCACACAAGGTGTTCCTTCGGTATTCGGGAGTTGCATAATCTCATAGTCATAGGAACATGTATAAGTCATGAAGAAAGCAATAGCAGTAAAACTAAACGATCATAGTGCTAAGCTAACGGATGGGTCTTGTCCATCACATCATTCTCCTAATGATGTGATCCCGTTGATCAAATGACAACTCATGTCTATGGCTAGGAAACATAACCATCTTTGATCAATGAGCTAGTCTAGTGGAGGCATACTAGGGACACTCTGTTTCGTCTATGTATTCACACACGTACTAAGTTTCCAGTTAATACAATTCTAGCACGAATAATAAACATTTATCATGATATAAGGAAATAAATAATAAATTTATTATTGCCTCTAGGGCATATTTCCTTTAGTCTCCCACTTGCACTAGAGTCAATAATCTAGATCACATCACCATGTGATTAACACCTAATAGTTCACATCACCATGTGACTTAACACTTTATTGTTCACATCACCATGTGACCAATACCCAACGAGGTTTACTAGAGTCAGTAATCTAGTTCACATCGCCATGTGACTAACACTCAAAGAGTACTAAGGTGTGATCATGTTTTGCTTGTGAGAGAAGTTTAGTCAACGGGTCTGTTACATACAGATCCGTGTGTATTTCACAATTTTCTATGTCTACAATGCTCTGCATGGAGGTACTCTAGCTAATTGCTCCCACTTCCAATATGCATCCAGATTGATACTTAGAGTTATCTCGATTAGTGAAAAGCTTGCATCGGTGTAACTCTTTACGATGAACTCTTTACCACCTCCATAATCGAGAAAACATTTCCTTAGTCATCCAGTAACTAAGGATAATTTTGACCGTTCTCCAGTGATCTACTCCTGGATCACTTTTCTACCTCCCTGCCAAACTCATGGTAAGGTACACAACAGGTTTGGTACACAGCATGGCATACTTTATAGAACCTATGGCTGAGGCATAGGGAATGACTTTCATTCTTTCTCTATCTTCTGCCAAGGTCGGGCTTTGAGTCTTACTCTACTTCATACCTTATAACTCAGGCAAGAACTCCTTCTCTGACTGATCCATTTTGAACTACTTCGAAAATTTGTCAAGGTATGTACTCATTGAAAAAACTTATCAAGCGTCTTGTTCTATCTCTATAGATCTTGATGCTCAATATGTAAGCAGCTTTACCGAGGTTTTTCTTTGAAAAAAACTCCTTTCAAACACTCCTTTATGCTTTCCAGAAAATTCAACATCATTTCTGATCGATAATATGTCATTCACATATATTTATGAGAAAGGTTGTAGTGCTCCCACTCACTTTCTTGTAAATACAGGCTTCACCGCATGTCTGTATAAAACTATATGCTTTGATCAACTTATCAAAGCGTATATTCCAACTCTGAGATTCTTGCACCAGTCCATAGATGGATCGCTGGAGCTTGCACACTTTGTTAGCACCTTTAGGATCGACAAAACCTTATGGTTGCATCATATGCAACTCTTCTTTAAGATATCCATTCAGGAATGCAGTTTTGACATCCATTTGCCAGATTTGATAATCATAAAATGCGGCAATTGCTAACATGATTCGGAAAGAATTAAGCATCACTACGGGTGATAAAATCTCATCGTAGTCAACTCCTTGAACTGGTCGAAAACCTTTTGCAACAAGTCGAGCTTTGTAAACAGTAACATTACCGTCAGCGTCGGTCTTCCTCTTGAAGATCCATTTATTTCGATGGCTTGCCGATCATCGAGCAAGTCAACCAAAGTCCACACTTTGTTCTCATACATGGATCCCATCTCAGATTTCATGGCCTCAAGCCATTTTGCGGAATCTGGGCTCATCATCGCTTCCTCATAGTTCGTAGGTTCATCATGGTATAGTAACATGACTTCCAGAACTGGGTTACCATACCACTCAGGTGTGGAACATACTCTAGTTGATCTACAAAGTTCAGCAGAAGTTTGATCTAAAGCTTCATGATCATCATCATTAGCTTCCTCACTAATTGGTGTAGGAATCACTCGAACTAGTTTCTGTGATGTACTACTTTCCAATTCGGGAGAAGGTACAATTACCTCATCAAGTTCCACTTTCCTCCTACTCACTTCTTTCGAGAGAAACTCCTTCTCTAGAAAGGATCCATTCTTAGCAACGAATATCTTGCCTTCGGATCTGTGATAGAAGGTGTACCCAACCGTCTCTTTCGGGTATCCTATGAAGACACATTTCTCCGACTTGGGTTCGAGCTTATCAGGTTGAAGCTTTTTGACATAAGAATCATAGCCCCAAACTTTAAGAAACGACAACTTTGGTTTCTTGCCAAACCACAGTTCATAAGGCGTCGTCTCAACGGATTTAGGTGGTGCCCTATTTAACGTGAATGCAGCTGTATCTAAAGCATAATCCCAAAACGATAGTGGTAAATCGGTAAGAGACATCATAGACCGCACCATATCCAATAAAGTACGGTTACGACATTCGGACACAGCATTACGCTATGGTGTTTCGGGTGGCGTGAGTTGTGAAACTATTCCACATTGTTTCAAATGAAGACCAAACTCGTAACTCAAATATTAACCTCCACGATCAGATGGTAGAAACTTTATTTTCTTGTTACGATGATTCTCTACTTCACTCTGAAATTCTTTGAACTTTTCAAATGTTTCAGACTTGTGTTTCATTAAGTAGATATACCCATATCTGCTCAAATCATCAGTGAAGGTCAGAAAATAACGATGCCCGCCGCGAGCTTCAACACTCATTGGTCCACATACATCAGTATGTATGATTTCCAACAAATCTGTTGCTCGCTCCACAGTTCCAGAGAACGGAGTTTTAGTCATCTTGCCCATAAGGCATGGTCCGCAAGCACCAAGTGATTCATAATCAAGTGATTCCAAAAGTCCATCACTATGGAGTTTCTTCATGCGCTTTACACCAATATGACCTAAATGGCAGTGCCACAAATAAGTTGCACTATCATTATTAACCTTGCATCTTTTGGCTTCAATATTATGAATATGTGTATCACTACGATCGGGATCCAACAAACTATTTTCATTGGGTGTATGACCATCGAAGGCTTTATTCATGTAAACAGAATAACAATTATTATATGACTTCAAATGAATAACCGTATTGCAACAAACATGATCAAATCATATTCATGCTTAACGCAAATGCCAAATAACATTTATTTAGGTTCTACACTAATTCCGAAAGTATAGGGAGTGTGCGAGGATGATCATATCAATCTTGGAACCACTTCCAACACACATCGTCACTTCACCTTTAACTAGTCTCTGTTCATTCTGCAACTCTCGTTTCGAGTTACTAATTTTTAACAATTGAACTGGTATCAAATACCCAGGGCATGTTATGAACCCTAGTAAAATAAACATCAATAATCTGTATATCAAATATACCTTTGTTCACCTTGCCATCCTTCTTATCCGCCAAGTATCTAGGGCAGTTCCACTTCTTGTGACCATTTCCTTTGCAGTAGAAGCACTTAGTTTCAGGCTTGAGTTTAGCTTTGAGTTTCTTCACGGGAGTGACAACTTGTTTGTCATTCTTCTTGAAGTTCACCTTCTTTCCCTTTGCCCTTTACTTGAAACAAGTGGTCTTGTTAACCATCAACACTCGATGCTCTTTCTTGATTTCTACCCTCGCCGATTTCAGTATCGCGAAGAGCTTGGGATTTACTTTCGTCATCCCTTGCATATTATAGTTCATCACGAAGTTCTACTAACTTGGTGATAGTGACTAGAGAACTTTGTCAATTACCATCTTATCTGGAAGAGTGACTCCCACTTGATTCAAGTAATTGTAGTACCCAGACAATCTGAGCACATGCTCACTGGTTGAGCTATTCTCCTCCATCTTGTTGGCAAAGTACTATCAGAGGTCTTATACCTCTCGACACGGGCATGAGTATGAAATACTAATTTCAACTCTGGGAACATCTCATATGCTCCGTGGCGTTCAAAACGTTTTTGAAGTCCCGGTTATAAGCTATAAAGCATGGTGCACCAAACTATCAAGTAGTCATCATACCGAGCTTTTGTCAAAACGTTCATAACGTTTGCATCTGCTCCTGCAATAGGTCGGTTACCTAGCGGTGCATCAAGGACATAATACTTCGGGGCAGCAATGAGGATAATCCTCAAATCACGGACCTAGTCCGCATCATTGCTACTAACATCTTTCAACTTAGTTTTCTCTAGGAACATATCAAAAACATAGGGGATCTATAACGCGAGCTATTGATCTACAACATAGATATGCTAATACTACCAGGACTAAGTTCATGATAAATTAAAGTTCAGTTAATCAAATTACTAAAGAACTCCCACTTAGATAGACATCCCTCTAGTCATCTAAATGATCACGTGATCCAAATCAACTAAACCATGTCCGATCATCACGTGAGATGGAGTAGTTTTCAATGGTGAACATCTTATGTTGATCATATCTACTATATGATTCACGCTCGACCTTTCGGTCTCCAGTGTTCCGAGGCCATATCTACATATGCTAGGCTCGTCAAGTTTAACCCGAGTATTCTGCGTGTGCAAAACTGGCATACACCCATTGTATGTGAACGTAGAGCTTATCACACCCGATCATCACGTGGTGTCTCGGCACGACGAACTTTCGCAACGGTGCATACTCAGGGAGAACTCTTATACCTTGAAATTTTGTAAGGGATCATCTTATAATGCTACCGTCGTACTAAGCAAGATAAGAAGCATAATAAGATAAACATCACATGCAATCAAAATATGTGACATGATATGGCCATCATCATCTTGTGCTTTTGATCTCCATCTCCAAAGCACCGTCATGATCACCTTCGCCACCGGCACGACACCTTGATCTTCATCGTAGCATCGTTGTCGTCTCGCCAAGTATTGATTCTACGACTATCTCTATCGCTTAGTGATAAAGTAAAGAAATTACATGGAGATTGCATTTCATACAATAAAGCGACAACCATATGGCTCCGGTCAGTTGCCGATAACTTTACAAAACATGATCATCTCATACAAAACCGTATAACTCATCATGTCTTGACCATATCACATCACAACATGCCCTGCAAAAACAAGTTAGACGTCCTCTACATTGTTGTTGCAAGTTTTACGTGGCTGCTACGGGCTTAGCAAGAACCGTTCTTACCTATGCATACAAAACCACAACGATATTTTGTAAAGTATGTGATGTTTTAACCTTCACAAGGACCGGGCGTAGTCACACTTGATTCAGCTAAAGTGAGAGAGACAGACACCCGCCAGTCACCTTTAAGAAACGAGTGCTCATAACGGTGAAACCAGTCCCGCGTAAGAGTACGCGTAATGTCGGTCCGGGCCGCTTCATCTCACAATACCGCCGAAGCAAAGTATAACATGCTGGTAAGCAATATGACTAGTATCGTCCACAACTCACTTGTGTTCTACTCGTGCATATCATCTACGCATAGACCAGGCTCTGATACAACTGTTGGGGAACGTAGTATTTTAAAAAAATTCCTGCGATCATGCAAGATCTATCTACCAGATGAATAGCAACGAGAGGGGAGAGTGTGTCTACGTACCCTAGTAGACCGAAAGCGGAAGCGTCAAGTGACACGGTTGATCTAGTCGAACTTCTTCGCGATCCAACCGATCAAGCACCGAACGTACGGCACCTCCGCGTTCAGCACACGTTTAGCTTGATGATGTCCCGCGAGCTCTTGATCCAGTTGAGCTTCACGGGAGAGTTTCGTCAGCACGACGGCGTGGTGACGGATATGATTAAGTTACCGGTGCAGGGCTTCGCCTAAGCACTGCAATGGTATGACCGAGGTGTGTTTCTGTGGAGGGGGGACACTACACACGGCTGGAGAGATCAATTTATGTGTGTATGTGGTGCCCCCTGCCCCCGTATATAAAGGAGCAAGGGGGAGTCCGTCTGGCCCTCCTATGGCGCACCAAGAGGAGCAATCCTACTAGGAATAGGATTGCAATCCTATTCCTAGTAGGAATCACCAAGAGGGAGAAGGGGGAAGGAAAGAGAGGGAGAGAAGGAGAGGGAAAGAGGGGGCCGTGCCCCCCTCCCCTAGTGCAATTCGGAATGCCCCTTGGGAGGGGGTGCCACCTTTCCTAAGGCCCAACTTTCCCTCAAGGGGTTCCGGTAGCCCCCCCCCCCCCCGGCACTCCGGTTAATTCAAAACTTTCCAGAACACTTCCGGTGTCTGAATATAGTCGTCCGATATATCAATTTTACGTCTCGGACATTCCGAGACTCCTCGTCATGTCCGTCATCTTATCCGGAGCTCTGAACTACCTTCGGTACATCAAAACTCATAAACTCATAATACCGATCGTCATCAAACGTTAAGCGTGCGGACACTACGGGTTCGAGAACTATGTAGACATGACCGGGACTCATCTCCGGTCAATAACCAATAGCAGAACCTGGATGCTCATATTGACTCCTACATATTCTACGAAGATATTTATCGGTCAAACCGCATAACAACATACGTTGTTCCTTTTGTCATTGGTATGTTACTTGTCCGAGATTCGATCATCGGTACCACCATACCTAGTTAATCTCGTTACCGGCAAGTCTCTTTACTCGTTCCGTAATACATTATCTCGTGACTAACGCATTAGTCATTTGCTTGCAATGCTTATTATGATGTGTATTACCGAGAGGGCACAGAGATACCTCTGCGACACTCGGAGTGACAAATCCTATTCTTGATCTATGCCAACACCACGAACACCTTCGGAGACACCTATAGAGCATCTTTATAATCACCCAGTTACGTTCTGACATTTGATAGCACACAAGGTGTTCCTCCGGTATTCGGGAGTTGCATAATCTCATAGTCATCGGAACATGTATAAGTCATGAAGAAAGCAATAGTAGTAAAACTAAACGATCATAGTGCTAAGCTAACGGATGGGTCTTGTCCATCACATCATTCTCCTAATGATGTGATCCCGTTGATCAAATGACAACTCATGTCTATGGCTAGGAAACATAACCATCTTTGGTCAATGAGCTAGTCAAGTAGAGGCATACTAGCGACACTCTGTTTTGTCTATGTATTCACACATGTACTAAGTTTCCGGTTAATACAATTCTAGCATGAATAATAAACATTTATCATGATATAAGGAAATAAATAATAACTTTATTATTGCCTCTAGGGCATATTTCCTTCACTATTGCTTCCACGACTAACGCTATCGCTTCGTGATAAAGTAAAGCAATTACATGGCGATTGTATTTCATACAATAAAGCGACAACCATATGGCTCCTGCCAGTTGCCGATAACTTTACAAACATGATGATCTCATACAATAACGTATAACTCATCATGTCTTGACCATATCAGATCACAACATGCCCTGCAAAAACAAGTTAGACGTCCTCTACTTTGTTGTTGCAAGTTATACGTGGCTGCTACGGGCTTACCAAGAACCATTCTTACCTATGCATACAAAACCACAACGATTTTTCGTCAAGTATGTACTGTTTTAACCTTCACAAGGACCGGGCGTAGCCACACTCGATTCAACTAAAGTTGGAGAAACTGACACCCGCCAGCCACCTGTGTGCGAAGCACGTCGGTAGAACCAGTCTCGTGTAAGCGTACGCGTAATGTCGGTCTGGGCCGCTTCATCCAACAGTACCGCCGAATCAAAGTACGTCATGCTGGTAAGCAGTATGACTAGTATCGTCCACAACTCACTTGTGTTCTACTCTTGCATATCATCTACGCATAGACCTGGCTCATGATGCCACTGTTGGGGAATGTAGTATTTCAAAAAAATCCTATGATCACGCAAGATCTATCTACTAGATGCATAGCAACGTGAAGGAAGAGTGTGTCCACGTACCCTCGTAGACCGGGTGCGGAAGCGTCTAGTGACGCGGTTGATGTAGTCGAACTTCTTCGCGATCCAACCGATCAAGCACCGAACGTACGGAGCCTCCGCGTTCAGCACACGTTCAGCTTGATGACGTCCCACGAGCTATTGATCCTGTAGAACTTCGCGGGAGAGTTTTGTCAGCACGACGGTGTGTTGACGAAGATGATGAAGCTACCGGCACAGGGCTTTGCCTAAGCACTGCAACGATATGACCGAGGTGTGTTTCTGTGGAGAGGGGCACCGCACACGGTTGGGAGAGATCAACTGATCAACTTGTCTGTCTATGGGGTGCCTCTACCCACGTATATAAAGGAGGAGGGGAGGGGAGGGGCCGGCCCTCTCTATGGCGCGCCCTAGGGAGTCCTACTCCCATCGGGAGTAGGATTCCCCCCCCCCCCTTCCCTAGTAGGAGTAGGAGAGGAAAGAAGGAGGAGAGGGAGAAGAAGGAAAGGGGGGCCGGACCCCCTCCCAATTCGGATTGAGCTGGTGTGGGGCACGCCCCCACCTTGGCCGCCTCCTCTCCCTTTCCCCTATGGCCCATTAAGGCCCATTAACTCCCCGGGGGGTTCCGGTAACCCCCAGGTACTCCGATATATGCCCGAAACTCCCGGAACACTTCCGGTGTACAAACATACTCGTCCAATATATCGATCTTTATGTCTCGGACATTCCAAGACTCATCGTATTGTCCTTGATCTCATACGGGATTCCGAACTATATTCGGTACATCAAAACTCATAAACTCATAATACCGAGCGTCATCAAACGTTAAGCGTGCGGACCCTACTAGTTCGAGAACTATGTATACATGACCGAGACACATCTCTGGTCAATAACCAATAGCGGAACCTGGATGCTCATATTGGTTCCTACATATCCTACGAAGATCTTTATCGGTCAAACCGCATAACAACATACGTTGTTCCCTTTGTCATCGGTATGTTGCCTGCCCGAGATTCGATCGTCGATATCTCAGTACCTAGTTCAATCTCGTTACCGGCAAGTCTCTTTAGTCGTTCCGTAATACATCATCCCATGACTAGCTCATTAGTCATTTGCTTGCAATGCTTATTATGATGTGCATTACCGAGAGGGCCCAGAGATACCTCTACGACACTCGGAGTGACAACAAATCCTATTCTTGATCTATGCCAACACCACGAACACTTTCGAAGACACCTGTAGAGCATCTTTGTAATCACCCAGTTACGTTGTGACGTTTGATAGCACACAAGGTGTTCCTCCGGTATTCGGGAGTTGCATAATCTCATAGTCATAGGAACATGTATAAGTCATGAAGAAAGCAATAGCAATAAAACTAAACGATCATAGTGCTAAGCTAATGGATGGGTCTAGTCCATCTCGTCATTCTCCTAATGATGTGATCTCATTGATCAAATGACAACTCATGTCTATGGCTAGGAAACATAACCATCTTTGATCAATGAGCTAGTCTAGTAGAGGCATACCAGGGACAAACTGTTTTGTCTGTGTATTCACACATGTACTAAGTTTCCGGTTAATACAATTTTAGCATGAATAAAAGACATTTATCATGATATGAGGAAATACAAATAACATCTTTATTATTGCCTCTAGGCCATATTTCCTTCAGAAACACTCTAACCGCCTTCCTAGCAAACCGTTGATTGGCTAAGTACGCTTTTGCTCGTCCCCTCTTATAGCGTTGTTAGTTGCAGTTGAAGTTTGAAGATTGCTCCATTTTTGGACTTGTTTTATTGGGATAACACAATATATATCTTAATTAAATTAATGTAGATATATATTGGTAATGGGTGGAAGGCTTGGCCTTCTGCTTGGTGTTTTGTTCCACTCATGCCACCTTAGGACCCGATAAACCGGTGTTATGTTCCTTGATTTTGCGTTCCTAACACGGTTGGGGTTTATGGGCCCCCTTGATAATTCACATTGCTTAAAGCTTTTCCAAGAAGACCCCACTTTGGTACTACATTTGCCTAACAACTAAAAACTTGCATAGGGAGTTATAAACCCAAGTTCTTAATCAACCCCCGGAACAGTGCTCCTCATGAGTGTTGGTCCAAACTAGAGCCACTTGCGATGCCACCCAGTTTTCTGGGGTCTTTGGTTGTTGTACGTAGTGCTTATCCGGTCGTGGCCTGAGACGAGATGCGCGCGGCTACTATCAGGGTGTCGGCACGCCGGGAGGTCTTGCTAGATTAGTTTTACCTTTGTCGAAATATCTTGAGCACGGTATTCCGAGAATGCTCAAGTCTTCCCAACATGGAGTTGCGACTCCGCGGATCGTGAGCTTGTGATGGGCTAAGTTGGGACACCCCTGCAGGGTTATGAACTTTTGAAATTCGTGCCCGAGGTTATCTGGCAGATGGGAATTTGTTAATATCCGGTTGTAGATAACTTGACACCAGATCCTTAAGAATACACTACCTGTGTGAGTAACAGTGACGGTCTCTTTTCGAAGGGGCTTCGGAAAGTGAACACGATGGGGTTATGCATGAACGTGGGTAGCTAGGATCACTTCTTGATCATCTTTGGCGACCGTTGGCACATATCCTCATCTCGCTCTGAATTCGTAAGCTAGTGGCTTAGTGCTTGCTGCAGACACTTTATTACCTCTCCACACCTAAAGGCTTTGTTAGTTTTGATACCTGGGAATGGGATTGCTGAGTCCTTGTGACATAGATTACAACACACACCAGATGGAGGTACAACCGAGTACAACGCATGAGATGGATAAGAACTTCACTGGGAGTTCGATGAAGAGCATGGTCGTTTTTATGTGACGTATCCCAACGATCAGTAGTGGTTCCTACTAGGGGCGATCAGGACTTGTGGTTGTGGTATCTTTTCTCGTTTGATTTCGTCCGTAGTCGGACCCTGTGTTATTTGGATGAATGTATGAATGTTGAATTAATTGTGTGACGTGGCGAGTGTAAGCCAACTATTTTACTCTTTCATTCCTGTTCTTTACATGAGTTGTGCAAAGATACCACGCTTGCGATCATTCCAGAATGCGCTTATGTCTCTAACTCGTGCCTCGACACGTAGGAGACATAGTCACATCCTGGGCATTACATCTACTTTATTGTTGCAAGCTTTACGTGGCAGCTACGGGCTTAGCAAGAACCGTTCTTACCTACGCATACAAAACCACAACGATTTTTTGTCAAGTGTGTTGTTTTAACCTTCACAAGAACCGGGCGTAGCCACACTCGATTCAACTAAAGTGAGAGAGACAGAAACCCGCCGGTCACCTTTAAGCAATGAGTGCTCGTAACGGTGAAACCAGTCTCGCGTAAGCGTACGCGTAATGTTGGTTCGGGCCGCTTCATATCACAATGCCGCCGAATCAAAGTATGACATGCTGGTAAGCAGTATGACTATTATCGCCCACAACTCATTGTGTTCTACTCGTGCATATCATCTACGCATAGACCTGGCTCATGATGCCACTGTTGGGGAACGTAGTATTTCAAAAAAATCCTACGATCACGCAAGATCTATCTAGGAGAAGCATAGCAACGAGCGGGGAGAGTGTGTCCATGTACCCTCGTAGACCGAAAACGGAAGCGTCTAGTGATGCGGTTGATGTAGTCGAACGTCTTCACGATCCAACCGATCCAAATACCGAACGTACGGCACCTCCGCGTTCAACACACGTTCAGCTCGATGAAGTCCCACGAACTCTTGATCCAGCTGAGCGTCGCGGGAGAGTTTCGTCAGCACGACGGCGTGGTGATGGTGATGATGAAGTTACCGGCGCAGGGCTTTGCCTAAGCACTGCAACGATATGACCAAGGTGTGTAACTGTGGGGAGGGGCACCGCACACGACTTGCAAATCAACTTGTGTGTCTTTGGGGTGCCCTCTCCCCACGCATATGAAGGAGGGAGGGAGGATGAGGCCGGCCAAGGGAGGAGACGCCCAAGGGAGGGGCAATCCTACTCCAAGTAGGATTGGCCATCCTTTCCTATTCCAACTAGGAGAAGGGAGGGAAAGAGGAGAGGAGAAGAAGGAAAGAGGGGGGACAGCCCCCTAGCCCTAAACCAATTTGGTTTGGGCCTTGGGGGGTGCGCCCCACACTTCCCTTGCTGCCCTCTTCCTCCATTAGGGCCCAATAAGGCCCATAGACTCCCCAGGGGGTTCCAGTAACCTCCCAGTACTCCCGTATTTAACCGGTGACCCCCGGAACCCTTCCAGTGTCTGAATATAGCCTTCCAATATATCAATCTTTGTGTCTCGACCATTTTGAGACTCGTCGTCATGTCCGTGATCATATCCGGGACTCCGAACTACCTTCGGTGCATCAAAACACATAAACTCATAATACCGATCGTCATCGAACGTTAAGCGTGCGGACACTATGGGTTCAAGAACTATGTAGACATGATCGAGACTCATCTCCGGTCAATAACCAATAGTGGAACCTGGATGCTCAGATTGGTTCCTACATATGCTACAGAGATCTTTATCGGTCAAACCCCATAACAACATACGTTGTTCCCTTTGTCATCGGTATGTTACTTGCCCGAGATTCGATCATCGGTATCATCATACCTAGTTCAATATCGTTACTGGAAAGTCTCTTTACTTGTCCCATAATACATCATCTCATGACTAACTCATTAGTCCTTTGCTTGCAAGGCTTATTATGATGTGTATTACCGAGAGGGCCCAGAGATACCTCTCCGACACTCGGAGTGACAAATCCTAATCTTGATCTATGCCAACACAAAAAACACTTTCGGAAACACCTGTAGACCATCTTTGTAATCACCCAGTTACGTTGTGACGTTTGATAGCACACAAGGTGTTCCTCCGGTATTCGAGAGTTGCATAATCTCATAGTCAGAGGAACATGTATAAGTCATGAAGAAAGCAATAGCAGTAAAACTAAACGATCATAGTGCTAAGCTAACGGATGGGTCTTGTCCATCACATCATTCTCCTAATGATGTGATCTCGTTGATCAAATGACAACACATGTCTATGGTTAGGAAACATAACCATCTTTGATTAACGAGCTAGTCTAGTAGAGGCATACTAGGTGCACTCTGTTTTGTCTATGTATTCACACATGTAACAAGTTTCCGGTTAATACAATTCTAGCATGAATAAAAGACATTTATCATGATATACATCAGGAAATATAAATAACAACTTTATAATTTTTCCTTCATTTATATCCTACTCATGCTTGCACTCAATGTTGGTTAATCTCAAGGCATGTTTATGACCGTTGTTGCTCTCTAGCTAGTCGCTTCCCAGTCTCTTTCTAGCCTTCACTTGTACTTGCCGGGAATACTGCTTGTGCATCCACTTCCATAAACTCAAATTTGTTCCATAAGAGTCCAACATACCTACCTATATGCGGTGTTTACCTGCTGTTCCAAGTAAATTTGCATGTGCCAAACTCTAAACCTTCAAATAAAATTATGTTTTGTATGCTCAAATCGCTCATGTGGTGACTAGGGGCTTTCAATATCTTCCATGCTAGGTGGGTTATTCTGACGATGAGTGGACTCCACTTGTCATTTACGAGAAAATGGCTGGTAACTGGGATACCTAGTCCCATGATCAAAAGATCAAAAATCAAATCAAAATATAATTGAACAAAGCTCCCCCTGGATTATTGCTGTTTGGATGGTACCCGTTGTTTCGGATAAGCCGTGGAGTGTGTTTGATGGTGGAGGGGTAGTAAAACTTTACCATTCTGTTTGGGAACTGCCTATAACGTATGTAGCATGGAAGATTTTGAGAACTTTTGGTCATAGCATTGACAAAGAAAGCATATCGCTCAAAATTATATCCATATCTGATTCAAAAACTTGAGCTCTGGCACCTCTGCGAATCCCTGCTTCCCTCTGCGAAGGGCCTATCTATTTACTTTTATTGCTGAGTCATCATCCTCTTATAAAAAGCACCAGTTGGAGAGCACCTCTGTCATTTATATGCTTTGTTATTAATTGATGTTGAGTATGAGTGTGACTGGATCTCTTTAACCATGAATTACAATGTCTAGTCAGTCCTTAATCTTCTTAGGTGCTCTGCATTTATGTTTTGCGGTCTCAGAAAGGGCTAGCGAGATACCACTTTGTCATATTATATCATGATGGTTTTGAAAAATTGTTGTCATTTGACATTTATTATTATTCCTCGCTAGTTAATTGTGCCATTGATATGGATAAACATGAGACCTCAAAGTTATTGTGAATGTGGTTAGTTCATAATCTTTGCCGAAAACTTGAATGATGACTTTACATATTTACAATAACAAGATCAAACAGAGTTTGTAAAAGTTTTTCTTAGTCACTTTTAGTTTATCACACTACTACTGGTTGCTGCTAACGCGACACTACGATCAAAGACCCTTCGACGAAATTGTGTGCGATGCCATAATCGCAAACGATGATGTAGAAAACCCGTCAAAAAGGTGCAAAACGTTTGCGATGAAGGATGTATCAAACAGGTTCAGATTTTAGTTGCGTGTGTGATTCAGGGCATACGGTTCGGTTCAATTAACCGTTTTTGATGAGGAGAAACAAAAGAAACGAGCAGCCAGATGAAGGTGTGTGCGATGTACAACATACGGTTCACTCAGATGAACTGTTTGTGATTAGGAAACACAAAAGAAACGGTCAGCCAGATGAATGTGTGTGCGATACACGGCATGCAGTTCACTCGGATGAACTGTTTGCATTGAGACAAGAGAACATAACGGTTCAACTTAACAAGATGTGTGTGTTGTGCAATGGGATTGCATACAGAACAACAACATATATATACATACACACTTATAAGGACATGCTTGCATAACCAAATTAAACATCCACTTACATAGGTGGCTACTACAACCATGGCATTTGTACACACCAAAGTAAACTATTACATGCATAATTACATAGGTGGCTACTACACACATGACATTTCCACACACCAATAAAGTAAACTATATATTACATGCATGATTAACTATGATAAACGATCATCTGATCATCCTCTACTTCTTGTGACGCTTGCTCTGCTTGTGGCTCGATTTGGGCTCGTCGATTTGGGTAACGAGGCACTTCCTCATGTCAACGATCCGCCTGTGCATGTCGTAGCATGTGTACACGCTCTTGGTCGCAAACCTGAGGTGAGGCTCATCCAGTTGCCGCATCTAGGCCCTATGCTAGGATTGGGGGCTTGTTCTCTAGGCATCCTGCTTCATCTTTTTGTAGTAGGGGTCGATGATGGCCGAGGCGAGTTCGACCAGGGAATCCTTCTTCGTACTGCCCCAGACCCTGTAGTGGTCATGAGTTTCGACAAGGAAAAGCTATCCACAAGCCGAGCGTGCCGACGGACGCGAGCACAGCGCACCAATGGACGCAAGCAAAGCGCACCGCGGTGCCTAACGGCGGGATAGACCTTCATTCAAGCTAATCAAAATAAGACTAGAACAGACATGTTTGTATTTGAAAGTGCAACTAATCCCCGGGTGGTTTTGGCAATTAATAACAACATGTATATCATTGAACTAATAGTTTCTTGAGAATCATTTCAGAGAAGTTCAGTGATATGGGTATGGCAAGGACTGAAGAAGTGGACCCCTCAAAATGCTAAGGCAAGCATTGGCAAAAGCTCAAGACTCCATTTTTGGTTTAGTGATCCAAGATCACATTGAGTCCATAGGAAAAGCCAATACTATTAAAAGGGGATGAGGTTATGTTGATGATCTGGTTGCTCAAGTGCTTAGTGATACATCTCCTAAACTATCAGCAACTTTCACTGCCATATACACTCATAAGTAATCTCGGTCCCACCGATATTCCAAACTCAGTCACACCGAGATGAACCACCTCAGCCATAAGCCAAACCCTAGTAAAATCGGATTTTCCGATTCTGATATCGGTTTCACCGAAACATGAGTTGCCAAGCTTCTGTAACCTTCTGTCATCAAATCGGTGTCACCGAGATGATGAAGTCGGTCCCACCGAAACTGGCATGCTCTTGTCATTGCACGAATTGGACTAACCGAGATTGTATTTTCGGTCCCACCGAAAACCCCAACGTTCACATTATTTGAACTTTCGGTCTCACCGAGTTGTCCACTTCGGTCCCACCGAGATTGCTCAAATATGTGTGTAACGGTTGGATTTTGTGTGGAGGCTATTTATACCCCTCCACCCCCTCTTCATTCGTGGAGAGAGCCATCAGAAAGAACTACCACTCCTACCTTACATTTCTGAGAAGAGAACTACCTACCCTTGTGTTGAGATCAAGTTGCTCCACTCCCACCATATGAAACTTGATCTCTAACCTTCCCAAGTTGCTTTCCACTCAATCCTTTCTTCCACCACAGCCAAATCAGTGAGGAGAGTTGAGTGTTGGGGAGATTATCATTTGAAGCACAAGAGCAAGGAGTTCATCATCATCTACAACATCTATTACCTTTTGGAGGGTGGTGCCTCCTAGATTGGTTAGGTGTCGCTTGGGAGCCTCCGTCATCGAGATGTGGAGTTGAACCAAGAAGTTTGTAAGGGCAAGGAGATCGCCTACTTCGTGAAGATCTACCCCGAGTAAGGCTAGCCCTCCGTGGGCGTAGGCCATGATGGAATAGACAAGGTTGCTTCTTCGTGGACCCTTCGTGGGTGGAGCCCTCCGTGGACTCGCGCAGCCGTTACTCTCCGTGGGTTGAAGTCTCCATTAACATGGATGTACGATAGCACCACCTATCGAAACCACGGGAAAAATCATTGCGTCTCCAAAATTGCGTTTGCTCTTCTCCACCTCTCTTTACTACATGTGCAATTTACTTTCTGCTGCCTATACTCTAGAATTGCATGTGTAGGGTGATGCTTGACTTGATCATAATTGTGAATCTGCCAAAAACTGTTCTTTGTCAAAAGGCAGAATTTTTATATTTACAAGTAGTCTAATCACCCCCCCCCCCTCTAGACATACTTTCGATCCTACAGTATTGAGCAAATTAAAGGGATCACACAAGTCTGTATTGACTGGAACGATAATGCAATAGCAAAATAAGAATTACGGCCACGATGATGCGATCATAGTTGTGGTTACATGAGGCAAGAAGAAAGATGCATCCATCAACGTACGACCTCCTCCTCCTCAACTCAGTGCGTCGTCCGTGCCACCGACCGGTGGCTAAGGAGCGGCGGCTTTTGTGGTGAGGTCAAGGTGCTTCTCAGCAAAGGCATCCAAGGCTTCCAGCCGGCTAAAGAAGACGAACGTCGTAGCGTCCTCACTGGCCTTGTAGATACCTATGTACATGATTCGCTCGTACACATGGATGTGTAGGTCGACGGTTTCTTGCAGGGCGAGGTGCCTCGCGGCGAGCGCGACCTCCAGGTGGACATTCTTCATGGCATCGACGGGCAGTCGTAGAGCCACCAGTGCTTGAAAGTGGTTCCGACCATGGAGGCCAATTAGGGTGGTAGGCAATGAGGATCCCGGTCGTGCGGGCTGGAGGAGTACGGCGATGTTGTCCGCGAGCTTCTTGACGACGGTGAACATGTTGGTGGTGCGAACGATCATCCGGTCCAACTGAGAGTCGTAGCTGGCGTCGACGGTGGCCATCCACCAGCCGATCGCCAACACTGTATGGAGACAATCCACGGTGCCATGCCGCAGGCCAGCGTCATGGACCATCTGGCATAGCCGCTGGCTGCTCGCGTGCATCGCCTCCATGGGTCTGGAGTGGGCACTATTGCACTTATTAGTGTAAGTGCTTAGGCAAATGCTTAGGTGCGTACGATGTGGTAGATGCATTGGAATGCAGGGGCGCCTTTATATGAGTGCAAACTGTGTTGCATTCACATCGTGCTCCCTCATTTCTCAGTCCTCCCATTACTTCCCTCACGCATTCACACGATGCTAATTGAAGGAGGATGCATCATTGGTCGTTCAACATTTCGGGAACGGCTACCCTCTCCCTCGTCCGCATTAAAGCCGTATTGGGAACTGCGCCCCGCTGTCAAATAGAATAATACTGCACCGCCCGTTGCACGCCTGGCTGAACACGCCTCCTCGCCTCCATCTATGCTTAATTACTGAATTTTAGTTGCAAAAATTAGATACTGCTAGTGTTTTTTAGCTTCATATTTTGACAAATCGCAGTGTTACAAGGTTGGAAAATGGCAATGTTACTAGATCAACAAATGTCAATCTTTCTAGTTTGACCAATGGCAACATAACCAATATGACAGATGCAAATCGCACCAAATTGTTTGTAAGTGGTCCACACGGGTCATCCAAAAGAACCCTTTGTGTTCAAGAGATGCACAAATCCTGCTCTCACTTTGCATACGGGTGTTCTATCTGAAACCATCATGCTTGTTGTGAGAAGCATATACCCAAACCTGCCCCAAGTGGGACAAAAAATTTACCACGGCATGTTGATGCCGCTCCATGATAGCATGCCAAGTTTCATGAATTTCGGACGAGTTTTGGATTTACTAGAATTTAAAAACCAGGTATCTCAATGTTTGCGGCCGAGTGACGGTGGCAGGGTGTTTGACATTAATTCTCATTTCTTGCATGGGACCTAAGCATGCACCCAAGGACAAAGATTTGATTTTTCAACCAATTTATATGCACTGGAACATGTGCGTGTAGTTCAAATTTGAATTATGCACATAAATGCATTGAAAACTCACTTAATGCATAAAAATGTCCAAACGAACCCCGAAAAATCACAAAAAGTAACACAACACTCCTGTTGTTCTATGTTGACACGAGAAAAAATTTGAAAGCAATAAGAGGCAATGGATATCCTTTCGCCACTAAAGTTGGGGCGTTCCCTACCGAAACCATCATGCTTGTTGTGAGAAGCATATACCCAAACGTGCCCCAAATGGGACAAAAAAATTAGCACAAAATGTTGATGCCGCTCCGTGATAGCATGCCAAGTTTCATGAATTTCAGACAAGTTTTGGATTTACTAGAATTTCAAAACCAGGTATCTCAATGTTTGCGGCCGAGTGACGGTGGCAGGGTGTTTGACATTCATTCCCATTTCTTGCATGGGACCTAAGGATGCACCAAAGGACACATATTTGATTTTTCAACCAATTTATATGCACGGGAGCATGTGCATGTAGTTCAAATTTGAATTATGCACATAAATGCATTGAAAACTCACTTAATGCATAAAAATGTCCAAACGAACCCTGAATAATCACAAAAAATAACACAACACTCATGTTGTTCTATGTTGACACGAGAAAAAAATTGAAAGCAATAAGAGGCAATGGATATCGTTTCTCCCCCAAAGTTGGGGCGTTCCCTACCGAAACCATCATGCTTGTCGTGAGAAGCTCTGGTTTGTGAGAAGCATATACCCAAACCTGCCCCAAATGGGATAAAATATTTACCACGCCATGTTGATGCCGCTCCATGATAGCATGCCAAGTTTCATGAATTTCAGACAAGTTTTGGATTTACTAGAATTTAAAAACCAGGTATCTCAATGTTTGCGGCCGAGTGACGGTGGCAGGGTGTTTGACATTCATTCCCATTTCTTGCATGGGACCTAAGCATGCACCCAAGGATAAAGATTTGACTTTTCGACCAATTTATATGCACGGGAGCATGTGCATGTAGTTCAAATTTGAATTATGCACATAAACGCATTGAAAACTCACTTAATGCATAAAAATGTCCAAACGAACCCTCAATAATTCAAATTCTTTTATGATCACTGCAGATAAAAGGTCTAGCAATTCAAACACTGTCCATGGGCGCTGCTACCCCATTATGTAATTTAAATCAAGACGAAAAATCAAGTAGATCCCACCCAGTTTATTATAACCAACCGTGTGAGATGCATCACAAAATATCTTGGAGCACCATCGAAGTATAGTACGCATACGGCTTACGCGAGAGGGTGCGACGACTACAGTCCACAGCCCGGTCTAAATAAGGGGACCGTGTCTGAGGACACTTTGTGCGCCATTTTTTTGGCTGACGCGATTCCAAATTTTCGGCTTCCGCGGAAATATTTACGTCCCCGCCCCTCTCCCTTACCAAAAGCCACATTTCCCCTCTTCCCGCCTTCCTTTCCAAGTTGAAACCTTCACTCCTTGCTTGCAGCGCCGCCACCTCCTCGCCGGCGACCCTCCTTCACGTTGCTCAGCCTTGCCTATCCAGGCAGGTAATTGTAGAGACCCGGCCCGAATGGATCAAGTCTCTGTGCTTAAGTGCCATCCCTGGATCGGTATCCTGACACACACAGTACTCATGGATTTATAATAGAGGTAAATCACATGTATAAAGTAACTTAAATAATATTACCTTAATCAACATAGCGGAAGTAACAACAAGGTTGTGGAGTCCCAACAACACCAACAGCAAATTTGAGTGTAGGCATCGCAACCCTAATGTTTCACTTACTCGTCGAATAAATTCCTACAACATGAGACATTGCAGCCATGTAGGTCAGTACATTAAATGTACTGGCAAATCCACACCATAGAATAATGATGAACAATATCTATCACTACATGCATATTTGGCTGGTGGAGGCTGTAATGTCAATTTTGCATAAAGCTAATTTTTCCCTACAACAAAGGAATAAATTTTTATTTACTACTTAGTTGAATTAAACAATATTGAGAATGGGTCCTGCATGTCAATCCCAAAATTTACCATAGTCATTAATAACTCAACAAATTAATTATATAGAGTGTTGAGATCAATAAATAATCCACTTCTAGATACTCAAAGTTGTCCATAACCGTGGACACGGCTAATCATGAACAGTTTGTACACTCTATAGAGGTTTATGCACTTTTCCCCTACATCTGCTAGTCCACCACTGAAAGAGCTCACACAACATACACAACTATGCTAGAGCTCATAATGGCTTGTGACTGCACATGGAAGTTTCTAGGCATGAAAATATCATATGATCCCTTTGATCCTGGGTGGCATTCCAATAGGGTGATCACACGGGTCCTCCGGGATCCCCTTGGGCAAGCACTGGGTTCTCCAGGTGCCCGAGAAAATCATTGGGTGCTCCAGGGCGCCCCAACCAATCCACCCAGATGTGTATTAAAGTATCCACCTTAAGTTTCCCTTAGAAAATATCACTCTCACATCTTTCATGAATCTCACATACCAATCCACGTCTACGCATGGCTAAGCACTAAATAACAAAGCGTATATTCCCAGGGTTGATCTCAAGTCATTGGGTTCCTACCTCATGAACTACATAGCATCACCACATGTTTCCAAACCCTACTAATGCAATCTTTGAGGATATAACTAATGCAAGTAAAAACTGGGTATTGGAAAGTATGATTAAAGTGTGAACTTGCCTTGTATTGTTGATGTAGATTCTTCGCACTCATAACTCATGATAGATCTACTCATCACACTCCGATCAATCTAACGTAAGCAATCAATAGTAACCACACATAAGCAATCATTCAGGAGATCAGACAGAACAAAGAGAACACTTTGAAAAACTTCAAAATCGAGCAAATAACTCTTGCAATAGAAAACAATTTCTAACAGTACCAAAACTAAGTGAATTTGGCCTTATCAGAAAGTTTAGGTCAAGGGCTTCTATTTGCAAAAAGAATCAACTCAAACAGAGTTATAAAACTCAAGTTATGACAAAATGAAGTTTAAATCAAATCTATTTGAATTCAAATTTTAATACTTTCAAAAATATTTTTAGTTTAGTTGTCTGGATAGATGAGATCATAACGAAGAAGTGGGCATTGGTTTCGTCTAATTTGGACTAACGAGTAAAAAGTTGTGAAGGTTTGAAAATCAAGGGATAAATTGTAAATAAACTAATTAAATCTAGGTCCCCGGCCGAAATTAAAACAGAAAAAAGAAAAACCTATCGGAAGAACGGCCGCTAACAGAGACTAACGAATGAAAATGTTCGTTACAGAAACTAAACGAACGAACATTTGCTAAATAATTAATAAGAAAACCGATTTTATAATAAAAAGAAAAACCAAAACAAAAATTGATCGGTTTATTACCGGTTCGGTGGTTTGTCGAAAACCGGCGGCGGTTTTGGTGCGGGCGGCGGAGCGGATCCGGGCGGAGGCGCACTACGGCGCAGGCGTCGGGACGACGGCAGCGTCCGGCGGGTGGCGGTGCGACGAACTGCGGGGCAGGGCGAGCGAGACGGCGGCGGCCATGTGCGGGAGCGTCTGTCGAGAGGAGGAGGAGGCAAGGGGCGGCGGGGCCAGCCTTATAAAGGGCGAGGGGAGTAGACGTGGCGTGGGGAAGTGGGCGAGGCGGCGTCTTATCCGGCTCGGACATGACCGGCAGCGTGCGGCGGCGGGTGAGCTGCGGGAGGTTAGGGAAAGGCGATGCGGGGCGCTGGGCTGGCTCGGCCCGGTTAGCTGGGCCGGTCCAATTTGTTTTTTTATGGAAAATAAATAAAAACCAAATAAAATAATATAGGCTTATTATATGTCAAAATTTTCAAAAAAAGATTTCCTACAACATGTACATTTTCCTAGAGTCAAATAAAATCCACAAAAAGTTTAAATATATCAAACACTGCTTCTGGTTTATTTAAAATTCAAAATAAAATATTTTAAAATACCAAAATTACTTCAAACTCATTTTTCTCTAATTTTCCATTGTAGGGAATCATTTTACCCTATTTTCCATATATTTTATTTTTGGAGAAAAATAATTTGAATAAAAACCAAATAACTCCAAATTTAAAAATGAGTTTCAAAATACTTCATGGAACTTCCAACTCACATTTCTTATAACTTGAAGAAGTCATTTTATCTTCTCTCATTAAAATCATTGAGTTGCATAAAGTTTCTGAATTTGAAATATTTTCCAAATGGAATTCAAATATTTTAGAAACCCTTTTCATTTATTAAATGGAAGAAGTCATATCATCTACACTCTAGGGTTTTGTGATGAAATGAATTTGAATTCATGGAGATCATAAATTCCAATGTGAAAGTGAAAGAGTTGTATTTCGACTAGAGGGGGGTGAATAGGCGATTTTTATGAAAGACTTCAAAACATGGAAGTTTCAAAGACAAACAATAGAACCGATCATATATATATGCAGCGGAAGGTAGACTACACTAGACAAGCCATAGTCAAGTATTCAATAAAGTGAAAGCATGAAGACTAATAGCAGCTATGCAGTATGGATCGGGATGGAAGATTGTATGAAGCCAGTCATAATAAGTAGTCACTCAGTGAAGTCAAACAGATAAGGCAAGCAGGCAATGACTTCACAAAGACAGACAGTGAGTAAAGAGAAGGAAGGGATAGAACCAGTAGCTTGGAGAAGACAGTGATTTGTTAGACAAGTTCCAGTTGCTGTGACAACTGTACGTCTGGTTAGGGAGGCTGAGATTTAACTCAGAAGACCGCATCTTCACCTTATTTACCTTGAGCTAAGGACAGCTAGTCCTCGCCCAATCACCCTGGTAAGTCTTCAAGGTAGACTTCCAAACCTTCAGATGACGAAGCAGCCTTTGCCTTCAAAGCGCGAGTTCGGCCATAGTTGGGACCATAGATGTCACGTTTCTTAGATAGCTGGAACTCATGTGTGTTGAGCCTCTCAAGTATGTCAGACGGATCGAGAGTCTTGAAGTCAGGGCGTTCTTAAATCATCAGGGCAAGGATGTAAAATGAGCTGTCAAGAGATCTCAGGAGTGTTTTGACGATTTCATGCTTGGTGATCCCAGTGGCGCCAAGTGCATGAAGCTCATTTGTGATGTCCGTGAGGCAATCAAATGTGTGATGGACATTCTCATTGTCGTGTCTCTTGAAGCGATTGAAGAGGTTGTGAAGGACACTGATCCTTTGATCTCTCTGGGTTGAGACGCCTTCGTTGACCTTAGAGAGCCAGTCCCAGACTTGCTTCGACGTTTCCAGAGAACTCACACGGCCATACTGTCCTTTGGTCAGATGACCACAGATGATATTCTTGGCAGTGGAATCCAGTTGAACGAGCTTCTTGACATCAGCAGGGGTGAGACCTTCACCAATCTTGGGAACGCCGTTCTTGACGACATACCAGAGGTACACATCAATGGCTTCAAGATGCATGCACATCTTGTTCTTCCAGTAGGGGTATTCTGTGCCATCGAAGATAGGGCATGCAGCGGAGACTATGATTATCCCTGCAGTCGACATAGCTAAAACTCCAGGTGATTAAACCGAATCACACAGAACAAGGGAGTACCTTGCTCTCATACCAATTGAAAGAGTTGTATTTCGACTAGAGGGGGGTGAATAGGCGATTTTTATGAATGACTTCAAAACATGGAAGTTTCAAAGACAAACAATAGAACTGATCCTATATATATGCAGCGGAAGGTAGACTACACTAGACAAGCCATAGTCAAGTATTCAATAAAGTGAAAGCATGTAGACTAATAGCAGCTAGGCAGTATGGATCAGGATGGAAGATTGTATGAAGCCAGTCATAACAAGTAGTCACTCAGTGAAGTCAAACAGATAAGGCAAGCAGGCAATGACTTCACAAAGGCACACAGTGAGTAAAGAGAAAGAAGGGATAGAACCAGTAGCTTGGGGAAGACAGTGATTTGTTAGACAAGTTCCAGTTGCTGTGACAACTGTACGTTTGGTTAGGGAGGCTGAGATTTAACTCAGAAGACCGCGTCTTCACCTTATTCCCCTTGAGCTAAGGACACCTAGTCCTCGCCCAATTACCCTCGTAAGTCTTCAAGGTAGACTTCCAAACCTTCAGATGAGGAAGCAGCCTTTGCCTTCAAAGCGCGAGTTCGGCCATAGTTGGGACCATAGATGTCACGTTTCTCAGATAGCTGGAACTCATGTGTGTTGAGCCTCTCAAGTATGTCAAACGGATCGAGAGTCTTGAAGTCAGGGCATTCTTGAATCATCAGGGCAAGGATGTCAAATGAGCTGTCAAGTGATCTCACGAGTGTCTTGACGATTTCATGCTTGGTGATCTCAGTGGCGCCAAGTGCATGAAGCTCATTTGTGATGTTAGTGAGGCGATCGAATGTGTGCTGGACATTCTCATTGTCGTGTCTCTTGAGGCGATTGAAGAGGTTGCGAAGGATACTGATCCTTTGATCTCTCTAGGTTGAGACGCCTTCGTTGAACTTAGAGAGCCAGTCCCAGACTTGCTTCGACGTTTCCACAGCACTCACACAACCATATTGTCCTTTGGTCAGATGACCATAGATGATATTCTTGGCAGTGGAATCCTGTTGAACGAGCTTCTTAACATCAGCAGGGGTGAGACCTTCACCAGTCTTGGGAACGCCGTTATTGACGACATACCAGAGGTCCACATCAATGGCTTCAAGATCCATGCGCATCTTGTTCTTCCAGTAGGGGTATTCAGTGCCATCGAAGATAGGGCACGCAGCGGAGACTATGATTATCCCTGCAGTCGACATAGCTAAAACTCCAAGTGGTTAAACTGAATCACACAGAACAAGGGAGTAACTTGCTCTGATACCAATTGAAAGAGATGTATTTCGACTAGAGGGGGTGAATAGGAGATTTTTATGAAAGACTTCAAAACATGGAAGTTTCAAAGACAAACAATAAAATTGTTCCTATATATATGCAGCGGAAGGTAGACTACACTAGACAAGCCATAGTCAAGTATTCAATAAAGTGAAAGCATGAAGACGAATAGCAGCTAGGCAGTATGGATCAGGATGGAAGATTGTATGAAGCTAGTCATGACAAGTAGTCACTCAGTGAAGTCAAACAGATAAGGCAAGCATGCAATGACTTCACAAAGACAGACAGTGAGTAAAGAGAAGGAAGGGATAGAACCAGTAGCTTGGGGAAAACAGTGATTTGTTAGACCAGTTCCAGTTGCTGTGACAACTGTACGTCTGGTTAGGGAGGCTGAGATTTAACTCAGAAGACCGCGTCTTCACCTTATTCCCCTTGAGCTAACGACACCTAGTCCTCGCCCAATCACTCTGGTAAGTCTTCAAGGTAGACTTCCAAATCTTCACAGACTTCGTTCACCGGCGATCTACAATGACTCTTGCATGCTCAGAACGCGATGCCTAACCGGCTGGAGGATTCACAGTCCTCAAGTGTAACAAGTCTTCTCATCACGCAGACAGAAAGACTTCAGTGATGCCTAACACTCTTTGGCTCTGGGTGTTTGGGCTTTGTCCTCGCAAGGATCTCTCTTTCTCAAATGCTTCGGATGTGGGTTGCTCTCAAACGACAAAAACCATGTACTAACTCTGAGCAGCCACCAATTTATGGTGTAGGGGGTGGGCTATTTATAGCCACTAGGCAACCCGACCTGATTTGTCCGAAGTGACCCTGGGTCACTAAGGAACTGACACGTGTTCCAACGGTCAGATTTCAAACACACGCGGCAACTTTACTTGGGCTACAAGTAAAGCTGACTCATCCAGCTCTGGATAAGATTTGCTCTCATTGTCTTCGCTCGAAGACATAGGATTTGGTTGAGCATCACTTCAGTCACTCTCACTTTGTTCACTTGGACCCCACTTAACAGTACGGTGGTTCCTATGACTCAACAAAGAAGAAAAGGAAACAATGAAACGTCTAAGTCTTCGCGCTCCATAGTCTTCACACAATGTCTTCTCTTGTCATAGTCTTCAATATGAACATCTTCATATACCACCATTGTCGTCAATGTCTTCATACATTTTTAGGGGTCATCTCCGGTAGGTAAACTGAATCAATGAGGGAATACTACTTATGTTATCCTGCAATTCTCACAAACATATTAATCCCTCAACCAGGTTTGTCGTCAATACTCCAAAACCAACTAGGGGTGGCACTAGATGCACTTACAGAAAGTTTTGGGAAAGTCATTTTATTCCCTCCCATTCAACTTTCAAAAGTTTCAGATTTCACTCAATTTCACACAAGCAACCACACAAGAAAACAAAACTATCTATTTAATATAACATTCCAAAATTTAGAATTTTGGGATGTTACAAACCTACCACACTTAAAATGAATCTCATCCTCGAGATTCGGAGAGGCTAGCAAGAAATAGGTTGGGGTTCAGGGTCTCCTAACAAATCTATTGATTGGCATGGTCTAGTGTGCTACCACACTTAGAAGCATGGTTACGGTTCCATCAAAACTCATGTACTACATCCTTTGGCAGTGTCAGCCTTCTCAGATCCTCGGGGTAATTTCTTCTTTGGGATCTTCCAGTAGGGGCATAATCTTTGTCCTCAATTCTTGTGTCCTTTCATCTTGGTAAGGTTCTTTCAAGACTGGTTCTTCTTAGCTGATAGGTCTGGCGCCAATACTAAACAAATATTGATCTCTCAAGGTGGCCTTCAAACAATTTTATTAGGTCCCTGTAGAAAATGGGTCTCGGCTTCATTCTCACCGTATGACCTACGGTTGGCAACACTGCCTTGTACAAGGGAAAACTGTCATACCATTCTAAGGTTTAAACAGGGTTTTTTCATTGTCATCTCTCTATTATAGGTAAGTCACTCAGATTTACCATCCCGTATAACAGAGGCGAATAATAAGAGTAAGTCGGTATGGTGAACAATCCATTCCGCACCCAAATCATTACCTTGTATATGGTTTTAGTGAATCTCGCATTCTAACACTCGGTCATCCTCACAAGCATTGCAGAATTTCTCTTGTCAACGAACTAAGTTCGGATAAATCCATTGATTATGCAAGCCAAATAATCATTTATCATTTCTTCACAACCCTCGGGTTTTGCGTAAACTCCTATAAGATCGTTCGTTGGAAAATCGTAACTTCTTCCAGGGCTTTTCCTTCAGCAAGAGTGTGCTTGCTTCTTGACAAGTCCTGGGGCCTGTAGGTTATGGCACATCTCATCACTTGTAAACCATGAACTCATCTTCGGGTTGTAAGTGGTCAGTATCCCAACATCTAGCTTTCTGGCATTCTTAAATCCGTCAAATTGTAATGTATCCCCTTCCTTTTGTTGGTACAAACTAAGATGTAATTACTCAGACTCATCATTGAGTGGTCCATTCCAAGGTCTGGTGTAACTAACCACTAGTTCTTGTATTTGGGTAACGGTGCTGGGTCTCTACCACCCTTAAAATGAAAAACACTAGTTCTCTTCAAAAGCTTATTCCACGTATCATGATTTCACTCATTGCCTATATAGTAGCAACTCATAAAATCCAAAATCAATACCCTGATGCTAACTTTATTGATTCTCAACTTATTGCAATCTACTGCATTTCCATTACTTGCTTCAACTCAACTACTTAGCACAAGTCTCCTTCTCCTTGGGACAAATTTCTAGCATAGTGCTCTGCTTCATTACAGCAGAAACTTATTACCTTTGACAAGTATCATGGTTCCCTTGTGATTACGTAGCCTCCTTAAGTCCTCGGCTTATGGGTCCACTTCAGAACTTGTATATCCTTAACTCATCCTTGGAGTCACTATTGCTCCACACTCCAGTATTACACCCTCTTTAAATCCAATTGTACTTATTTCCTTCATACTCTTGGGGTAAGCATCATATCAAGAATAAACTCCAACTTATTTTGTGCGAACTTCACTCTTTAGAGCAACATTTCCCTTTCCATTGGTCCAGTGTTCACAGAAAAGTACTGCCCCAAAAAAATGCATTGTTTCATCTGTAATTCATATTCTCCTCATATCAAATTTGTTATTACATCCTGAACCACTATTCAACACTCAAATTTCAAAAGCGCTTCACTACAAATGCTGACATCCACATAGTTTGGTATGGTTAAGCATTCCTTCCATCTTCATTCACTTGTCCTAGCTGAGGATGCTTTAGTCCCACTGGAATTGTGCAATGTGATTCTTGAAATCATCGATCTTCTGCTTCATCCTAGTGGCCGTGTGCTTCGTCTCCATCATCTCTGAATGGACCCCCCCTTAGGCATTCTTGAGTGTGATGAAGTCTTGCTCCAAGTATTTCTCCAATCTTACGTATGGCCTCCATAGCAGCTTCATGAATAGAGTCGAAGAATGTTGTTCGTGGTACACGAGAGATGAAAAGGTATTGACCCATAGTTTTTGGGCAAACTCCTTTCACACGGTGGAGGTGTACCTCCACGTACCAAAGTTCAACTCCATTCTCCATGAAAGGATAACCCTTGTAGATTGCCTCTCCTTCAAGGTGAATATGCTTCATCATATCCTTCAGGATTTTTGGGTAATCTTGATCTCTAGTCAGGGTCATGATCGCTTCCGGGCCCTTGAGAAAAGACTCGTAAAGTGTTGCCATCTGTAGGTATAAGATAGAAGGGGTACTTAGGATAATGTATGAATTTCCTTGGGTGAAATGTGGTTGTTTGTCCCAGAAAGGTTTGGGGTCAGCTTGTCCATGGGTTCTAGGTTTTAGTCTGGGTGAGATAGCAAGAGAGACACTCACAATCATCCAACAACTCATAACATTTCATATGAGATTCCAAACATATCAACTTCTATTGCTTCACGAACTATTACAGTGTCCTTTCCATCACTCAACTCAACATTGTAATAAAAGTGTATTCCATATTTATTTACATGCTTTATTCCAATATCAGGATCTCAACTACTTTTTTCAATCTTTCCTCGGCTATGAACCTTCTCTGGGAAAATGCCTCACTTCCTTGCGGCGTAAACAGATGACATCAGACAAATCTAGGGACTTCATGGTGATTATCTTTGTTCACTGGGTTCTTGGCTTCCTAGTTGGGAAGTTGCTAGCGTAATGACCTAAGTCCCTGCACCTGTAACATGTGATGTGACTCAGGTCCTTTTTCACAATAAATGGGTTATTCTGGGGACACATGCTCTTTCTCTTTCTCTTCCTCGACTTCTTTGTTCCGATCAGGGCTATTATTTCCTGTGGGTCATACTCAAATTCCACTGTCGGAAATTCTACTAGATACTCCCTCAAACAATGATGGGAAATGCTTCCTTCCTCTCCACATGAATAGCATGACTTGGTGCAACATTTAATTGGGTCTTCTTCGTGTGTGTCCTCCACATCGCTTTATCACAGGTTCTTCTTAAATTTCCACGAGGGCTTCTTTCATTGCTTCTTTCTTTTGCTGGATAGTTCATTCTACCATGGGGTAAATGTGACACTGAGCAGGGTAGTGGGTAGTCCCTTCACACAAGAAACAAGTAATCTGCCTAGTTGGGCATTCTTGAGCTGGGTGACTTTCTTCACAATGAGGGCATTCATCCTTGTGCTCCACCTGGGGGTGTCCTATTTCTCCACAAATCCCGCAGGCACAAGATTTCTTCTTCGGGTTGTCACCACGCTTTCAGATGAGACGGGATTTTAACGGAGTCTTCTTGAATTCCTCCCAACTTTTTGTTCCATTACATCCTTGTATGACTTGATGCATTTTCCACCATGTTGCAGCACTTTTTGTAAAGTACTCAAGATCGTATTGAACCTCATACTTCCTTGCAATCAAATTTTTCCAGAAGTGATCCTCAATGTTTTGTATCCATAGCTCTGCCTCCGGCTGGGTCATCGGTCTAGAGAATACAAGTCTATCTTCATTCATCCTCTATTGGGTCCAAGGGTTTTGGGATGAGATTCGGGAGATGGAGAGAGATACACTCAATGCAAACAATAGTTTTGAAGAGACAAGTTTTATTTTGTGGCCATAAGAAAAACATCAAACAAATGACGGCTCACAATTGTCGCATCTAAGGTAAGTACATAACAGGGGTTTGGTCTTCTAAAGGTCAATATCTCTTCAAAGTCGTCAACTCTCCAAATCTTCGGAGTATCCACTATTGTAGCTTCAACATTTCTAATGCATGGTGAAATTCTCTTTACCCCGAAGTGGTCAAAATGAAAAAGGGTATTGTCTAACTATTTAAGGTAAAAGGGCAGATTTGACAAAGCTCGGAAAAAAAGAGAGGTAAAGAATCTTTTTGAAAATAAAGTTTTAGAGAAATCCTTTCATATGGGCTTGCCAATTTCTAGGGTCACATCCTACAGTCAACATGTGCTCTGATATCATCTTGTAGCAACCTGACCCGAATGGATCAAGTCTCTATGCTTAAGTGTCATCCCTGGATCGGTATGCTGACACACATAGTACTCATGGATTTATAATAGAGGTAAATCACATGTATAAAGTAACGTAAATACTATTAACTCAATCAACATAGCGGAAGTAACAACAAGGTTGTGGAGTCCCAACAACACCAACGGCAAGGTTGAGTGTAGGCATCGCAACCCTAACGTTTCACTTACTCGTCGAATAAATTCCTGCAACATGAGATGTTGCAGCCATGTAGGTCTTCATTCATCCTCATTGAATGTACTGGTAAATCCACACCATAGAATAATGATGAACAATATCTATCACTACATGCATATTTGGCTGGTGGAGGCTGTAAGGTTAATTTTGCATAAAGCTAAAAAAAATCCTACAACAAAGGAATAAGTTTTTACTTACTACTCAGTTGAATTAAGTAATATTGAGAATGGGTCCTCCATGTCAATCCCAATATTTACCGTAGTCATTAATAACCCAACAAATTAATTATATAGAGTGTTGAGATCAATAATATAATCCACTTCTAGATACTCAAAGTTGTCCATAACCGTGGACACGGCTAATCATGAACAGTTTGTACACTCTATAGAGGTTTATGCACTTTTCCCCTACATCTGCTAGTCCACCACTGAAAGAGCTCACACAACATACTCAACTATGCTAGAGCTCATAATGGCTTGTGACTGCACATGGAAGTTTCTAGGCATGAAAATATCATATGATCCCTTTGAGCCTGGGTGGCATTCCAATAAGGTGATCACACGGGTCCTCCGGGATCCCCTTGGGCAAGCACTGGGTTCTCCAGGTGCCCGAGCAAATCATTGGGTGCTCCATGGTGCCCCAACCAATCCACTCAGATGTGTATTAAAGTATCCACATTAAGTTTCCCTTAGATAATATCACTCTCGCATCTTTCATGAATCTCACATACCAATCCACGTCTACGCATGGCTAAGCACTAAATAACAAAGCGTATATTCCCAGGGTTGATCTCAAGTCATTGGGTTCCTACCTCATGAACTACATAGCATCACCACATGTTTCCAAACCCTACTAATGCAATCTTTGAGGATATAACTAATGCAAGTAAAAACTGGGTATTGGAAAGTATGATCAAAGTGTGAACTTGCCTTGTATTGTTGATGTAGATTCTTCGCACTCATAACTCGTGATAGATCTACTCATCACACTTCGATCAATCTAACGTAAGCAATCAATAGTAACCACACATAAGCAATCATTCAGGAGATCAGACAGAACAAAGAGAACACTTCGAAAAACTTCAAAATGGAGCAAATAACTCTTGCAACAGAAAACAATTTCTAGAAGTACCAAAATTAAGTGAATGTGGCCTTATCAGAAAGTTTAGGTCAAGAGCTTGGATTTGCAAAAAGAATCAACTCAAACGGAGTTATAAAACTCAAGTTATGACAAAAAGAAGTTTAAATCAAATCTGTTTGAATTCAAATTTTGAAGCTTTCAAAAAATATTTTTAGTTTGGTTCTCTGGATAGATGAGATCATAACGAACAAGTGGGCGTTAGTTTCGTCTAATTTGGACTAACGAGTAAAAATTAGCGAAGGTTTGAAAATGAAGGGCTAAACTATAAATAAACTAATTGCATCTAGGTCCCTGGCCGAAATTAAGACAGAAAAAGGAAAAATCTATCGGACGAACGTCCGCTAACAGAGACTAACGAATGAAAATGTTCGTTATAGAAACTAAACGAACGAACGTTTGCTAAATAATTAATAAAAAAATTGATTTTATAATAAAAAGAAAACCGAAACGAAAATCGATCGGTTTATTACCGGTTCGGCGGTTTGTCAAAAACCGGCGGCGGCTCGGGTGCGGGGGGGCACACTACGGCGCGGGCGTCGGGACGGCGGCGGCGTCCGGCGGGTGGCGGCGCGAGGCGATGCGGGGCAGGGCGAGTGAAACGGCGGCGGGGGCCAAGTGCGGCGGCGGCGCGATGGCGGAGGAGCGGTGGCGACTGTCGAGAGGAGGAGGAGGCGAGGGGCGGCGGTCCGGCCTTATAAAGGGCGAGGGAAGGGGAGGTGGCGTGGGGAAGGGGGCGAGGCGGCATGCGGCGGCGGGAGGTTAGGTAAAGGCGGTGCGGGGCGCTGGGCTGGCTTGGCCGGCCTAGTTCATTTTTTACGGAAAATAAATAAAATATTAATATAATATAGGCATATTATATATCAAAATTTTCAGAAAAAGATTCCTACAACATGGAAATTTTTGTAGAGTTAAATAAAATCCACAATTTTTTTAATTAAATCAAACAGTGCTTCTGGTTTATTTAAAATTCAAAATAAAATATTTTAAAATACCATAAATACCTCAAACTCATTTTTCTCCAATTTTCCATTGTAGGGAATCATTTTTCCCTATTTTCCATATATTTAATTTTTGGTGAAAAATAATTTGAATAAAAACCAAATAACTCCAAATTTAAAAATGAGTTTCAAAATACTTCATAGGAATTTCCAACTCATATTTCTTATAACTTGAAGAAGTCATTTTATCTTCTCTCATGAAAATCATTGAGTTGCATAAAGTTTCTGAATTTGAAATATTTTCCAAATGGAATTCAAATCTTTTCAAACCCCTTTTCATTTATTAAATGGAAGAAGTCATATCATCTGCACTCTATTGTTTTGTGATGAAATGAATTTGAATTCATGGAGATCATAAATTCCAAAGTGAAAGTTTTGGGAAAGTCATTTTATTCTCTCCCATTCAACTTTCAAAATTTTCAGATTTCACTCGATTTCACACAAGCAACCACACGAGCAAAAAAACTATCTATTTAATATAACATTCCAGAATTTAGAATTTTGGGATGTTACGGTAATCCACACCCGACCCCCATCCTCCTCCTCCTTTCACATCCCACATGCCCCGACCAACGACGCGAGCGCGACACCTTCCACCCTAATCATCGACCCGTCCACCAAATAAGCACCGGCCTAAGCCATGGTGCACGCATTATAGCCAGGACCTCAAGGAGCATTTGGCAGCGGAGAAGCAAATCGCGGCCGCACGCGCGAATGAGGTCGCGATGGCGGCCATTCATGCTGACGCCCAGATCTTGGAGGAGCACCTTGCTGTCGAGGCCACCATTGACGCCTCGCGCGCCAACGCCGCGACACGGTTGGCTACTTTAAACAGTTCGTGGCGTTTTCTCGAGGCCACCATCGGTGCCTTCGACGAAGACTACGAGGTGTTTTATCAGCGTGCACGTGCTTACCTCATCTCGAGAGCCAGCAGGTTGGTGACCGGGGCAGCTCAGGCAACTCACCACTACAACGAGGGCACCCACGATGCGGATGTCTCGTCCTCTTCCATGTCCAAGGAGCCAATCGTCATCGATATCTCCGACAATGAGTAGCTTGTCTTATTAACTCACTATAAGGACCCATGTTCAGTTTGCTAGCTACTGCCTTTCCTCAATAAATTCTAGTAAATTGTGATATCTACTTTTACCATGCAATCTTCTGCTATAGTGTATATGTTCTATATGTCGTGTAGTGTGGTGTTCAATTAACTGCTTGGTTTAATTCTGCAAATGTGATGTTCAATTCTTCAGGGTGCAATATTTCCAAGTTGTTAAGCATGCTTGGTTTGGTTAACTGTCTGATCTTCTATTAGGAGTAAGTTATATTGTTCAATTGGTGTTTAGTTAACTGCTTGGTTCATTTGTTGTGGCTTGGTTCACTTGTTGTGGTGTTTAGTTAACTACTTGGTTCAATTCTACAATGCGATGTTCAATTATTGTGGCTGCATTCTGTTATACCATGTGAGGAATAAATCGAATTTGGCTGTACTAAATACATGAGAAACAAATAGAATTGCTATATTTCCAAGTTGTTAAGCATGCTTGGTTTGGTTAACTGTCTGATCTTCTATTAGGAGTATGTTAGATTGTGCAATGTGGTGGTCATTAACGTTTGGTTCATTTGTTGTGGTGTTTAGTTAACTGCTTGGTTCAATTCTGCAATGTGATGTGGATAACCCACAAGTGTAGGGGATCGCAACAGTTTTCGAGGGTAAAGTATTCAACCCAAATTTATTGATTCGACACAAGGGGAGCCAAAGAATACTCTTAAGTATTAGCAGCTGAGTTGTCAATTCAACCACACCTGGAAACTTAGTATCTGCAGCACGATAGTTTAGTAGCAAAGTAATATGATAGTGGCGGTAGCAGCAATAAAAGTAACGATAGTGTTTTTGTAGTTTTTGTAATTGTAGCAGCGGAAAAGTAAATAACAACAAGCAATATGGGAAAAGCTTGTAGGCATTGGATCGGTGATGGGAAATTATGTCGGATGCAATTCATCATGTAGAAGTTATAACCTAGGGTGACACAGAACTAGCTCCAGTTCATCAATGCAATGTAGGCATGTATTCCGAATATAGTCATACGTCCTTATGGAAAAGAACTTGCATGACATCTTTTGTCCTACCCTCCCGTGGCAGCGGGGTCCTATTGGAAACTAAGGGATATTAAGGCCTCCTTTTAATAGAGTACCGGACCAAAGCATTAACACATAGTGAATACATGAACTCCTCAAACTATGGTCATCACCGGGAGTGGTCCCGATTATTTTCACTTAGGGGTTGCCGGATCATAACACATAGTAGGTGACTATAGACTTGCAAGATAGGATCAAGAACACACATATATTCATGAAAACATAATAGGTTCAGATCTGAAATCATGGCACTCGGGCCCTAGTGACAAGCATTAAGCATAGCAAAGTCATAGCAACATCAATCTCAGAACATAGTGGATACTAGGGATCAAACCCTAACAAAACTAACTCGATTACATGATAGATCCCATCCAACCCATCACCATCCAGCAAGCCTACGATGGAATTACTCATGCACGGCGGTGAGCATCATGGAATTGGTGATGGACGAAGGTTGATGATGACGATGGCGACGATCTCCACTCTCCGGAGCCCTGAACGGTCTCCAGATCAGCCCTCCTGAGAGAGATTAGGGCTTGGCGGCGGCTCCGTATCGTAAAACGCGATAATTCTTCCTCCCTGATTTTTTTCTCCCCGAAAGTGAATATATAGGATCTGGGGATACGTCGGTGGAGCACCAGGGGGCCCACGAGGCAGGGGGCGCCCCCACCCTCGTGGATAGGGTGTGGGCCCCCTGGTCTGGATCTTCTTGCAGGTATTTTTTATATTTTCCAAAATAATTCTCCGTGGATTTTCAGGTCATTTCGAGAACTTTTTATTTCTGCACAAAAACAACACCATGACAATTCTGCTGAAAACAGCGTTAGTCCGGGTTAGTTACATTCAAATCATGCAAGTTAGAGTCCAAAACAAGGGCAAAAGGGTTTGGAGAAGTAGATACGTTGGAGACGTATCAACTCCCCCAAGCTTAAACCTTTGCTTGTCCTCAAGCAATTCAGTTGATAAACTGAAAGTGATAAAGAAAAACTTTGACAAAATCTGTTTGCTCTTGTTGTTGTAAATATGTAAGCCAGCATTCAGGTTTTCAGCAAGATCATGAACTAACCACAATCACAATAACTTTCAGGTCTCAAGTCTACTCATATCAATGACAAAATCAACTAGCGAGCAATAATAATAAACCTTGGATGACAACACTTTCTCAAAACAATCATGATATGATATAACAAGATGGTATCTCGATGGCCCTTTCTGAGACCGCAAAACATAAATGCAGAGCACCTTTAAAGATCAAGGACTGACTAGACATTATAATTCATGGTAAAAGAGATCCAGTCATGATCATACTCAATGCAAATTAATAGTAATACATGCAAATGACAGAGGTGCTCTCCTACTGGTGCTCTTTGATAAGAGGATGATGACTCTGCATAAAAGTAAATAGATAGGCCCTTCGCAGAGGGAAGCACGGATTTGTAGAGGTGCTAGAGCTCGATTTTTAAATAGAGATGAATAACATTTTGAGCGGTATACTTTCATTGTCAACATAGCAACCAAGAATCTCAATTCTCCCATGCTACGCACATTATAGGCGGTTCCCAAACAGAATGGTAAAGTTTATACTCCCCCAACCACCAACAATCACACTCCACGGCCATCTGAATCCACGGGGTACCGTCCAAACAAGTAACAGCCCTAGGGGAGTTTTGTTTAATTATTATGATTTTGAGCATGGGACTGGGCATCCCGGTTACCAGCCATTTTCTCGTGAATGATGAGCAGAGTCCACTCATCGTGAGAATAATCCACCTGACATGGAAGATATAGACAGCCCTAGTTGATACATGAGCTGTTTGAGCATACAAAACAGAATTTTATTTGAAGGTTTAGAGTTTGGCACATACAAATTTACTTGGAACAGCAGGTAAATACCGCATATAGGAAGGTATGGTGGACTCATTGGAATAACTTTGGGGTTTATGGAAGTGGATGCACAAGCAGTATTCCCGCTTAGTACAGGTGAAGGCTAGAAAGAGACTGGGAAGCGACGAGCTAGAGAGCAACAACGGTCATTAACATGCATTAAAATTAATCAACAATGAATGCAAGCATGAGTAGGATATAAATCACCATGAACATAAATATTGTGGAGGCTATGTTGATTTGTTTCAACTACATGCGTGAACATGTGCCAAGTCAGACCACTTGAATCGTTCAAAGGAGGATACCACCCCATCATACCACATCACAACCATTTTAATATCATGTTGGCACGCAAGATAGACCATTATAAACTCTGAGCTAATTAAGCATGGCATAAGCAGGTATGATCTCTAGTTGTTATTGCAAGCATGTTTTATTCATAACAAGCTGAATCAGGAACGATGAACTATCATATTTACAAAAACAAGAGAGGTCAAGTTCATACCGGCTTTTCTCATCTCAATTAGTTCATCATATATCATCCTTATTGCCTTTCACTCGCACGACCGAACGGTCTGGATAATAATAATAGTGTACGTGCATTGGACTAAGCTGGAATGTGCGAGCATTTAATACAAGAGAGAAGACAAGGTAACATGGCTCAAGGTTAAATCAACAATAAAGCATGTGAGAGCCACTAAGCATTTTCAACATGGTCTTCTACTCTTAACCCCCAAAGAAAAGAAAATAAACTATTTACACGGGAAAGCTCCCAACAAGCAAAAGAAGAACGGGAAATCTTTTTGGGTTTTTTTTAATTACTACTACTACAAGCAAGGAAAGTAAACTAGCTAGAAGCTACAACTAATATATTTTTGTTTTTCTTAAGGTTTTTCTAGCACACGAGAAAAAGACTAAGAAAAAGAAATTGAAACTAAACATGGATGGTACAATGAAAGAGTGTGAGCACCGACAACTAGAATAAGTGTGTGAACATGAATGTAAAGTCGGTGAGAAACATGTACTCCCCCAAGCTTAGGCTTTTTGCCTAAGTTGGTCTATGGCCACGGATCAAAGCAACTCCCTCCAGTGTACTGAGATGTGTCCTCTGGGTGCCACTGGTTGGCAAGCTCATCCAGATCCCACCCATAAACAGACTGACGGTAAGGATCAAGTGGTGGCTCCGGCTCAGTCTCTGAAGCTTGTGCCTGGCTTTGGTACTTGTAGAAGGCATCTGATGTAACGAGATATATGCCTGTAGACAGATCAAACAGAGATGGTGCACGCAAGGTAACAATTTCACAATATTTTTCATCAAACCTTAATTTATAATTAAGCAACCTATCCTTGTCTTTAACAATAAAATCATGTGCTACCATGCTCTTGTAGTCTAGATAAATAGGGGCAAGCAATTTTTCTTCCTTCTCATGATGCCTAATAGGTATTCTAAAATGTTCAGCGAGGAGAGAAGCAAAGATGCCTCCAAAGAGAGGCTCCTTTGAGCGGTTCAGACTCAGTCGTTTAGCAACGACGGCACCCAAGCTAAAAGTTGTGTCTTGAAACAAAGCATGGCGTAAAATGACAATATCAGGGGCACTAAGATTCCCACAGTTCCCGCGACCAATTAAACATCTACTGGCAAATAAAGCAAAGTAGCGCAGAACAGGGAAGTGTATACTAGTGATTCTTGTCCCTGAGACTTGTCTAGTTTCCCCTATAGCTATCATGTCGATAAACTTTTCAACTTCTTCACGACGTGGTTCATCAAGTCTACCTCCAAAGGGTATCTTACATACTACACAAAATTCTAAGAGTGATATCTCCTTAATCTCATCATATAAGGGAAACTCCACTGTAGGTGGTGTTTTCTTAGAATGAAAATGAAAACTTTGCGTGAAATATTGGTGAGTAAGAGATAATGTTCACGTTGGTCGTGGAGGAAGTCGGTGAGGCCTGCATTATTTGCCAACCAATAAAAGTCTTCGGAAATCCCGGCGGACATCATGAAATCATTACAAGGACATTCGCACGGTTGAACTTCCGCCACGCGAGGAAGATTATATTTGGGCTTCTTATTTTCTTCTTTCTTCTTCTCCTCTGAGCTCTTACTGGAGGAGCCCCTCAACAATCTCTTTATCATTTTCCTTTTCTGAAAATTTCTGAAATTTTTAGTAACTCAAAATAAAAGTTAACCAAACTCAACAAGATTGATAGCAACAACTCCTACTAGTGCCTAGAGACTATATCATGCATTAGAACTACTTGGGACCGAGAAAATTTGACATGCAAGCTCAAGAACAAGGTCACCACAGCAGCAAAAATTTGTAACAAATAAAGCACTAGAACAAAAACTAATTGGACCAATGGAGGAGTCACATACCAAGGAACAATCTCCCCAAACAGTTTGGTGAATGGTGCTTTGAGCAAGGAGATTGAAAATGGCAGCAAGATGAGCTAGAACTCGGGTTTGAGCTGGTTGGTGATTTTTTTGTGAGGAAGAAGAAGAGTGTGGGTGCAGGAATAAGTGGAGGGGGTCCACGTGGGACCCACGAGGTAGGGGGCACGCCCTGGCAGGGGGGCGCTCCCTGGACCCTCGTGGCCAGGTGCTGGCTCCCCTCGCTGTGTGTTATGTGCCATATTTTCTCAGATATTCTGAAAAAACATATTTCATTTTCATGGCATTTGGAGAACTTTTATTATCTGGGTATTTTTTTATTGCACAGATAAGTCTGGAAACAGACATAAAATACTATTTTTGCTTTATTTGTCCTAATTAACAGGAAGTAAAAAGGAGGGTACAGAAGGTTGTGCTATCTAGATTCACCTATCCCATGCTCATCAAAAGGAATCCATTAACAAGGTTGATCAGGTCTTGTTAATAAACTCTTCCCGAATAACATGAAACTGGAGAATTTTCGAAAAACACTAAGTTACCTCAATGGGGATATGTATGTCCCCAACAATAAGAATGTCATATGTCTTCTTGACAGTAGGAAGAGGAAATTCAAAACCTCCAATAGTGATAGTTGAAAATTTTCCAATATAATTGATATTGTGGACCTGAGGTTGTTTCCTCGGAAAGTGTACTGTATGCTCATTACCATTGACATGAAAAGTGACATTGCCTTTGTTGCAATCAATAACAGCCCCTGCAGTATTCAAAAAGGGTCTACCAAGGATAATAGACATACTATCGTCCTTGGGAATATCAAGTATAACAAAGTCCGTTAGAATAGTAACATTTGCAACTACAACAGGCACATCCTCACAAATACCGACAGGTATAGCAGTTGATTTATCAGCCATTTGCAAAGATATTTCAGTAGGTGTCAACTTACTCAAGTCACGTCTACGATATAAAGACAGAGGCATAACACTAACACCGGCTCCAAGATCACATAAAGCAGTTTTAACATAGTTTTGTTTAATGGAGCAAGGTATAGTAGGTACTCCTGGATATCCTAGTTTCTTAGGTATTCCACCCTTAAAAGTATAATTGGCAAGCATGGTGGAAATTTCAACTTCAGGTATCTTCCTTTTATTGGTGATAATATCTTTCATATACTTAGCATAAGGATTTGTTTTAAGCACATCAGTCAAATGCATACGCAAAAAAGATAGGTCTAATCATTTCAGCAAAGCGCTCAAAATCCTCATCATCCTTTTTCTTGGATGGTTTCGGAGGAAAAGGCATGGGTTTCTGAACCCATGGTTCTCTTTCCCTATTGTGCTTCCTAGCAACAAAGTCTCTCTTATCATAATGTTGATTCTTTGATTGTGGGTTATCAAGATCAACAGCAGGTTCAATCTCTACATCATTATCACTGCTAGGTTGAGCATCATCACGAAAATCATCATTAATATTATCACTAGGTTCATGTTCATTACCAGATTGTGTCTCAGCATCATAAACAGATATATCATTGGGATTCTCAGGTGTGTCAGCTACAGGTTCACTAGAAGCATGCAAAGTCATATCATTTTTCTTTTTCTTTTTCTTAGAAGAACTAGGTGCACCTAAATTAGCTCTCTCAGAATCTTGCTCAATTCTCTTAGGGTGGCCTTCAGGATACAGAGGTTCCTGAGTTATTTTACCACCTCTAGTTGCTACTCTAACAGCATAATCATTATTCTTACTATTTAATTCATTGAGCAAATCATTCTGAGCCTTAAGTATTTGTTCTACTTGAGTGGTAACCATGGAAGCATGTTTAGTAATGAGTTTCAATTCACCTTTAGCTCTAGACAGATAATCTCTCAAGCGTTCAATCATATAAGAAATGTGTTGTAATTGTCTACCAACATAAGCATTGAAGTTTTCTTGTTTCACAATAAAATTGTCAAACTCATCTAAGCATTGGCTAGCAGACTTATAACGAGGAATATCACCTTCATCAAACCTATAAAGAGAATTTACCTTTACTACCTATGTCGGGTTATCAAGACCATGTATTTCTTCGATAGGTGGTAAATTCTTAACATCTTCAGCTTTAATACCTTTTTCTTTCATAGATTTCTTTGCCTCTTGCATATCTTCACGACTGAGAAATAGAACACCCCTTTTCTTCGGAGTTGTCTTAGGGTCTGGTTCAGGAAGTGTCCAATTATTTTCATTGGCCAGCATATTATTCAATAGTAATTCAGCTTGATCAATTGTTCTTTCCCTAAAAACACAACCAGCACAACTATCCAGGTGGTCTCTGGAAGCATCGGTTAGTCCGTTATAAAAGACATCAAGTATATCATTCATCTCAAGAGGATGATTAGGCAAAGCATTAAGTAATTGGAGAAGCCTCCCCCAAGCTTGTGGGAGACTCTCTTCTTCAATTTGCACAAAGTTATATATTTATCGTAAGGCAGCTTGTTTCTTATGAGCGGGAAAATATTTAGCAGAGAAGTAATACATCATATCCTGGGGACTACGCACACAATGAGGATCAAGAGAATTAAACCAAGTCTTAGCATCACCCTTTAACGAGAAAGGAAATAGCTTAAGGATATAGTAGTAACGAATATTTTCATCATTGGTAAACAGGGTGGCTATATCATTCAACTTAGTAAGATGTGCCACAACAGTTTCAGATTCATAGCCATGGAAAGGAACAGATTCAACCAAAGTAATTAAATCAAGATCAACAGAGAATTCATAATCCTTATTAGTAACATAGATAGGTGAAGTAGTGAAAGCAGGGCCATGTTTCATTCTAGCATTCAAGGACTTTTCTTTCAGCTTAGCTAATAGTTTCTTAAGATCATATCTATCATTGCAAGCAAGAAAGTATCTAGCAGTTTCTTCATCCATAACATGACCTTCAGGAACAATAGGCAATTCATATCTATTGGGAGAAGCTTCATCATCACTTTCATAAATATCATCAGCTTCAATATTTGCATTCTCCCTAACTTTAGCAATTTGTTCATCTAGAAATTCACCTAGTGGCACAATATTATCAGGCATAGAAGTAGTTTCATCATACATAGCAGAAGTGGCATCATCAAGAACATATGACATATCAGATTCAATAGCATAAGTTGGTGTCACAAATTTACCCATAACAGAAGGAGAATCACGTCCAGAGCTAGATGTCAGTTCCTTACCTCCCCTCGTAGTTGAGGGTAAGATCTTGATTTTTGAGTCCTTCAGATTCTTCATAGTGATCAACATATATAAATCCCAAGTGACTTAAAGAATAGAGCTGTGCTCCCCGGCAACGGCAGAAAATAGTCTTGGTAACCCACAAGTGTAGGGGATCGCAACAATTTTTCAGGGTAAAGTATTCAACCCAAATTTATTGATTCGACACAAGGGGAGCCAAAGAATACTCTTAAGTATTAGCAGCTGAGTTGTCAATTCAACCACACCTGGAAACTTAGTATCTGCAGCAAGATAGTTTAGTAGCAAAGTAATATGATAGTGGCGGTAGCAGCAATAAAAGTAACGATAGTGTTTTTGTAGTTTCTATAATAGTAGCAGCGGAAAAGTAAATAACAACAAGCAATATGGGAAAAGCTCATAGGCATTGGATCGGTGATGGGAAATTATGTCGGATGCAATTCATCATGTGGAAGTTATAACCTAGGGTGACACAGAACTAGCTTCAGTTCATCAATGCAATGTAGGCATGTATTCCGAATATAGTCATACGTGCTTATGGAAAAGAACTTGCACGACATCTTTTGTCCTACCCTCCCGTGGCAGCGGGGTCCTATTAGAAACTAAGGGATATTAAGGCCTCCTTTTAATAGAGTACCGGACCAAAGCATTAACACATAGTGAATACATGAACTCCTCAAACTATGGTCATCACCAGGAGTGGTCCCGATTATTGTCACTTCGGGGTTGCCGGATCATAACACATAATAGGTGACTATAGACTTGCAAGATAGGATCAAGAACACACATATATTCATGAAAACATAGTAGGTTCAGATCTGAAATCATGGTACTCGGGCCCTAGTGACAAGCATTAAGCATAGCAAAGTCATAGCAACATCAATCTTAGAACATAGTGGATACTAGGGATCAAACCCTAACAAAACTAACTCGATTACATGATAGATCCCATCCAACCCATCACCGTCCAACAAGCCTTCGATGGAATTACTCACGCACGGCGGTGAGCATCATGGAATTGGTGATGGAGGAAGGTTGTGATGACGATGGCGACGATCTCCACTCTCCGGATCCCCGAACGGACTCCAGATCAGCCCTCCCGAGAGAGATTAGAGCTTGGCGGCAGCTCCGTATCATAAAACGCGATAATTCTTCCTCCCTGATTTTTTTCTCCCTGAAAGTTAATATATAGGATCTCGGGATACGTCGATGGAGCACCAGGGGGGCCACGAGGCAGGGCGCGCCCCCACCCTCGTGGACAGGGTGTGGGCCCTTTGGTATGGGTCTTCTTGCATGTATTTTTTATATTTTCCAAAATAATTCTCCGTGGATTTTCAGGTCATTCCCAGAACTTTTTATTTCTGCACAAAAACAACACCATGATAATTCTGCTAAAAACAACGCTAGTCCGGGTTAGTTCCATTCAATTCATGCAAGTTAGAGTCCAAAACAAGGGCAAAAGGGTTTGGAAAAGTAGATGCGTTAGAGACGTATCAGATGTTCAATTGTTGTGGTTGCATTCTGTTATTGTATACCATGTGAGGAATAAATCGAATTTGGTTGCACTTAATACATGAGAAACATATACAAGTGCTATATTTCCTAGTTCTTAATCATGCTTAGTTTGGATAAAATGGGTTTTCCATGTGGCTTGAATTAATCTGATGAATCTGCAATGTGCTTATTTTAAATCAACATATTTTACTGATAGCATGCGAACCCTTACTTAACCTGATGACTAACTACCTTATATGTGTTGGAAACAATGGGAAGCATTGAGGTTTACAAGATGGTACTAACTATTACACCTTGCCTTTTTGAATTCCTTTGCCTCATTTCCAATATAGAGAAGATATTTATGCACATCCTTGTTTTTAGGCTTCACCGATGATTACCTCTCAAACCACCTCTGTGGTTAGGAGGCGAGGAAAGTTTTCATACAACACAATGGTTTAATATTGAAGTGTTCCTGAAGAGGTCAAAGGATGGACGGTCAATCATCCACAGGCACTGGCCTAAAGTTGCAAAGACCTTCAATATGAATGAAGGCTCAATGTTCGCCTTCCGCTTTAGCAGTTTTCCAGATGAGATGCATCTCTCTATGTACCATCTATGATGCTAATTTCGAAAGGTTCTAGATGTTGCATGTGAAACTTGCTGCTGGTGCAGTTGTGTAATGGGGTGGCTGAGTGCTGAAGCTATATCATGTTGTACTATGATGTATTACAATTATGAAATCATGCTCCCTTAATATGGAAATGGAACATATTATGTGCTTAATATGAATGTCAATTAGATTAGTAAATGGATTATTAATAATAGGGCAATTAGCTCGCTATTTGGCCAATTAGCTTACTAATTAGGTTTTCCTATTGCAAACGGTTAATGAGAAAACACCGTGGGCGATGACCTCAAGCAACACACACAGTTTCTAGGAATAAACTGTGTTGGATCAATGAACAATCATGTAAGTGCATCTAGTGCCCCTTAGTGATTTTGGTGTATTGAAGACTTATAGGTTAAGGGACTAATGTGTTTATGACTGTACACAAGTCTATAAGTCTATGAGGAGTTTGATATTTACAGAGAAAGTCGACCCCTAAAAATGAAGTTCTTCGACTGAAGACTTTGGATTTCTGAAGACTTTCTGAAGACTTTGAAAGTGAAGAAATTGGTGTGACCTTGAAGACTTGGTATTCATTTGAGGAACTTGAAGCGTGAAGACTTTTGTTTTCGTAGTTTCATTTTCTCTTTCTCGAGTCATAGGAAACACCGTACTGTTAAAGGGGGTCGAGGAAATACTAAGGAAAAATTTCCATTTGATGCTCAACTCAAAATCCTACACCTACCAATCCCTTCGAGTGAAGCCATTGGAAACCTCATACTGTTCAGTCATATTCTTCAGTGACAGAGACGAAGTTATTCTGTTCTCTGAGGAATTTGTTCTGACTAAGGAGTTAGGAATTCGCCAGTGCGGATTTCCTACAAGTGAGCAACATGATAGCCCTGAGGAATTTGATACTCAACATTCCGACCGTTGCTGTGATATGCGCCAGTTGTCCCAAAATATCTACCTACCAAACGGTCATATCATTTAAGGGCATTTCTGTCTTATCATGTCGGGCTGCTCCCTAGGCTATAAATAGCTGCCCCCTACAACCACTAGCTGGTTGGCTGCTCCGAGAGAAACTGACACTTGTCATAAGAGCAACCCATCCTCCGAGGACTTTGAGTGAAAATCATCATGTGAGGAAAAACCCAAAACCAAACCCAAACACCTACAAACCTAAAAGTGATTGAGCATCACTGAAGAATTGATCCTGAGTGGATCCGATGCTTGTTACCTTTGAAGATTGTGCTTCTTCTAGATGGTTAGGCGTCATGGTCTAGAGCATCCAAGAGAAATTGTGGATCGCCGAGTGACCGAGTTTGTGAAGGTTCTGAAGACACCTGTGAAGACTTACCACGAGTGATTGGGCGAGGTCTGTGTGACCTTAGCTCAAGGGGAATACAGTGAGGACTTGGTGTCTTGGACTGGGTGTCCAGGACTGGGTGTCCGGGACTGTGTGTCCTCAGGTTTAAATACCTAGCCGCCCTAACTAGATGTACAACTGAGACAGCAGTTGGAACTGGTCTAACAAATCATTGTCTTCACCAAGCTTACTAGTTCTATTTCCTCAACTCTTATATTTCCTCATATATGTGTTGTGTGCTTGTTCATATCTGTTTGAAGACTTTGACTGAAGACTTTCCTAATTTCCTTAGTTCAATTTCTTCAGCCTGTTTGTCTTCATCCTGTGTTATCCTCTGTTTACGCTTTCTGTACTCTGTGTCTGTCTTCATTTAATCATGATGACCATGCTTGTGTTCTGTTAGGCTTACTTCTAAGTACTTATTCCGCTGCAAGTTGTTCTTCTCTAAGGAATTTCCTCACCCGCAAATTCCTCAGTGAAGAATTCATAAAAATCGCCTATTCGCCCCCCTCTAGTCGATATAACGCACTTTCAATTGGTATCAGAGCAAGGTACTCCCTTATTCTGTGTGATTTTGGTTTAACCGCCTGGAGTTTTAGTTATGTCGACCGCAGGTACGATCAAGGTCTCTGCTGGGTGTCCTACCTTCGATGGGATGGACTACCCCTACTGGAAGAATAAGATGTGAATGCATCTTGAGGCAATTGATAACAATCTCTGGTATGTTGTGGAAAATGGTGTCCCCTCAGTCTCACCTTCTCTGAATGTTGCTGATGTGAAGAGATTCAAGCAACTCGGTTCTCAAGTGAAGAATATCATTTGTGGCCATCTGGGCAAAGGACAGTATGGAAGAGTGAGTGCTTTGGAAACTACTAAGCTTATCTGGGATAGGCTCTCCAAAGTCAATGAAGGAGTCTCAACACAGCGTGACTCTCGAGTTGATGTTCTTCGCAATCTCTTCAACCGCTTCAAAAGACTTGACAATGAAAATGTTCAGCAAACCTTCGATCGCCTCACTGACATCTCAAATGAGCTTCAAGCTCTTGGTGCCACTAACATCACCGACCATGAGGTGGTGAAGAAATTGCTGAGATCGATTGATTCCTCATTTGATACTCTGGCATTGATGATACAAGAGTGTGGTAATTACAAGTCACTTGATCCCGCTGATATTCTCGAAAGGCTAAATACTCATGAGTTCCAGCTTGCTGAAAAGAGAGATCTCTATGGTCCGAGCTATGGCAGATCACGTGCCCTGAAGGCCAAGGTCGTCTCCGAATCTGAAGGTGAAGATTCTGGTAGTAGCCTTGGTGATCCTGAAGAACTGAGCCAGGAGCTAGCACTGCTCATGAAGAAATTCCAAAGGTTCTCAAGACGTGGTCGCTTTGGAAAATTATCAAGGAGAAATGATTCCTCATCCAGTGACTACAATAAGAGGCTATGCCACAAATGCAAGAAGCCTGGTCACTATATTCAAGATTGTCCTCACTGGGAAAAGGAATCTAAGAAGAAGAAATACAAGGATTACAGTTCTGATGATGCGAAGAAGAAGAAGAAATCGTCAAAATCTTCATCATCAAAATCCTCAAAGTCTTCATCTCACAAGAAGAGCAGCTCCAAGAAAGCTCGGGCATTCATTGGCAAGGAAATGGACTCTGAGGCTCAATCTGAGGATCATGAGGAAGAGAAGGAATCTCAGGAGTCTGAGTCTGGTGTGGCAAGTCTAGCTCTCACTACTGCATTCATCAGCAAGTCTATCTTCAACCCTGAAGAAAATGACTTCACCAACAAGGCTGATGAAGGCAATGATGACTATGCTCCCACCTATTGCTTCATGGCAAAGGGTGCCAAGGTACTCAAATATGCCTCCTCTGAATCTAGTGAGAATGAATCTGATGAAAACCTCAAGCCCAACTATTCTAAACTTGCTAAGATTGTTGTGCAACAACAAAAGGCTTTTGAAAAGGTTCAAAACATGCTAGATAAAAGTGATGATATGTTGGGTGAAGAAATGGATCGCAATAAAATCTTGACTAAAAATCTTCAGAGACTTCAGTCTAGGTTTGAAAATCTTCAAGGTCATCATAACACTCTCTTATCTAATCATGAGAAGCTTTCTTATGAATTTCTTCAACGAAAGCAAGATCTTGAAAAGCTAAGAGTGAGTTATGAAGATCTTCAGAAGGAGCGCGATTCATTACTTGCTCAACAAATTAGCACTTCTCAGGAGGAATTCATTTCCCCCATGCCTTAAATGCATGGAACGTGAATCCGCTAATTCTTCACCTGAATGTTCAAATGCTTCCAATGCTACAAATTCTTCAACTATCTCTGCTATCACTAATTCCTCATCTGAGGACATTGCTAGTATCACTAATGATGCAGGGCTGAAGGAATTGTACATGACAGGCATGTAAAAAAGCCTCAAAGGGCATCAGACTCTTTGTGATGTGCTTAAAAAGCAGATCCTCAAGAGGACCCCTAGGAAAGAGGGTATTGCCTTTGAGAGGAAACTCAATGCTGACGGTACATATTGGAAGCCTGAGCAGTACCCCAAAACCTCATGGGTTGCTGCAAAAGGACCTCCAGTTGATCCGTCTAATTTATCTGGCTTTACATGTGAATCTCCTCATTCTTCGGATGAGTCATTTAACTCCAACTATAAACTGTTCAAAAATCAGAATGGTGAAGTATTTGCTAGATATGTTGGAAATAACTGCAGGAATGGTCCCCCTATGAAGAAAATCTAGGTCCCTAAGAGGCACCTTGAAAGTCTTCAAGTGAATGTCCTCATGACACCTCGTGTGAGGAATAGGAACCCCTGATCAAACTCTTCATATGGATCAAAATCTTCATATGGACTAAATTCCTCAAAAGGATCAAAATCCTCATATGAATATCATCGTGCTAATAACTCTGTTTCGCAGGGAAGAGCTAAGGGCTATGAATATGAGCATTATTCTTCTAACCATTATGTTCATAAGTCCTCGAAGAATTTCTCTGCCTATTCATATGCTTATCCTAACTCCTCTTATGTGAAACAAAATGGGATGGCTTCTATGCCACCTTTCTCGTATGGAGCTCGCAGAGTGATGAACTCTTTGCCACCCCTTCAGATGTGGGTGGTGAAGAAAAAGAACTAATCTCTTCTGCAGGGCCAGGTCTCCAGACGTGCTCAAACGTCTAAAGAATTTGCTGAAGACCTGAAATGTGCCTGAAAGGACGTAGGCTAATCATGATAAAATGAACTCTCATTTCTCACGTCCTCATACTGCTTTATCCATTGCATTGCTTGATGAAATTGATTTGATGAATTGATGTCATATTCTTCACTGATGAAGTATATGAGTTTGTAAGCTGCACTAATTCATCTGCAGGATGATCAACCCAAAGCCTCTGAGTGGGTCCTCGATAGTGGATGTACAAATCACATGACTGGTGACAAGAATCTATTGATGGATGCTCCCTTATCTCCATCTCATCTGAAGCATATCATCTTCACTGACAAAGGCAAAAGTCAGGTATTGGGTCTAGGTAAGGTTGCCATCTCAAAGGATAGACACATGGACAAAGTCGTGCTTGTCGAGTCCTTAGGATACAACCTCATGTCTGTCTCAATGCTTTGCGATCTTGATATGGTTGTAGTCTTCAGCAAGTATCGTTGTGTTGTGATCATGGAATCTGAGAATTCCAAAGTCTTCGAAGGCTTTAGGAGAGGAGACTTGTATATTGTTGATTTCTCTACAGGACCTCAAGCAGCTGTGTGTCTACTTGCAAAAGCTTCAGAAGGCTGGCTATGGCATCGACGACTTGGTCATGCAGGCATGAGGAATTTGCACATGCTTGCGAAGAATAAACATGTCATTGGCATTGAGAATGTCAAATTCCTCAAGGATCACTTATGCGGAGCCTGTGAAGCTAGAAAGATGACCAAGGCCAAGCATCCAGCGAAGACTATCATGACTACTACTCGACCATTTGAATTGGTTCATATGGATCTCTTTGGTCCTAATCATTATTCTGCAGTTTCAAATGATGCATCTCAATATGGCTTTGTTATTGTTGATGATTACTCTCGATACACATGGGTACACATTATTACTTACAAACATGAAGTGCAGGAAGTCTTCAAACGATTTTCCTCGAGGGCTTCAACCAACTTTGGTGTGAAGATCAAGCACATCAGAAGTGACAATGGAACTGGGTTCAAGAATTCTGGTCTTGATGACTATCTTGATGAACTTGGTATTACTCATGAGTTATCTGCTCCTCATACTCCTTAACAGAATGGCGTCATGGAGCGCAAGAACAGGACTCTTGCTGAGGTGGCTTGCACTATGCTTGATGAATACAAAACACCTCGTCGTTTCTGGATTGATGCAATTGATACTGCGTGCCACATCATCAACGGAGTATATCTTCACAAATTCTCCAAAAAGACTGCCTATGAACTCCTCACTGACAAGAAACCCAATGTGAGTTATTGCAAATTCTTCGGTGCTAAATGTTGGATTAGAGATCCTCATCACAACTCAAAATTTCCACCGAAAGCACATGAAGGGTTTATGCTTGGTTACGGAAAGGACTCGCACACCTACAGAGTCTTCAATAACATTCTTCACAAGGTTGTTGAAACTGTAGATGTGCGGTTCGATGAAAATAACGGCTTGCAAAGAGAGCACCTACCTTCTGTAATAGATGAACCGGCACCTGAGGAGTCTATAAAGTTCAAGGCTACTGAGGATGTCATTCTGACCGAAGAATCTGCTGAAGAATTCATTCCAGAACGTGAAGAACGTCGAGCTAATGCACCTGAAGAAAATGATGAAGAAAATGGTACTGAAGAAAATGTTGATCAAATTCCTCGACGACAACCAGCTCATCCTCGCATTGCAAAAGAAGTGCAGATTGAGAAAATCATCGATGACATTGAAGCACCAGGTCCTCTCACACGCTCAAGAGCTTCACATTTATCTAACTTTTGTGGGAACTTTGCTTTTGTCTCTATCACAGAGCCCACTAAGGTAGATGAAGCATTTCTAGAGCCTGAGTGGATTCAAGCTATGCAAGAAGAATTACATCAATTCGATCTCAACAACATCTGGGAACTAGTCAAACATCCAGATCCTCGCAAGCACAATATCATTGACACAAAGTGGATATACCGCAACAAGCAAGATGAAAATGGCCTTGTGGTAAGGAATAAGGCACGGCTTGTAGCTCAAGGCTACACACAGGTTGAAGGAATTGATTTCGATGAAACTTTTGCAGTTGTTGCTAGACTTGAGGCTATTCGCATATTGCTTGCTTATGCTAACCATCATGATATCACTCTATATCAAATGGATGTAAAAAGTTCATTCCTCAATGGTAAGCTTGAGGAATAAGTATATGTTGCTCAACCCCCAGGTTTTAAAGATCCAAAGAATCCTGACAAAGTTTTCAGACTCAATAAGGCCCTCTATGGCCTCAAGCAGGCCCCTCGGGCGTGGTATGATACTTTGAAGGAATTCCTCATGAAGAAAGGCTTCAAACCCGGTTCACTTGATCCTACTCTTTTCACTAAATCTTATGATGGTGAATTATTTGTGTGTCAAATATATGTTGATGATATTATCTTTGGCTGTACTGACCAATGTTATAGTGATGAATTTGCCTATATGATGAGTGAAGAATATCAAATGTCTATGATGGGAGAATTGAAATTCTTCTTAGGTCTTCAAATTCATCAACAACGCAATGGCATATTCATATCTCATGAGAAATACCTCAAGGATGTACTAAGGAAATTTAGCATGCAAGATTGCAAAGGCGTCAAAATCCCTATGCCCACAAATGGCCATCTGTGCACTGATGAAAATGGTATTGACTTAAATCATAAGGTATACCACTCCATGATTGGTTCTTTATTGTACTTATGTGCATCTATGCCAGATATAATGCTTAGTGTTTGCATGTGTGCCCAATTTCAAGCTACACCGAAGGAATCACACCATAAGGCTGTGAAACATATTCTTCGATATCTAGCTCACACACCAACACTTGGATTATGGTACCCCAAGGGCTCGGCTTTTGATCTCATTGGATATTCAGGCTCTGACTATGCTGGTGATCGTGTGGACCGCAAGTCAACATCTGGTACATGTCACTTCCTCGGAAGATCTTTGGTCTATTGGTCTTCGAAGAAACAGAACTGCGTATCACTGTCTACTGCTGAAGCTGAGTATATTGTTGTTGGTTCTTGCTGTGCTCAATTGCTATGGATGAAGCAAACGCTCAAGGACTATGGCATCAATGTGAAGAATGTGCCTCTCTTCTGTGACAATGAGAGTTCCATCAAAATTTCTCACAACCCAGTTCAGCACTCGAAGACAAAGCACATTCAGATTCGTCATCATCTTCTTCGTGATCATGTGTTGAAGGGCGACATTTCTATTGAGCGTGTGAAGACTGAAGAACAGCTAGCCGATATCTTCACAAAGCCTTTGGATGAGAAGAGATTTAGCAAGTTGCGGTGTAGGCTAAATATCTTAGAATCTTCAAATGTTCTTTGAATAGGACACTCATCCTAACACTTATGCAAAATTGATGAGTTAGATGTGCAACACATGAAGAAATGTTTTTCTTCAATCAATGAAGAATAACACTCTAAGTATGAAGAAATTAACGAAGAATTTGATTCTAAGAACCCTACAACAATTGTACGTGGTGTCTGAAATCATCATTCTTATACGGTGGGTCACGCCACCACCAAAGTTGAAAATCTTCATTTTGAATTTTTCGGGAATTCCTCAGTTGTTCATATTCTTCAACTTTGCATTGTCTTCACCTTTTTGTTTTTTTCATTGGCTATATATAAATGAGTTTATGTCCTCTACAACATTCACTTATTGCAAATTCTTCAAGCTGTTTTTCTCGCTAAGTGAATGTGATCAGACCCTTCCCCCTCTATGCTATACTCAACCCATTCTATTCACAAATTCTTCATGTGCGTTCTATTTGAAACTCGTTCAAAATCTTCACTGTGTCCTTGTCAGCTGAAGAATTTGCGAACGCAACATTAAAACTTATCTTATCCAAAAAAATTGGTTTTGCCGCTCAAATCATTCCGCATCCCATGACAATACTTATCTATTCACCCACGATCTCACATGATCTCCACTTCTCAGTACGTGGGTGACACATGTCGAGCGAATGAGAAGGGTCAGGGGCACGTTCGCCCAAATTCTTCGGGCGAACGGTTATTCATCTCCGTTATAAATACCCCCTCCCCTTCCTCATTTCACCTTTACTCCGCTCGAACTCTCTCTCTCTCGCTCGAGCTTCTCCGACCCTAGCGCCGCCGCTACTTCATCGTCGCCAGTGAGGAAGAGCTTCACTTCCTCAACTTCGTCGCCATCGTACTCGCGCCGTCCATGGATTTCTTCACTCCGCCGTCGTTGTAGCTATCTTCCTCAGCCAAGTTAGGGCGTGGAAGATCTGCACTGACGAACTTCACTTCTCCATCTCACAGTTCGTCGTGTTCTTCGTCCACGGTAATTAAAAGTTACTTTTACTGCCCTCTTTGATTCGAATGTTTTCTACAAAATCCTCAAAGGTGTTTTTCTTCAAATCCTCACACACTAAACACCTCACATGTCATCTTTTCTTGATTCAATTTCTCTAAGCTATGTTTTTCTTCAAGATTCCTCAATTGTGTGGATTTTCAATCCATACAACTCTGGAACCTAAGACAAAGAACGCTTAGTGAAATTCTTCAAGACTCATCTGGTCAAATTCCTCAAACTTGTTCTTTTTACAAAACCTTCTGAGAATGCATATGACCTCTCCAAATTCCTCGCAACTATACTCTGTTCATAGGTACTCATGTCCACTGCTGAATCACTAGGTTCTCATCAACTTAACTCATTTTCAGCGTTCCTCGAAGAAAAGTTGCATACTTCTTCAGAGAATTAAATTGTTCAAATTCCTCGTCTGGAAAAATGGCTGATGGAAAGAAGCCACAAAAGGGAGGAAAGAGGCCTGAGGTCAACACTGCTTTTGAGATCCCTGAAGACATATATGCTGACTATTCCACTCCTGATGAGGCAAAGTATGAAAAAGAGGACAACAATCAGTGCAAGGTGTGCATACAGAGAATAGAGAGGAGATGGGCAAGAGAGTGGAGGGAGTACAGGTATGTAACTCCCAAGTACATGAAGAAATTCGCAGTCAATCCTCCATGCCCAAGACCTCCATTGGCACATGGCCAAGTAGCAGATCCCACTAGCCTCAAGTGCGGTGAGGATTATCCTGATGAATGGGCCAAGCGCCAGGCCAAGTTGGCCAAACAAGCAAAAGAAGCAGTGAGAAAATTCAACGAAGACTCTGCTGCTGCTGCTGCCACTGCTGTGGCCTCTGCTAGCAAGCCGAAGAAGGCCATGGCAAAGAAGCCTGCTCATAAGCCAAGTGCTTCGTCTTCAATGCCCTCACGACCAAGTTCCTCAGCAATGCCCTCACGGTCAGATTCTTCAAAGCCCTCACGGCCAACTCCTCAAGCTGCTCCTGCTCCTTCAAAGTCCTCAGCTCCTTCACCAAAGTCTTCAGATGCTCCGACAAAATCCTCTGCACCAGTGCATCTCACCACATGTCAAAGGACTGCGAGCATATCTATCGCCTGAGGAGCCTCTTCAAGTTCCTCAAATGCTCCAAGTTCCTTAGCTGGCCCCTCTCTGCTGAAGAAAAAGACCACTGTTGGACGAGGTTATCGCCCAAGTCCTCACAAGAAGCAAGTCACTTTCCAAGTGTCGTCTAATGATGATGAAGCTGATGATGAAAACTGGTTGAAATCATCAGAGACAGGCAACACAGGGCCGCTAGAGCCAAAGGAAGCACTGTGTCACTGATTTTGGATCCGAAAGTGATCCTCGACTTCATTGATCTCTGGCATCAGGATCCCAACACTCCTATGCCTGACTTCAATCTGACTCCTGGCTAAAGTCACATGCTAACCGCCTTCATAGGCAAAGAAAAATGGACATTTTAAAAGGCCAGACAGACGAAGAAAGCGCAGTACAAGAAGGAGCGCTACCTGAAGAAAAACGTTGTCAATATGACACCTGATGAACTTGTGAAGCTTCAGGGTGAAATCAAGACCCTCATTGATGAATTTGACGCATACTGTGCAGACTGGATGGGCCCCAAAGTCAGATTTGTGAATTTGACAAAAGGATTTTCTTCAAATGTTGCACGTCCAACGCACATTGAAATTCCTCAGGCTGAAGCATCTCTTCAGTCTACTGAAGAACATGCCAGCACCGTTGAAGAACATCAGGATGCTGAAGAAAATGAGAATACCATGGTTGATGACTGCATTCCGGCCGCTGAAGAAATTGCCAGGGCAACCTCTAGTGTTGCGCCTAAAGAAAATGTCAGGCTAGCTGGAGCATCAAAGGTTGTGCCTGAAGAAAATGAAGAAGTCGGGGCAACTACAACAGTTGTGCCTGAAGAAATTCAACCAAATTCCTCTGCTCCTCATGCGCCTACTCCAACTCCAATCCTTCCATCTGCATCAGATGTGAAGAAAACCAAGGCTGCAGAGCGTGCAACTATGAAGAAAAGGAAGGCATCAACTTCATCAGATTCTTCAGCTCCGAAGAAGATGAAGCCATTGACAAGCTCAGTTGACAACCCAATTGATGACATTCCTATTTCAACCATGCCATCAAAGGAACTTGTTCCGTTTGATGAAGAATATGTGATTCCATGTGAATCAGAAGAAGACATTCCCTCTGCTGCTTCCTCAGAGCAGACGGATGAAGAAATTGAAGTGGATGCAATCCCTTCAACACCAATTATCTCCTCACCTATGCCTCGGTTCACTGCTGAAGAGGCCGGCATTGAGGAATTGGAGGAACAAGACTCTGACGTGGACATTGGGAATGCTACTCCATTGATGAATGATGACTTTTGGGATAGTCAGCATCCCAACTCTCCTCTATTCACGCCACTGGAACAAATTCCTCAGTCCCCAGCACATATTGTTCCATTGGGCTCTGAGGAAACTCAACCCACACCATCTGTCCATGAAGACATTCCAGCCCCTAGTGTTGAAGAAACTGCTGCTGCTGAATCCATGAAGACTCAGACTGCCACTGAAGAGGAACCAGAAATTCCTCAGCCTGAAGAAACTGAGATTGCGAATCCTGAGGTTGTGATGCAACTGACTGACACTCCTCAACCCAAGCCAAAGGATCCATTCTCACAGAAGCAAACGTTCAAGAAGGCTGATTTCTTCAATGAGCATGTATTCTTCAGTGAGTACAACCCCTATGACTCTGCTCGCATTAGGAAGAGGCGTTTCTGGACTGCCAACCAAGCAAATTTTTATTCCTCGGTGTTGTTCAACAAAGACAAAGTCTTCGATCATGAGCACATTCCTCACGTGGATATGGAATCTTTGTCGTGCTTCGTGACAGTCCTTAGTGTTCTTCACGACGCTGGACTATTAGGTTTCTGCACTGATATCTGTGATTGGAATGAAGAACTTATTCTTCAATTCTATGCAACGCTGCACATCATCGGAAACTCTGAAGATGTGAATTTATGGGTGCTGGACTAGATGACCGAAAATACTCACTACAAGGCACCATCTACTGAATTACTTCAAGCTTTGCCTCTCAGTCCTCCCACTGAAGCTGCTCGCTGCATGTATGAAGAAACTGAACTTACATATCATTATATGCAAGTGCTGATGAAGTCATTGAAGCCAGGTCAAGCCCCAAGGACCAAATTCCTCATGAAGGAATTGCTATTTATGCCTCGGATGGTCTATCGCATTCTGACAAAGACATTTATTCCTATCAAGGGCCATGACTCAAATGATGAAGAAGTCATTGGCATCATGACGAATCTGTTGTTCAACATCATCCATGGCGTCCCCGTCAACTTCCATGATTTCTTCATGAGAACTATGGCAAATGTTGCACTGTCCCCTTTCAACCTGAAGCCTTATGCTCCGTGGATTATAAGATTCATCAGAACAAGGTCTTTAGTAAACTACAAAGCTGATACACAGAATCATTGCAGCTACTTGCCCCCGATTGAAGTCCTCAAACGGACATATACCTCAGCTGATGACTAGGGCAAGGCTTCTACTATTTTTTATGAAGGCATTCGTCCATTGGATGGTCAATTTCACAAAGCTGCATCCAACTCCACCAATGACGACTCTGCCACCCATGACTTTGCCGCCAATGCACCCAAGCAAAATCCTCAAGGCACAGCTCCCAGGGTGATGACTGATCGTGAGCTTCTCCTCAGTCTTCACCAGAAGGTTGATCGCAATCACAAATGGGTCAAGCGTCAGTTTGGTTCAATTCTTCACAACATGACTTCTACCCACAATGCAGTGAAGAAAAACCATTATTACCTCCATGAAACCCTCAACCGTACCTGGGCTGTTCTGTCTCACCTTTATGGCGAAGAAGATCTGAAGAAAATGGGTCTCAAGGATGACTTTGACTGGTCTGTTCTGTTGGGGAACATAGTATTTTCAAAATTTTCCTACGATCACGCAAGATCTATCTACCAGATGCATAGCAACGAGGGGGAGAGTGTGTCTACGTACCCTTGTAGACCGAAAGCGGAAGCGTCTAGTGACGTAGTTGATGTAGTCGAACTTCTTCGCGATCCAACCAATCAAGCACCGAATGTACGGCACCTCCGCGTTCAGCACACATTCAGCTTGATGACGTCCCACGAGCTCTTGATCCAATTGAGCTTCACGGGAGAGTTTCGTTAGCACGACGGCGTGGTGACGGAGATGATGAAGTTACCATCGCAGGGCTTCGCCTAAGCGCTGCAACGATATGACCGAGGTGTGTTACTGTGGAGGGGGGGCACCACACACGGTTGGGAGAGATCAACTGATCAACTTGTGTGTTCTAGGGTGCCTCCTGCCCCCGTATATAAAGGAGCAAAGGGGAGGCCGTTCGACCCTCTATGCCGCGCCTAGGGTGCAATCCTACTAGGAATAGGATTGCAATCCTATTCCTAGTAGGAATCACCAAGAGGGGAAGGAAAGAGAGGGAGAGAAGGAGAAGGAAAGAGGGGGCTGTTGGGAAACGTAGTATTTTCAAAAATTTCCTACGATCATGCAAGATCTATCTACTAGATGCATAGCAACGAGGGGGAGAGTGTGTCTACGTACCCTCGTAGACCGGGAGCGGAAGCGTCAAGTGACGCGGTTGATGTAGTCGAACTTCTTCGCGATCCAACCGATCAAGCACCGAACGTACGGCATCTCCGCAGTCAGCACACGTTCAGCTTGATGACGTCCCACGAGCTCTTGATCCAGTTGAACTTCACGGGAGAGTTTCGCCAGCACGACGGCGTGGTGACAGATATGATGTATCTACCGGCGCAGGGCTTCGCCTAAGCACAACAACGGTATGACCGAGGTGTGTTTCTATGGAGAGGGAAACCGCACACGGCTAAAACAATTCAACTTGTGTGTCCTAGGGTGCCCCCTGCCCCCGTATATGAAGGAGCAAGGGAGAGGCTGGCCCTAGAGGGGGCGCGCCAAGTGTGGGCAGTCCTACTAGGACTCCCAAGTCCTAGTAGGATTCCCCTTCCCTTTTCGGAGTAGGAGAGAAGGAAAGAGGTGGAGAGGGAGAAGGAAAAGGGGGCTGCACCCCTTGTCCAATTCGGACCAGAGGGGGGGCGCGCGCCTCCTTCCTTTTGGCCTTTCTCCTCTATTCCCGTATGGCCCAATAAGGCCCATATACTCCGAAAAATACCCGAATCACTCGGAACCTTTCCGATGTCCGAATATAGTCGTCTAATATATCAATATTTACGTCTCGACCATTTCGAGACTCCTCGTCATGTCCCCGGTCTCATCCGGGACTCCGAACTCCTTCGGTACATCAAAACTCATAAACTCATAATACCGATCGTCATCAAACGTTAAGCGTGAGGACCCTACGGGTTCGAGAACTATGTAGACATGACCGAGACTCATCTCCGGTCAATAACCAATAGCAGAACCTGGATGCTCATATTGGCTCCTACATATTCTACGAAGATCTTTATCGGTCAAACCGCATAACAACATATGTTGTTCCTTTTGTCATTGGTATGTTACTTGCCCGAGAATCGATCGTCGGTATCTCTATACCTAGTTCAATCTCGTTACCGGCAAGTCTCTTTACTCGTTCCGTAATACATCATCTCTTGACTAACTCATTAGTCTTTTGCTTGCAAGGCTTATTATGATGTGCATTACCGAGAGGGTCCAGAGATACCTCTCTGACACTCGGAGTGACAAATCCTAGTATTGATCTATGCCAACACCACGAACACTTTCGGAGACACCTGTAGAGCATCTTTATGATCATCCAGTTACGTTATGATGTTTGATAGAACACAAGGTGTTCCTACGGTATTCGGGAGTTGCATAATCTCATAGTCATAGGAACATGTATAAGTCATGAAGAAAGCAATAGCAGTAAAACTAAACGATCATAGTGCTAAGCTAACGGATGGGTCTTGTCCATCACATCATTCTCCTAATGATGTGATCCCGTTGATCAAACGACAACTCATGTCTATGGTTAGGAAACATAACCATCTTTGATCAATGAGCTAGTCTAGTAGAGGCATACTAGGGACACTCTGTTTTGTCTATGTATTCACACATGTACTAAGTTTCCGGCTAATACAATTCTAGCATGAATAATGAACATTTATCATGATATAAGGAAATATAAATAACAACTTTATTATTGCCTCTAGGGCATATTTCCTTCAGTCTCCCACTTGCACTAGAGTCAATAATCTAGCTCACATCGCCATGTGATTTAATACCGATAGTTCACATCGTTATGTGAATAACACCCATAGTTCACATCGCCATGTGACCAACACCCAAAGGGTTTACTAGAGTCAATAATCTAGTTCACATCGCTATGTGATTAATACCCAAGAGTAATAAGGTGTGATCATGTTTTGCTTGTGAGAGAAGTTTAGTCAACGGTGATGACCGTCAACCATAAGGGATCTATTGCAGCGTTTTCGATAAGTAAGAGTGTCGAACCCAACGAGGAGCAGAAGGTATTGATAAGCAATTCTGAGTAAGAAATTACTGCAAGCACTGAAAGATAACTTTTAGGGGTTTTCTCGGTATAAGCAACAAGTAAGTAAAAGCAAGTAATGTAAAAGGTACTGAGAGTAACAAGTGGCCCAATCCTTTCTTAGCAAAGGAGAGGCCTAGCAACTGAACTTATAAAGACTAAAGCGTTCTTGAGGACACACGGGAGATGTAGTCATCTGCTTTCGCCATATTCCGTATCGATACTATGTTATGTGTTGATAAGTGTTGAGTGGGTGGATCTATGCTAGTACACTCTCTAGACTAAGATGAGTGCACTCTTATGATTAAACACCTTGCAAGCATCCACAAATACAAGATAGAATTTAAGGCAAAAGCCTAACCATAGCATTACGATCGAGGATCCATTATTCCCTTATGCAAAAGCGTGTGAACTGGGGTTCAGGTTTCTGTCACTCCGGCAACCCACCATAAGCATTCTTTATACACAATGTATTCCCCTAGGTCCTTAATAAGGCGAAGTGTTGGGTGTTCGACTCACACAACACCACTAGTAGAATGACAACGCAACTTAAGTATCAAACAACACATATTACTTCAACAGCATATGACTACTAACAACAAGACTTTCCCCATGGCCTCAAGAACTAAGGTAACTACTCACGAGACATAAAGGAGATCATAATCAGTGGGGATAAATAGGTGATAAACAATCTGGACATAACAATATTTCTCCAACAAAACTCAATAGCATTCACCACAAGGCAATGATCAACACCGATAGAGTAAAGAGGATAGGTAGTACGAGTTACAACGCAAGTTACGATTGTAAGATGAGATTTGGATGAAGATGGAGATGGTGTTGGTGTTGGGGATGATGTTGATGATGATCTCGATGATGCCCGTGACGATGGTGATGACGATGGCGACGATCTCCCCTTCCAAGAGGTGATCTCCCCGGCGGAATCTGCCCGCCGGAGATGCCCTTTTCTTCTCTGTAGGTTTCCGCCTCGGAGCGGCGGCAGAACTCCGTCAAAAGTCTTCTTTTTAGGGTTTTCGGAGAACGGAGAATATATATGCAAAAGGGGGCATCCGGAAGTGGGCCAGGGGCTCCAGGCGCCCCCCGGCGCGGCCAGGGGGGGCGCGCCAGCAGGCCGCCTGGGCACCCCGTGGCCCCCCTCTGGCTCCCCTTTTGCGTGTCTTCGTGATTCATCTGAAAAATAACTCCCGTCGATTTTCACGTAATTTGGAGGTATTCTTCTTCAGCAACTCAGCATCCACTTTTTACTGCTGAATCCTGCGTCTGCTGTTCCGGCATCGGAGAGTTTGCAAACTGTGTAAAATAGACCAAAACAACATAAGAACATCACCGTAACGTGAAATATATCAATGAATAAGGATAAATTATGATACAAAATAGTGATGCATTTTGGACGTATCAACACCCCCAAGCTTAGACCTCGCTTGTCCCCAAGCGAATATGAACTCGGTAAACCTGTCCACAAGTTTAGAGAGTGAAGTGTCGATAAATAGAATACGGACAAGAAGCATCATAGTTTCTTTACTCACTCAAATATCCTCAACAGGAATCTTCAACTCATAAGGCCCTTATGAAAGAGTGATAACACTTATATTCGAAAGTAGGGCTAGGGAAACTCATTATATCATGGCAAACATGTCCTTTGGTCAAAGAACAACAAATAGGTTTAACTTTTGCTTATATTTTGGTGAGATCAATTGAAGCTTTTTGAGATAACATGTTAATAGGCAAGAAGTGAAAATGTTAACACAAAGGAAGATATTTTCCTTAACTGGGCATGACAAACAACTTACTTATCGAATGATAATGTCAACAAGGATATGATATGACAAATCTTAATGCAGCATTATATGAATGAACCCTTATCAACATCAAATGTCTGCTCTCTTTGAGAAATAGAAGGAAGTAGGAATAACTGACTCAACTTAAAATTAAAAGATAGGCCCTGCTCTAGGGTAGTAGGGAAAACTCATGTGCTATCCTCAAATCAAACAGGATGAAAACAAGTTTTTTAGGGGTGCATGATTTGTCAACGAATGCTAATAGATAACTCAATTTCTTTTTTGAGCTGGACAAGTTTCGAGGAACGGCTCCCGCACGAGGATGATAACATCCTCTTATTCTCCTTGTTTATCACTGCCAAAGTTTTCTGATTTCTCATGAACAAAGCGTGAAGGAGGGTTTGTTTGTTATTATTTTTAAGTCGGGCGCACTCTTTGCCAGCTCCTTCTCATATTATGGGTTTGCACATTAGACATGCAATCCCGGGGTGAAGCTTGTCCAACTCAAGAAGACTATGAATTAGCTATTACTTCCTCATGAGCTGAAACAGAGGCACAAAACAAAAGATTTTGAACATTTAAGGATAACACATAAATTATATACTTTAGGAGGTGGTAGTGGAATACCACGAATAGGTAGGTATGGTGGACTCATATGGAAGGTATTGGCTTAAGGGTATGGATGCACAAGCAGAATTCCGCTTAGTACAGGGTTAGGCTAGCAAAGGTTTTGAGAGAACAGACAATTGATGATGACTAAGATGCGAAGCAATATAAAGCATGAACACTGTAATAAGCATAACACATCAAGTTGTCTTCCTTGTCAGCATAACACTTCAAGCATAATAACATAAAGGTTTTGGCTACGTTGCTACTTTAAGAAAATCATGCTTGTTGTTATGACCAAAGCTATGTTTGCCGAGATTAAATAAAGTTTCATAGCCATACCTGATATAAGGCCAATACTCCTCATAAGAATCATATAAGGTCGATTGCGTGAAGAGAATACCGAGTGCAGCAAAAGGAACCAATAAACTTCTCATTAATATTCCATCATGGATGACTCCACACTCACGGATACAATTCTTCACCGAAGGAGCGATAGACCTCAATGCACACACCTATCTCATATAATAACCTCCCTAGACATGATACGACTCTACTTGACTCTAAATGACAAAAGGTAAAGATAAAGATACCGGGCACTCCCCCAAGCTTGGAACAAGCCAAGGGAATGCCATTACCCCAGGAGATTTTATTCATCATCCTTGTTGGCGTTGATCAAGTAGTCCTTGGCGAAAAGCTTCCATGGAAGGGGTTCTCCAGTCTCATATGAGAAGCTCGTCTCCTGAATCCTGCATTCAGCACCCAAACCCATGCGCAGAAACCTTAGTTCATACTCACAGTTCTGGTTTTGTAGATCATTAATTTGCCCCTGGAGCTCTATAATCTGTCTTCAGACGCGGCGATTCTTTCCCACATCTCCTTCAGGAAGTAGTTCTTCAGCTCGTTGGTGATGTCAAAGTTAGCTTCGACACCACGCTCGATCATCTTCTTGTACTCGAAGACTTCTTGTTCCACTTCTCCAAGCCTGGCCTGGATGCTCCCCTCCTTGATAGGTCCCTTCAGATCTTCTTGACGAAGGACACCATCCTCCATCCGAACAACCAGAGGGTGCTTCTTCACCTCAGCGAGGTAAGGGTTGATGACGTTGACGACGAACTCGTCCTTGGGGGAACTTGGAGAAGCCATGGCACCTAAATTCAGCTGAAAGATTCCCTGGCAGAAACAAATCGAAGAGAAAACACGCGAAATCGCAAGATACGTTGCCGGAACAGTCCGGGAAAATATATAGGAAAAATTTATGCACAGAAAGGAAGGTAACGGACCAAAGCGGGGTCGGAGACGGGCTTCCGGGTGTCCAGGTGGCCTCCCGGCGCGGCCCAGGGGGGCGCGCCAGGGGGGCGCCTGGACTCCCTGGAGGTCGTCTCCGGCTCCACATATACTCGGAATTTTACTAATTTTACAAAAACTTGTAATACGGAACTTTTATGGCGGTTCGCGATATTTCCTTACCGTACTACATACCTTTTCTTTATTCTGCCTCTGCTGGCGTCTGAAACAGGGCTGCAACATGTTCTTCGTGGGTTGTTGTGTATATTATATTCACATCAACATCGACAGGGTCTCCTGCTATGTAATGTTTAAGTCTTTTCCCATTCACAACTTGAGGTTTGGTGCCTTCGAAATTATTAATCTTAATTGCACCAGACCGATAAACTTCTTCAATATGAAATGGTCCTTCCCACCTGGAAAGTAGTTTACCTGGAGAAAACCTGAAACGGGATGTAAACAACAAAACTTTATCACCAACATTAAATTCACGTTTCAGAATCTTCCTATCATGCCACTTTTTTACCTTTTCCTTAAACATTTTAGCGCTCTCGTAAGCTTCACTTCTCCATTCATCTAGAGAAGTCAAGTTCATGAGACGCTTCTCACCAGCTAGTTTTGGGTCAGCGTTAAGCTCTCTAACAGCCCAGAAAGCTTTGTGCTCTAACTCAATGGCAAATGGCAAGCCTTGCCATACACCATCTTATAGGGGGACATGCCCATGGGGTTTTTGTAAGCAGTTCTATATGCCCACAAAGCATCTCCTAACTTGTTTGACCAATCCTTCCTATTTCTGTTTACTGTTTTCTGAAAGATCAACTTAATCTCTCTATTGGTGAGCTCAACTTGCCCACTAGTTTGAGGATGATATGGTGAAGCAATTCTATGATTAACATCGTATTTGGCCAAAGCTTTTCTAAAAGCTCCGTGCGTGAAGTGTGATCCTCCATCGGTCATGAGATACCTTGGTACACCAAACCTAGGAAAAAATACATCTTTAAGCATTTTCAAAGATGTTTTGTGATCAGCACTTTCAGTGGGGATTGCCTCTACCCACTTGGTCACATAATCAACAGCTACTAAAATGTGAGTGTACTTGTGCGAAGAAGGAAAAGGACCCATAAAATCAAAACCCCAACAATCGAAAGGTTCAATCACTAGTGAGTAATTCATAGGCATCTCATTCCTTCTACTAATGTTACCAACTCTCTGACATTTATCACAGGCTAAAACATAATTTCTAGCATCTTTAAAGAGAGTAGGCCAATAAAAACCTGATTGAAGTGCAGTCCTCTCACCGGCATGATGTCCTCCATAGGGAATATCGTGACACCGTCTGAGAATGTCCTTCTGCTCATGTTCCGGAATGCATCTTCTCACGATCCCGTCGGGACCTTCATTGCAAAGATGTGGGTCATCCCAAAAGTAGTGCCTCAAATCATGAAAGAACTTCTTCCTTTGCTGAAATGTTAGACCTGGAGGCAAATACTTTGCAACAATAAAATTAGCATAATCTGCATACCAAGGATCGGAAAGAGATTGTACTTTTACAACGGCAAGTTGCTCGTCTGGAAAACTATCGTTAACTGGGATGGGGTCGTGCGGTATATCTTCCATCCTTGAAAGATTGTCCGCCACCGGATTGTCTTCCCCTTTCCTATCAACAATCTGCAAATCAAATTCTTGAAGAAGGAGTACCCATCTGATAAGCCTTGGCTTGGCATCCTTCTTTGTCATAAGATACTTAATGGCAGCATGATCAGTATGAATAATAACTTTGGAATCAACAATATACTGTCTAAACTTATCACAAGAAAAAACTACAGCTAAGAATTCTTTCTCAGTAGTAGCATAGTTTCTTTGAGCACTATCAAGGGTTTTACTAGCATAATGTATAACATTCAATTTCTTATCAACCCTTTGTCCTAAAACAGCTCCAACAGCAAAATCACTTGCATCACACATAATCTCAAAAGGTAAATTCCAGTCAGGTGGTTGTACTATAGGAGCAGTTATTAAAGCTTTCTTAAGGACTTCAAAAGCTTCCTTACAACTTTCATCAAATACAAAAGGAACATCCTTCTGGAGAAGATTAGTTAGGGGTCTCGAGGTTTTAGAAAGTCTTTAATAAATCTTCTATAAAAACCTGCATGACCGAGAAAACTGCGAATACCTTTGATGTCCCTCGGATAGGGCATCCTCTCAATAGCTTCGATCTTGGCCTTGTCCACTTCAATTCCCCTTTCGGAAATCTTGTGACTAAGAACAATTCCTTCATTAACCATAAAGTGGCACTTTTCCCGGTTGAGTACCAAATTTGTCTCCTCGCATCTCTGCAAAACTTTATTAAGGTTGTGAAGACAATGGTCAAAAGAAGTTCCATAGACGGAGAAATCATCCATGAAGACTTCCATAATATCCCCGCAAAAACCATGAAAGATAGCAGACATACACCTTTGAAAAGTAGCAGGGGCATTACATAAACCAAAAGGCATACGCCTGTAAGCATAAGTACCAAAGGGACAAGTAAAAGTGGTCTTCTCTTGATCGGCAGTGTTAACATGAATTTGAGAGAAGCCAGAATAACCATCGAGATAACAAAAGTGAGTGTTTTTGGATAACCTTTCAAGCATTTGGTCGATGAACGGCAACGGATAGTGATCCTTCCTGGTTGCCTTGTTCAACTTCCTGTAATCAATACACATTCTATATCCAATAATAATTCTCTGAGGTATTAATTCATTTTTATCATTAGGAACCACAGTTGTACCTCCTTTCTTAGGAACACAATGTACCGGACTTACCCACTTACTATCAGCTATAGGGTAGATAATACCTGCGGCTAGAAGCTTGAGAATCTCAGTTCTCACGACATCCATCATCTTCGGGTTCAACCGTCGTTGATGATCAACAACGGGTTTAGCATCAGGCTCAAGGTTGATAGTATGTTGACAGATAGATGGACTAATCCCCTTAAGGTCATCAAGGGTATAGCCAATTGCGCCTCGGTGTTTACGAAGTACTTCCAATAATCGCTCCTCTTCATATCCTGAAAGGTTAGAATTGATAATAACAGGATATACTTTCTTTTCATCTAAATAAGCATACTTGAGCATATCGGGAAGAGGTTTAAGATCGAACACCGGGTCTTCTTTTGGTTTTGATAAAATTCCCAAAGGTTCAACCGGAAGGTTGTGCTTCAGGATAGCGGGCTGCCTCAAGAATATTTCATCTAGTTCATTTCTTTCCTGCATATGAAAATCATTCTCGTGGTCCTCCATGTATTGTTGCAAAGGATCATTAGGGGGAATAGCAATAGAGGCAATACTTTCAATAATCTTATCATCACTAGGTAAATCAGTACCACGAGGCTGCTTAGAGAACTTAGAAAAATTAAATTCATATGGCTCACCATCGAATTCAACAGAAACTTTACCTTTCTTGCAATCTATTATAGCTCCACAAGTTCTAAGAAAAGGTCTACCAAAAATAATTGGACAAAAATTGTCCCTCTCTGAACCAAGTACTAGAAAGTCGGTAGGGTATTTTACCTTTCCACATAGGACTTCAACGTCCCTCACAATTCCGATAGGAGAGATAGTTGTTCTATTTGCAAGATGAATAGTAACATCAACTTCTTCAAGTTCACAAGGGGAAATCTCACCGGTGATTTCTTCATAAAGTGAATAGGGGATAGCACTTGCACTCGATCCCAAATCGCATAGCCCATAATAATTGTGATCTCCTATTTTAACAGATACCACTAGAGTACCTGAAATTGGGCCTTTATTCTTGGCTGTGACAAGGTTAGTGGAAATAGCACAAAAACTTATATTGGAATCCAAAACATCATTAGTAGCAAGATCTTTAATCAATGCAACTTGAGGATCGACTTTGATCTGGTCCTCAGGCTCATCAACTCTTCTCTCACTTTTATTTATTATGCCTGTCACAAGAGAGTGCTCCCTCATCCTCGTGGGAAAAGGAGGCTTTTCATATATAACTGCAGGCAAAATAGGGTCAGCGACATAAATTTCAATAGGTGGTTTTTTAAAAGGTTCATGGTGCTGGTCTCTCTTCTTTTTAAAAGAATCAACGTGAGAGGCAAAATTCTTACACAAATCAATCACTAGATGGGAATCAAGACCAATCTTAGAGCAAAAAGTATTGAAGTAATCAGTTTCCACATAGCTCTCAATATAATCATGTTCATAATTTATAGCGGGTTCAATACCTTTATCAATATCCCAATCTTCGGTATTCCTCTGGATTCTTTCAATGAGATCCCACCTTTCTTCAACACTCTTCTTCTGAAATACACCACTAGAGGAGGCATCCAGCATCTCCTTATCCTGACGAGAAAGCCAGGCATAAAAATTTGTAAGTATAATTTCCTTGGGAAGCTTATGAATAGGGCATTTGAGCATTAGGGACTTCAATCTCCCCCAAGCTTGAGCAATGCTTCCTCCGTCATGAGACCTAAAGTTATAGATATAATTCCTGTCTCGATGAATTTCATGAAGAGGATAAAACTTAGTATAAAAGAGAGACATAAGCTCCTGCCAGTCCAGCAAGTGTGAGTTATCAAGAAGCCCATACCAATCTGAAGCTTTATCTATAAGTGATACGGCAAACAATTTCCTCATGACAAATTCCTTTGATACACCTGCAAGCTTAAATAATGAACATAGTCGTGACAGATATAGCAAGTGTTCACCGGGATGTCTGTCTCCTGCATAACGATTAGTCAAAACATAATCGATAATGCCAGCTGGTATTTTATAAGGCATAATTTTAGTAGGGGGAGGATCAACCACCATAGGTGTGGGGCATCTTCCCGCAAGCAACGCTCCAATAACAGGGTTATCCATAAGGACAAAGAGCAGCAATAGCAAAAACAAAAACAAAATTATAAAAACTTCCTTACTAGTTTCACTTTACCAATAGCGCTACGCTCCCCGGCAATGGCGCCAGAAAACGATACTTGATGACCCTCAACCGTAAGGGATCTATTGCAGCGTTTTCGATAAGTAAGAGTGTCGAACCCAACGAGGAGCAGAAGGTATTGATAAGCGATTCTGAGTAAGAAATTACTGCAAGCACTGAAAGATAACTTTTAGGGGTTTTCTCGGTATAAGCAACAAGTAAGTAAAAGCAAGTAATGTAAAAGGTACTGAGAGTAACAAGTGGCCCAATCCTTTCTTAGCAAAGGAGAGGCCTAGCAACTGAACTTATAAAGACTAAAGCGTTCTTGAGGACACACGGGAGAGGTAGTCATGTGCTTTCGCCATATTCTGTATCGATACTATGTGATGTGTTGATAAGTGTTGAGTGGGTGGATCTATGCTAGTACACTCTCTAGACTAAGATGAGTGCACTCTTATGATTAAACACCTTGCAAGCATCCGCAAATACAAGATAGAATTTAAGGCAAAAGCCTAACCATAGCATTACGATCGAGGATCCATTATTCCCTTATGCAAAAGCGTGTGAACTGGGGTTCAGGTTTCTGTCACTCCGGAAACCCACCATAAGCATTCTTTATACACAATGTATTCCCCTAGGTCCTTAATAAGGCGAAGTGTTGGGTGTTCGACTCACACAACACCACTAGTAGAATGACAATGCAACTTAAGTATCAAACAACACATATTACTTCAACAGCATATGACTACTAACAACAAGACTTTCCCCATGGCCTCAAGAACTAAGGTAACTACTCACGAGACATAAAGGAGATCATAATCAGTGGGGATAAATAGGTGATAAACAATCTGGACATAACAATATTTCTCCAACAAAACTCAATAGCATTCACCACAAGGCAATGATCAACATCGATAGAGTAAAGAGGATAGGTAGTACGAGTTACAACGCAAGTTACGATTGTAAGATAAGAATTGGATGAAGATGGAGATAGTGCTGGTGTTGGGGATGATGTTGATGATGATCTCGATGATGCCCGTGACGATGGTGATGACGATGGCGACGATCTCCCCTTCCGGGAGGTGATATCCCCGGCGGAATCTGCCCGCCGGAGATGCCCTTTTCTTCTCTGTAGGTTTCCGCCTCGGAGCGGCGGTGGAACTCCGTCAAAAGTCTTCTTTTTAGGGTTTTCGGAGAACGGAGAATATATATGCAAAAGGGGGCATCCGGAGGTGGGCCAGGGGCTCCAGGTTCCCCCCGGTGCGGCCAGGGGGGCGCGCCAGCAGGTCGCCTGGGCACCCCGTGGCCCCCCTCTGGCTCCCCTTTTGCGTGTCTTTGTGATTCATCTGAAAAATAACTCCCGTCGATTTTCAGGTAATTTGGAGGTATTCTTCTTCAGCAACTCAGCGTCCACTTTTTACTGCTGAATCCTGCGTCTGCTGTTCCGGCATCGGAGAGTTTGCAAACTGTGTAAAATAGACCAAAACAACATAAGAACATCACCGTAACGTGAAATATAGCAATGAATAAGGATAAATTATGATACAAAATAGTGATGCATTTTGGACGTATCAAACGGGTCTGTCACATTCAGATCCGTATGTATTTTGCAAATTTCTATGTCTACAATGCTCTGCATGGAGCTACTCTAGCTAATTGGTCCAACTTTCAATACGCATCCAGATTGATACTTAGAGTCATCTGGATTTAGTGTCAAAGCTTGCATCGGCGTAACCCTTTACGAAGAACTCTTTATCACCTCCATAATCGAGAAACATTTCCTTAGTCATCCAGTTACTAAGGATAATTTTGACCGTTGTACAGTGATCTACTCCTGGATCACTATTGTACCCCCCTGACAAACTCATGGCAAGGTACATAACATGTTTGGTACACAGCATGTCATACTTTATAGAACCTATGGCTGAGGCATAGGGAATGACTTTCATTCTCTCTATATTTTTCTGCTGTGGTCTGGCTTTGAGTCTTACTCAACTTCACACCTTACAAGTCAGGCAAGAACTCCATCTTTGACTGATCCATTTTGGACTACTTCAAAATCTTATCAAGGTATGTACTCATCGAAAGTCTTATCAAGCGTCTTGATCTATCTCTATAGATCTTGATGCCCAATATGTAAGCAGCTTCACCAAGGTCTTTCTTTGAAAAACTCCTTTCAAACACTCCTTTATGCTTTCCAGAAAATTCTACATCATTTCTGATCGACAATATGTCATTCACATATACTTATCAGAAAGGTTGTAGTGCTCCCACTCACTTCTTGTAAATACAGGCTTCACCGCAAGTCTGTATACATCTATATGCTTTGATCAATTTATCAAAGTGTATATTCCAACTCCGAGATGCTTGCACCAGTCCATAGATGGATCGCTGGAGCTTGCACATTTTGTTAGCACCTTTAGGATTGACAAAACCTTCTGGTTGCATCATATACAAGTCTTCTTTAATAAATCCATTAAAGAATGCAGTTTGTTATCCATTTGCCAGATTTCATAAAATGCGGCAATTGCTAACATGATTCGGACAGACTTAAGCATCGCTACGGGTGAGAAAGTCTCATCGTAGTCAACTCCTTGAACTTGTTGAAAAAATTTTGCAACAAGTCGAGCTTTGTAAACAGTAACATTACCATCGGCGTCAGTCTTCCTCTTGAAGATCCATTTATTTTCGATGGCTTGCCGATCATCGGGCAAGTCAACCAAACTCCACACTTTGTTCTCATACATGGATCCCATCTCAGATTTCATGGCCTCAAGCCATTTTACGGAATCTGGGCTCATCATCGCTTCCTCATAGTTCGTAGGTTCATCATGGTCCAGTAACATGACTTCTAGAGCCGGGTTGCCGTACCACTCTGATGCGGAACAAACTCTGGTTGATCTACGAAGTTCAGCAGAAAATTGATCTGAAGTTTCATGATCATCATCATTAGCTTCCTCACAAATTGGTGTAGGAATCACTGGAACTAGTTTCTGTGATGTTCCACTTTCCAATTTGGGAGAAGGTACAATTACCTCATCAAGTTCTAGTTTCCTCCCACTCACTTCTTTCGAGAGAAACTCCTTCTCTAGAAAGGATCCACTCTTAGCAACAAAGACCTTGCCTTCGGATCTGTGATAGAAGGTGTACCCAACAGTTTCTTTTGTGTATCCTATGAAGATTTACTTCTCCGATTTGGGTTCGAGCTTATCATGTTGAAACTTTTTCACATAAGCATCGCAGTCCCAAACTTAAAGAAATGACAGCTTAGGTTTCTCGTCAAACCACAGTTCATACGATGTCATCTCCACGGATTTAGATGGTGCCCTATTTAACGTGAATGTAGTTGTCTCTAATGCATAACCTCAAAAGCGATAGTGGTAGATTGGTAAGAGACATCATCGATCGCACCATATCTAATAAAGTACGATTATGACATTCGGACACACCATTACACTGTGGTGTTCCAGGTGGCGTGAGTAGTGAAACTATTTCACATTGTTTTTACTGAAGGCCAAACTCGCTAACTCAAATATTTTACCTCTACGATCATATCGTAGAAACTCTTATTTTCTTGTTACGATGATTCTCCACTTCACTCTAAAATTCTTTGAACTTTTCAAATGTTTCAGACTTGTGCTTCATTAAGTAGATATACCCATATCTGCTCAAATCATCAGTGAAGGTCAGAAAATAACGATACCCGTCGCGAGTTTCAACACTCATTGGTCCACATACATCTGTATGTATGATCTCCAACAAATCTGTTGCTCGCTCCATTGTTCCGGAGAACAGAGTTTTAGTCATCTTGCCCATGAGGCATGGTTCACAAGCACCAAGTGATTCATAATCAAGTGATTCCAAAAGTCCATCACTATGGAGTTTCTTCATGGGCTTTACACCATTATGACCTAAACGGCAGTGCCACAAATAAGTTGCACTATCATTATTAACCTTGCATCTTTTGGCTTCAATATTATGAATATGTGTATCACCACGATCGAGATCCAACAAACTATTTTCATTGGGTGTATGACCATCGAAGGTTTTATTCATGTAAACAGAATAACAATTATTTTATGACTTTAAATGAATAACTGTATTGCAACAAATATGATCAAATCATATTCATGCTCAACGCAAATACCAAATAACATTTATTTAGGTTTTACACTAATCCCGAAAGTATAGGGAGTGTGCGATGATGATCATATCAATCTTGGAACCACTTCCAACACACATCGTCACTTCACCTTTAACTAGTCTCTGTTCATTCTGCAATTCTCGTTTCGAGTTACTAATTTTAGCAACTGAACCGGTATCAAATACCCAGGGGTTGCTATGAACACTAGTAAAGTACACATCAATAATCTGTATATCAAAATATACCTTTGTTCACTTTGCCATCCTTCTTATCCGCCAAGTATCTAGGGAAGTTCCACTTCCAGTGACCATTTCCTTTGTAGTAGAAGCACTTAGTTTCAGGCTTGAGTTTTAGCTTTGGGTTTCTTCATGGGAGGGACAACTTGCTTCTCATTCTTCTTGAAGTTCCCCTTCTATCCCTTTGCCCTTTACTTGAAACAAGTGGTCTTGTTAACCATCAACACTTGATGCTTTTTCATGATTTCTACCTTCGCCGACTTCAGCATCGCGAAGAGCCCGGGAATTCCTTTCGTCATCCCTTGCATATTATAGTTCATCACGAAGTTCTACTAACTTGGTGATAGTGACTAGAGAACTTTGTCAATTACTATCTTATCTGGAAGATTAACTCCCACTTGATTCAAGTAATTGTAGTACCTAGACAATCTGAGCACATGCTCACTGGTTGAGCTATTCTCCTCCATCTTGTAGGCAAAGTACTGTCAGAAGTCTTATACCTCTCAACACGGGCATGAGTATGAAATACTAATTTCAACTCTTGGAACATCTTATATGCTCCGCGGCGTTCAAAACGTTTTTGAAGTCCCGGTTCTAAGCCGTAAAGCATGGTGCACTTAAACTATCAAGTAGTCATCATACCGAGCTTTTGTCAAAACGTTCATAACGTCTACATCTGCTCCTGCAATAGGTCTGTCACCTAGTGGTGCATCAAGGACATAATTCTCTGTGCAGCAATGAGGATAATCCTCAGATCACGGAACAATTCCGCATCATTGCAACTAACATCTTTCAACTTAGTTTTCTCTAGGAACATATAAAAAATAAACGGGGAGCAACATCGTGAGCTATTGATCTACAACATAGATATGCTAATACTACGAGGACTAAGTTCATGATAAATTAAAGTTCAATTTAATCATATTACTTAAGAACTCCCACTTAGATAGACATCCCTCTAGTCATCTAAATGATCACGTGATCCAAATCAACTAAACCATGTCCGATCATCACGTGAGATGGAGTAGTTTCAATGGTGAACATCTTATGTTGATCATATCTACTATATGATTCACGCTCGACCTTTCGGTCTCCAGTGTTCCGAGGCCATATCTGCATATGCTAGGCTCGTCAAGTTTAACCCGAGTATTATGCGTGTGCAAAACTGGCTTACACCCGTTGTATTTGAACGTAGAGCTTATCACAGCCGATCATCATGTGGTGTCTCGGCACGAAGAACTTTCGCAACGGTGCATACTCAGGGAGAACACTTGTACCTTGAAATTTTGTAAGGGATCATCTTATAATGCTACCGTCGTTCTAAGCCAAATAAGAAGCATAATAAGATAAACATCACATGCAAATCAAAATATGTGGCACGATATGGCCATCATCATCTTGTGCTTTTGATATCCATCTCCAAAGCACCGTCATGATCACCTTTGTCACCGACGCGACACCTTGATCTCCATCGTAGCATCGTTGTCCTCTCGCCAACTATTGCTTATACGACTATCGCTACCGCTTAGTGATAAAGTAAAGCAATTACATGGCGATTGCATTTCATACAATAAAGCGACAACCATATGGCTCCTGCCAGTTGCCGATAACTTTACAAAACATGATCATCTCATACAAAACCGTATATCTCATCATGTCTTGACCATATCACATCACAACATGCCCTGCAAAAACAAGTTAGACGTCCTCTACTTTGTTGTCGCAAGTTTTACGTGGCTGTTATGGGCTTAGCAAGAACCGTTCTTACCTACGCATACAAAACCACAACGATGTTTCGTCAAGTATGTGATGTTTTAACCTTCACAATGACCGGACGTAGCCACACTTGATTCAGCTAAAGTGAGAGAGACAGACACCCGCCAGTCACCTTTAAGCAACGAGTGCTCATAACTGTTGGGGAACGTAGCATTTTAAAATTTTCCTACGATCACGAAAGATCTATCTACTAGATGCATAGCAACGAGAGGGGAGAGTGTGTCTACGTACCCTCGTAGACCGGGAGCGGAAGGGTCAAGTGACGCGGTTCATGTAGTCGAACTTCTTCGCGATCCAACCGATCAAGCACCGAACGTACGGCACCTCCGCGTTCAGCACACGTTCAGCTTGATGACGTCCCACGAGCTCTTGATCCAGTTGAGCTTCACGGGAGAGTTTCGTCAACACGACGACGTGGTGACGGATATGATGTATCTACCGGCGCAGGGCTTCGCCTAAGCACTACAATGGTATGACCGATGTGTGTTTCTGTAGAGAGGGGCACCGCACACGGCTAAAACAATTCAACTTGTGTGTCCTAAGGTGCCCCCCTGCCCCCGTATATAAAGGAGCAAGGGAGAGGCCGGCCCTAGAGGGGGCGCGCCAAGTGTGGGGAGTCCTACTAGGACTCCCAAGTCCTAGTAGGATTCCCCTTTCCTTTCCGGAGTAGGAGAGAAGGAAAGAGGTGGAGAGGGAGAAGGAAAAGGGGGCTGCACCCCTTGTCCAATTCGGACCAGAGGGGGGGCGCGCGTCTCCTTCCTTTTGGCCTTTCTCCTCTATTCCCGTATGGCCCAATAAGGCCCATATACTCCGAAAAATACCTGAATCACTCGGAACCTTTCCGATGTCCGAATATAGTCGTCCAATATATCGATCTTTACGTCTCGACCATTTCGAGACTCCTCGTCATGTCTCCGGTCTCATCCGGGACTCCGAACTCCTTCGGTACATCAAAACTCATAAACTCATAATACCGATCGTCATCAAACATTAAGCGTGCGGACCCTACGGGTTCGAGAACTATGTAGGCATGACCGAGACTTATCTCCGGTCAATAACCAATAGTGGAACCTGGATGCTCATATTGGCTCCTACATATTCTACGAAGATCTTTATCGGTCAAACCGCATAACAACATACGTTGTTCCTTTTGTCATTGGTATGTTACTTGCCCGAGATTCGATCGTCGGTATCTCTATACCTATTTCAATCTCGTTACCGGCAAGTCTCTTTACTCGTTCCGTAATACATCATCTCGTGACTAACTCATTAGTCTTTTGCTTGCAAGGCTTATTATGATGTGCATTATCGAGAGGGCCCAGAGATACCTCTCCGACACTTGGAGTGACAAATCCTAGTCTTGATCTATGCCAACACCACGAACACTTTCGGAGACACCTGTAGAGCATCTTTATGATCACCCAGTTACGTTGCGACGTTTGATAGCACACAAGGTGTTCCTACGGTATTCGGGAGTTGCATAATCTCATAGTCATAGGAACATGTTTAAGTCATGAAGAAAATAATAGCAGTAAAACTAAACGATCATAGTGCTAAGCTAACGGATGGGTCTTGTCCATCACATCATTCTCCTAATGATGTGATCCCGTTGATCAAATGACAACTGATGTCTATGGTTAGGAAACATAACCATCTTTGACCAATGAGCTAGTCTAGTAGAGGCATACTAGGGACACTCTGTTTTGTCTATGTATTCACACATGTACTAAGTTTCCGGTTAATACAATTCTAGCATGAATAATAAACATGTATCATGATATAAGGAAATATAAATAACAACTTTATTATTGCCTCTAGGGCATATTTCCTTCAGTCTCCCACTTGCACTAGAGTCAATAATCTAGCTCACATTGCCATGTGATTTAATATCGATAGTTCACATCGTTATGTGAATAACACCCATAGTTCACATCGCCATGTGACAAACACCCAAAGGGTTTACTAGAGTCAATAATCTAGTTCACATCGCTATGTGATTAATACCCAAGAGTAATAAGGTGTGATCATGTTTTGCTTGTGAGATAAGTTTAGTCAACGGGTCTGTCACATTCAGATCCGTATGTATTTCGCAAATTCTATGTCTACATTGCTCTGCATGGAGCTACTCTAGCTAATTGCTCCCGCTTTCAATACGCATCCAGATTGATACTTAGAGTCATCTGGATTTAGTGTCAATGCTTGCATCGGCGTAACCCTTTACGACGAACTCTTTATCACCTCCATAATCGAGACACATTTCCTTAGTCATCCGGTTACTAAGGATAATTTTGGCCGCTGTACAGTGATCTACTCTTGGATCACTATTGTACCTCCCTGTCAAACTCATGGCAAGGTACACAACATATTTGGTACACAGCATGGCATACTTTATAGAACCTATGGCTGAGGCACAGGGAATGACTTTCATTCTCTCTATATTTTTCTGCCGTGGTCTGGCTTTGAGTCTTACTCAACTTCACACCTTACAAGTCAGGCAAGAACTCCTTCTTTGACTGATCCATTTTGAACTACTTCAAAATCTTATCAAGGTATGTACTCATCGAAAGTCTTATCAAGCGTCTTGATCTATCTCTATAGATCTTGATGCCCAATATGTAAGCAGCTTCACCAAGGTCTTTCTTTGAAAAACTCCTTTCAAACACTCCTTTGTGCTTTCCAGAAAATTCTACATCATTTCCGATCGACAATATGTCATTCACATATACTTATCAGAAAGGTTGTAGTGCTCCCACTCACTTCTTGTAAATACAGGCTTCACCGCAAGTCTATATAAATCTATATGCTTTGATCAACTTATCAAAGTGTATATTCCAACTCTGAGATGCTTGCACCAGTCCATAGATGGATCGCTGGAGCTTGCACATTTTGTTAGCACCTTTAGGATTGACAAAACCTTCTGGTTGCATCATATACAAGTCTTCTTTAATAAATCCATTAAAGAATGCAGTTTTGTTATCCATTTGCCAGATTTCATAAAATGCGGCAATTGCTAACATGATTTGGACAGACTTAAGCATCGGTACGGGTGAGAAAGTCTCATCGTAGTCAACTCCTTGAACTTGTTGAAAAACTTTCGCAACAAGTCGAGCTTTGTAAACAGTAACATTACCGTCAGCGTTAGTCTTCCTCTTGAAGATCCATTTATTTTCGATGGCTTGCTGATCATCGGGCAAGTCAACCAAAGTCCACACTTTGTTCTCATACATGGATCCCATCTCAGATTTCATGGCCTCAAGCCATTTTGCGGAATCTGGGCTCATCATCACTTCCTCATAGTTCGTAGGTTCATCATGGTCCAGTAACATGACTTCTAGAACCGGGTTGCCGTACCACTCTGACGCGGAACGAACTCTGGTTGATCTACGAAGTTCAGCAGAAACTTGATCTGAAGTTTCATGATCATCATCATTAGCTTCCTCACTAATTGGTGTAGGAATCACTGGAACTAGTTTCTGTGATGTTCCACTTTCCAATTCGGGAGAAGGTACAATTACCCCATCAAGTTCTACTTTCCTCCCACTCACTTCTTTCGAGAGAAACTACTTCTCTAGAAAGGATCCACTCTTAGCAACAAAGACCTTGCCTTCGGATCTGTGATAGAAGGTGTACCCAACAGTTTCTTTTTGGGTATCCTATGAAGATTTACTTCTCTGATTTGGGTTCGAGCTTATCATGTTGAAACTTTTTCACATAAGCATCGCAGTCCCAAACTTAAAGAAATGATAGCTTAGGTTTCTCGTCAAACCACAGTTCATACGGTGTCATCTCCACGGATTTAGATGGTGCCCTATTTAACATGAATGTAGCTGTCTCTAATGCATAACCCCAAAAGCGATAGTGGTAGATTTGCAAGAGACATCATTGATTGCACCATATCTAATAAAGTACGGTTATGACGTTCGGACACACCATTACACTGTGGTGTTCAAGGTGGCGTGAGTAGTGAAACTATTTCACATTGTTTTTACTGAAGGCCAAACTCGGTAACTCAAATATTTTACCTCTACGATCATATCGTAGAAACTCTTATTTTCTTATTACGATGATTCTCCACTTCACTCTGAAATTCTTTGAACTTTTAAAATGTTTCAGACTTGTGCTTCATTAAGCAGATATACCCATATCTGCTCAAATCATCAGTGAAGGTCAGAAAATAACGATACCCGCCGCGAGCTTCAACACTCATTGGTCCACATACATCTGTATGTATGATCTCCAACAAATCTGTTGCTCGCTCCATTGTTCCGGAGAACGGAGCTTTAGTCATCTTTCCCATGAGGCATGGTTCGCAAGCACCAAGTGATTCACAATCAAGTGATTCCAAAAGTCCATCACTATGGAGTTCCTTCATGCGCTTTACACCATTATGACCTAAACGGCAGTGCCACAAATAAGTTGCACTATCATTATTAACCTTGCATCTTTTGGCTTCAATATTATGAATATGTGTATCACCACGATCGAGATCCAACAAACTATTTTCATTGGGTGTATGACCATCGAAGGTTTTATTCATGTAAACAGAATAACAAGTATTCTATGACTTTAAATGAATAACCGTATTGCAACAAATATGATCAAATCATATTCATGCTCAACGCAAATGCCAAATAACATTTATTTAGGTTTTACACTAATCCCGAAAGTATACGGAGTGTGCGATGATGATCATATCAATCTTGGAACCACTTCCAACACACATCGTCACTTCACCTTTAACTAGTCTCTGTTCATTCTGCAATTCTCGTTTCGAGTTACTAATTTTAGCAACTGAACCGGTATCAAATACCCAGGGGTTGCTATGAACACTAGTAAAGTACACATCAATAATATGTATATCAAAATATACCTTTGTTCACTTTGCCATCCTTCTTATCCGCCAAGTATCTAGGGCAGTTCCACTTCCAGTGACCATTTGCTTTGCAGTAGAAGCACTTAGTTTCAGGCTTGAGTTTTAGCTTTGGGTTTCTTCACGGGAGTGACAACTTGCTTGTCATTCTTCTTGAAGTTCCCCTTCTATCCCTTTGCCCTTTACTTGAAACAAGTGGTCTTGTTAACCATCAACGCTTGATGCTTTTTCATGATTTCTACCTTCGCCGACTTCAGCATCGCGAAGAGCTCGGGAATTACTTTCGTCATCCCTTGCATATTATAGTTCATCACAAAGTTCTACTAACTTGGTGATAGTGACTAGAGAACTTTGTCAATTACTATCTTATCTGGAAGATTAACTCCCACTTGATTCAAGTAATTGTAGTACCCAGACAATCTGAGCACATGCTCACTGGTTGAGCTATTCTCCTCCATCTTGTAGGCAAAGTACTGTCAGAAGTCTTATACCTCTCGACACGGGCATGAGTATGAAATACTAATTTCAACTCTTGGAACATCTTATATGCTCTGTGGCGTTCGAAACGTTTTTGAAGTCCCGGTTCTAAGCCGTAAAGCATGGTGCACTTAAACTATCAAGTAGTCATCTACCGAGCTTTTGTCAAAACGTTCATAACGTCTACATCTGCTCCTGCAATAGGTATGTCACCTAGCGGTGCATCAAGGACATAATTCTCTGTGCAGCAATGAGGATAATCCTCAAATCACGGAACAATTCCGCATCATTGCTACTATCATCTTTCAACTTAGTTTTCTCTAGGAACATATAAAAAATAAACGGGGAGCAACATCGTGAGCTATTGATCTACAACATAGATATGCTAATACTACGAGGACTAAGTTCATGATAAATTAAAGTTCAATTTAATCATATTACTTAAGAACTCCCACTTAGATAGACATCCCTCTAGTCATCTAAATGATCACGTGATCCAAATCAACTAAACCATGTCCGATCATCACGTGAGATGGAGTAGTTTCAATGGTGAACATCTTATGTTGATCATATCTACTATATGATTCACGCTCGACCTTTCGGTCTCCAGTGTTCCGAGGCCATATCTGCATATGCTAGGCTCGTCAAGTTTAACCCGAGTATTCTGCATGTGCAAAACTGGCTTACACCCATTGTATTTGAACGTAGAGCTTATCACACCCGATCATCACGTGGTGTCTCGGCACGACGAACTTTCGCAACGGTGCATACTCAGGGAGAACACTTATACCTTGAAATTTAGTAAGGGATCATCTTATAATGCTACCGTCGTTCTAAGCAAAATAAGAAGCATAATAAGATAAACATCACATGCAATCAAAATATGTGACATGATATGGCCATCATCATCTTGTGCTTTTGATCTCCATCTCCAAAGCACCGTCATGATCACCTTCGTCACCGGCGCGACACCTTGATCTCCATTGCAGCATCGTTGTCGTCTCGCCAACTATTGCTTCTACGACTATCGCTACCGCTTAGAGATAAAGTAAAGCAATTACATGGCGATTGCATTTCATACAATAAAGGGACAACCATATGGCTCTTGCCAGTTGCCGGTAACTTTACAAAACATGATTATCTCATACAAAACCGTCTATCTCATCATGTCTTGACCATATCACATCACAACATGCCCTGCAAAAACAAGTTAGACATCCTCTACTTTGTTGTTGCAAGTTTTACGTGGCTGCTACGGGCTTAGTAAGAACCGTTCTTACCTACGCATACAAAAACCACAACGATGTTTCGTCAAGTATGTGCTGTTTTAACCTTCACAAGGACCTGGGGTAGCCACACTTGATTCAGCTAAAGTGAGAGAGACAGACACCCGCCAGTCACCTTTAAGCAACGAGTGCTCAAAACGGTGAAACCAGTCTCGCATAAGCGTACGCGTAATGTCGGTCCGGGTCGCTTCATCTCACAATACCGCCGAAGCAAAGTATGACATGCTGGTAAGCAGTATGACTAGTATCACCCACAACTCATTGTGTTCTACTCGTGCATATCATCTACGCATAGACCTGGCTCTGATACCACTGTTGGGGAACGTAGTATTTTAAAATTTTCCTACGATCACGAAAGATCTATCTACTAGATGCATAGCAACGAGAGGGGAGAGTGTGTCTACGTACCCTCGTAGACCGGGAGCGGAAGCGTTAAGTGACGCGGTTGATGTAGTCGAACTTCTTCGCGATCCAACCAATCAAGCACCGAACGTACGGCACCTCCGCATTCAGCACACGTTTAGCTTGATGACGTCCCACGAGCTCTTGATCCAGTTGAGCTTCACGGAAGAGTTTCGTCAACACGACGACGTGGTGATGGATATGATGTATCTACCGGCGCAGGGCTTCGCCTAAGCACTGCAATGGTATGACCGATGTGTGTTTCTGTAGAGAGGGGCACCGCACACGGCTAAAACAATTCAACTTGTGTGTCCTAAGGTGCCCCCCTGCCCCCGTATATAAAGGAGCAAGGGAGAGGCCGGCCCTAGAGGGGGCGCGCCAAGTGTGGGGAGTCCTACTAGGACTCCCAAGTCCTAGTAGGATTCCCCTTTCCTTTCCGGAGTAGGAGAGAAGGAAAGAGGTGGAGAGGGAGAAGGAAAAGGGGCTGCACCCCTTGTCCAATTCGGACCAGAGGGGGGGCGCGCGCCTCCTTCCTTTTGGCCTTTCTCCTCTATTCCCGTATGGCCCAATAAGGCCCATATACTCCGAAAAATACCTGAATCACTCGGAACCTTTCCGATGTCCGAATATAGTCGTCCAATATATCGATCTTTACGTCTCGACCATTTCGAGACTCCTCGTCATGTCTCCGATCTCATCCGGGACTCCGAACTCCTTTGGTACATCAAAACTCATAAACTCATAATACCGATCGCCATCAAACGTTAAGCGTGCGGACCCTACGGGTTCGAGAACTATGTAGACATGACCGAGACTTATCTCCAGTCAATAACCAATAGCGGAACCTGGATGCTCATATTGGCTCCTACATATTCTACGAAGATCTTTATCGGTCAAACCGCATAACAACATACGTTGTTCCTTTTGTCATTGGTATGTTACTTGCCCGAGATTCAATCGTCGGTATCTCTATACATATTTCAATCTCGTTACCGGCAAGTCTCTTTACTCGTTCCGTAATACATCATCTCGTGACTAACTCATTAGTCTTTTGCTTGCAAGGCTTATTATGATGTGCATTACCGAGAGGGCCCAGAGATACCTCTCTGACACTTGGAGTGACAAATCCTAGTCTTGATCTATGCCAACACCACGAACACTTTCGGAGACACCTGTAGAGCATCTTTATGATCACCCAGTTACGTTGCGACGTTTGATAGCACACAAGGTGTTCCTACGGTATTCGGGAGTTGCATAATCTCATAGTCATAGGAACATGTATAAGTCATGAAGAAAGCAATAGCAGTAAAACTAAATGATCATAGTGCTAAGCTAACGGATGGGTCTTGTCCATCACATAATTCTCCTAATGATGTGATCCCGTTGATCAAATGACAACTCATGTCTATGGTTAGGAAACATAACCATCTTTGATCAATGAGCTAGTCTAGTAGAGGCATACTAGGGACACTCTGTTTTGTCTATGTATTCACACATGTACTAAGTTTCCGGTTAATACAATTCTAGCATGAATAATAAACATGTATCATGACATAAGGAAATATAAATAACAACTTTATTATTGCCTCTAGGGCATATTTCCTTCAATAACGGTGAAACCAGTCTCGCGTAAGCGTACGCATAATGTCGGTCCGGGCCGCTTCATCTTACAATACAGCCGAAGCAAAGTATCACATGCTGGTAAGCAGTATGACTAGTATCGCCCACAACTCATTGTGTTCTACTCATGCATATCATCTACGCATAGACCTGGCTCTGATACCACTGTTGGGAAATGTAGTATTTTCAAAATTTTCCTATGATCACACAAGATCTATCTACTAGATGCATAGCAACGAGGGGGAGAGCGTGTCTACGTACCCTCGTAGACCGGGAGCGGAAGCATCAAGTGACGCAGTTGATGTAGTCGAACTTCTTCGCGATCCAACCGATCAAGCACCGAACGTACGGCACCTCTGCGTTCAGAACACGTTCAGCTTGATGACGTCCCACGAGCTCTTGATCCAGTTGAGCTTCACGGGAGAGTTTCGCCAGCACGACGGCGTGGTGACAAATATGATGTATCTACCGGCGCAGGGCTTCGCCTAAGCACTGCAACGGTTTGACCGAGGTGTGTTTCTGTGGAGAGGGGCACCGCACACGGCTAAAACAATTCAACTTGTGTGTCCTAGGGTGCCCCCTGCCCCCGTATATAAAGGAGCAAGGGAGAGGCCGGCCCTAGAGGGGGCGCGCCAAGTGTGTGGAGTCCTACTAGGACTCCCAAGTCCTAGTAGGATTCCCCTTTCCTTTCCGGAGTAGGAGAGATGGAAAGAGGTGGAGAGGGAGAAGGAAAAGGGGGCTGCACCCCTTGTCCAATTCGGACCAGAGGGGGGCGCGCGCCTCCTTCCTTTTGGCCTTTCTCCTCTATTCCCGTATGGCCCAATAAGGCCCATATACTCCGAAAAATACCCGAATCACTCGGAACCTTTCCGATGTCCGAATATAGTCGTCCAATATATCGATCTTTACGTCTCGACCATTTCGAGACTCCTCGTCATGTCCCCGGTCTCATCCGGGACTACGAACTCCTTCGGTACATCAAAACTCATAAACTCATAATACCGGTCGTCATCAAACGTTAAGCGTGCGGACCCTACGGGTTCGAGAACTATGTAGACATGACCGAGACTCATCTTCGGTCAATAACCAATAGCGGAACCTGGATGCTCATATTGGCTCCTACATATTCTACGAAGATCTTTATCGGTCAAACCGCATAATACGTTGTTCCTTTTGTCATTGGTATGTTACTTGCCCGAGATTCGATCGTCGGTATCTCTATACCTAGTTCAATCTCGTTACCGGCAAGTCTCTTTACTCGTTCCGTAATACATCATCTCGTGACTAACTCATTAGTCTTTTGCTTGCAAGGCTTATTATGATGTGCATTACCGAGAGGGCCCAGAGATACCTCTCCGACACTCGGAGTGACAAATCCTCGTCTTGATTTATGCCAACACCAGGAACACTTTCGGAGACACCTGTAGAGCATCTTTATGATCACCCAGTTACGTTGTGACGTTTGATAGCACACAAGGTGTTCCTACGGTATTCGGGAGTTGCATAATCTCATAGTCATAGGAACATGTATAAGTCATGAGGAAAGCAATAGCAGTAAAACTAAATGATCATAGTGCTAAGCTAACGGATGGGTCTTGTCCATCACATCATTCTCCTAATGATGTGATCCCGTTGATCAAATGACAACTCATGTCTATGGTTAGGAAACATAACCATCTTTGATCAATAAGCTAGTCTAGTAGAGGCATACTAGGGACACTCTGTTTTGTCTATGTATTCACACATGTACTAAGTTTCCGGTTAATACAATTCTAGCATGAATAATAAACATTTATGATGATATAAGGAAATATAAATAACAACTTTATTATTGCCTCTAGGGCATATTTCCTTCAGGGGCGCGCCTCCCTCCCCTAGTCCAATTCGGACTACTCCTTGGGAGGGGGCGCGCCACCTCCTGGCTCCTGCCCTCTTTCTCCCTTATGGCCCACTAGGGCCCAACTTTCCCCGGGGGGTTCCGGTAACCCCCTCGGCACTCCGGTAAATTCCGAAACTTTCCAGAACACTTCTGGTGTCCGAATATAGTCGGCCAATATATCAATCTTTACGTCTCGGACATTCCGAGACTCCTCGTCATGTCCGTGATCTCATCCGGGACTCCAAACAACCTTCCGTACATCAAAACTCATAAACTCATAATACCGATCGTCATCAAACGTTAAGCGTGCGGACCCTACGGGTTCGAGAACTATGTAGACATGACCGAGACTCATCTCCGGTCCATAACCAATAGCGGAACCTGGTGTTCATATTGGCTCCTACATATTCTACGAAGATCTTTATTGGTCAAACAGCATAACAACATACATTGTTCCCTTTGTCAATGGTATGTTACTTGTCCGAGATTTGATCGTCGGTATCTCAATACCTTTTTCAATCTCGTTACCGGCAACTGTCTTTACTCGTTCTGTAATACATCATCCTGTGACTAACTCATTAGTCATTTGCTTGCAAGGCTTATTGTGATGTGCATTACCGAGAGGGCCCAGAGATACCTCTTCTACACTCAGAGTGACAAATCCTATTCTTGATCTATGCCAACACCACGAACACTTTCGAAGACACCTATAGAGCATCTTTATGATCACCCAGTTACGTTGTGACATTTGATAGCACACAAGGTGTTCCTACGGTATTCGGGAGTTGCATAATCTCATAGTCATAGGAACATGTATAAGTCATGAAGAAAGCAATAGAAGTAAAACTAAACGATCAAAGTGCTAAGCTAACGGATGGGTCTTGTCCATCACATCAGTCTCCTAATGATGTGATCCCGTTGATCAAATGACAACTCATGTCTATGGCTAGGAAACATAACCATCTTTGATCAATGAGCTAGTCTAGTAGAGGCATACTAGGGACATATTGTTTTGTCTATGTATTCACAATGTACTAAGTTTCCGGTTAGTACAATTCTAGCATGAATAAAATACATTTATCATGATATAAGGAAATACAAATAACATCTTTATTATTGCCTCTAGGGCATATTTCCTTCAGTCTCCCACTTGAACTAGAGTCAATAATCTAGATTACAAAGTAATGATTCTAACACCCATGGAGTCCTGGTGATGAACATGTTTTGCCCGTGGAAGAGGCTTAGTCAACGGGTCTGCAACATTCAGATCCGTATGTATCTTGCAAATCTCTATGTCTCCCTCCTTGACTAGATCGCGGATGGAATTGAAGCGTCTTTTGATGTGCTTTGTTCTCTTGTGAAACTTGGATTCCTTCGCCAAGGCTATTGCTCCAGTGTTGTCACAAAAGATTTTCATTGGACCCGATGCACTAGGTATTACACCTAGATCGGATATGAACTCCTTCATCCAGACTCCTTCATTTGCTGCTTCTGAAGCAGCTATGTATTCCGCATCACACGTAGATCCTGCCACGACGCTCTGCTTGGAACTGCACCAACTAACAGCTCCACCATTCAATAAAAATACATATCCGGTTTGTGACTTAGAGTCATCCGGATCAGTGTCAAAGCTAGAATCGACGTAACCATTTACGACGAGCTCTTTGTCACCTCCATACACGAGAAACATATCATTTTTTCCTTTTCAGGTACTTCAGGATGGTCTTGACCGTTGTCCAGTGATCCACTCCTGGATTACTTTGGTACCTCCCTGCTAGACTTATAGCAAGGCACACATCAGGTCTGGTACATAGCATTGCATACATGATAGATCCTATGGCTGAGGCATATGGAATGAGTTTCATTTTCTCTCTATCTTCTGAAGTGGTCGGGCATTGAGTCTTGCTCAACTTCACACCTTGTAACACAGGCAAGAACCCTTTCTTTGACTGATCCATTTTGAACTTCTTCAAAACTTTATCAAGGTATGTGCTTTGTGAAAGTCCAATTAAGCATCTTGATCTATCTCTATAGAACTTGATGCCTAATATGTAAGCAGCTTCACCGAGGTCTTTCATTGAAAAATCCTTATTCAAGTATCCTTTTATGCTATCCAGAAATTATATATCATTTCCAATCAACAATATGTCATCCACATATAATATCAGAAATGCTACAAAGCTCCCACTCACTTTCTTGTAAATACAGGCTTCTCCAAAAGTCTATATAAAACCATATGCTTTGATCACCTCATCAAAGCGTATATTCCAACTCCGAGATGCTTGCACCAGTCCATAGATGGATCGCTGGATCTTGCATACTTTGTCAGCACCTTTTGGATCGACAAAACCCTCTGGTTGCATCATATACAACTCTTCTTTGAGATATCCATTCAGGAATGCAGTTTTGACGTCCATTTGCCAGATTTCATAATTATAAAATGTGGCAATTGCTAACATGATTCGGACAGACTTAAGCATCGCTACAGGTGAGAAAGTCTCATCATAGTCAACTCCTTGAACTTGTCGAAACCCTTTCGCAACAAGTCGAGCTTTGTAAACGGTAACATTACCGTCTGCGTCGGTCTTCCTCTTGAAGATCCATTTATTTTGGATGGCTTGCCGATCATCGGGCAAGTCAACCAAAGTCCACACTTTGTTCTCATACATGGATGCCATCTCAGATTTCATGGCCTCAAGCCATTTTGCGGTATCTGGGCTCATTATCGCTTCCTCATAGTTCATAGGTTCATCATGGTCTAGTAACATGACTTCCAGAACTGGATTACCGTACCACTCTGGTGCGGAACATTCTCTGGTTGATCTACGACGTTCAGCAGAAACTTGGTCTGAAGTTTCATGATCATCATCATTAGCTTCCTCACTAATTGGTGTAGGAATCACTGGAACTAATTTCTGTGATGTTCCACTTTCCAATTTGGGAGAAGGTACAATTACCTCATCAAGTTCTACTTTCCTCCCACTCACTTCTTTCGAGAGAAACTCCATCTCTAGAAAGGATCCATTCTTAGCAACAAATATCTTGCCTTCGGATATGTGATAGAAGGTGTACCCAACAGTCTCTTTTGGGTATCCTATGAAGACACATTTTTCCGACTAGGGTTTGAGCTTATCAGGTTGAAGCTTTTTCACATAAGCATCGCAGCCCCAAACTTTAAGAAACGACAACTTTAGTTTCTTGCCAAACCACAGTTCATAAGGTGTCGTCTCAACGGATTTAGATGGTGCCCTATTTAACGTGAATGCAGCTGTCTCTAAAGCATAACCCCAAAATGATAGTGGTAAATCGGTAAGAGACATCATAGATCACACCATATCCAATAAAGTGTGGTTACGACGTTCGGACACACCATTACGCTGTGGTGTTCCGGGTGGCGTGAGTTGTGAAACTATTCCACATTGTTTCAAATAAAGACCAAACTCGTAACTCAAATATTCACCTCCACGATCAGATCGTAGAAACTTTATTTTCTTGTTACGATGAGTCTCTACTTCACTCTGAAATTCTTTGAACTTTTCAAATGTTTCAGACTTGTGTTTCATTAAGTAGATGTACCCATATCTGCTCAAAGCATCAGTGAAGGTCAGAAAATAACGATACCCACCGCGAGCTTCAACACTCATTGGTCCACATACATCAGTATGTATGATTTCCAACAAATCTGTTGCTCGCTGCATAGTTCCGGAGAACGGAGTTTTAGTCATCTTGCCCATAAGGCACGGTTCGCAAGCACCAAGTGATTCATAATCAAGTGATTCCAAAAGTCCATCATTATGGAGTTTCTTCATGCGCTTTACACCAATATGACCTAAACGATAGTGCCACAAATAAGTTACACTATCATTATTAACCTTGCATCTTTTGGCTTCAATATTATGAATATGTGTATCACTGCAATCGAGATCCAACAAGAATAGACCACTCTTCAAGGGTGCATGACCATAAAAGATATTATTCATAAAAATAGAACAACCATTATTCTCTGATTTAAATGAATAACCGTCTCGCAACAAACAAGATCCAGATATAATGTTCATACTCAACGCTGGCACCAAATAACAATTATTTAGGTCTAAAACTAATCCCGAAGGTAGATGTAGAGGTAGCGTGCCGACGGCGATCACATCGACTTTGGAACCATTTCCCACGCGCATCGTCACCTCGTCCTTAGCCAATCTTCGTTTAATCCATAGTCCCTGTTTCGAGTTACAAATATTAGCAACCGAACCGGTATCAAATACCCAGGTACTACTACGAGCATTAGTAAGGTACACATCAATAACATGTATATCACATATACCTTTGTTCACCTTGCCATCCTTCTTATCCGGCAAATACTTGGGGCAGTTCCGCTTCCAGTGTCTAGTCCCTTTGCAGTAGAAGCACTTAGTTTCAGGCTTGGCTCCAGACCTAGGTTTCTTCGCGGGAGTAGCAACTGTCTTGCTATTCTTCTTGAAGTTCCCCTTCTTTCCCTTGCCCTTTTTCTTGAAACTAGTGGTCTTGTTAACCATCAACACTTGATGCTCCTTTTTGATTTCTACCTCCGCAGCTTTGAGCATAGCGAAGAGCTCGGTAATTATCTTCTACATCCCTTGCATATTATAGTTCATCACGAAGCGTTTATAGCTTGGTGGCAGTGATTGAAGAACTCTATCGATAACACTATCTTCATCAACTTTGCAACCAAGTTGAGTCATATGATTGTAGTACCCAGACATTCTGAGCAAGTGTTCACTGATAGAACTATTCTCCTCCATCTTGCAGATATAGAACTTATTTGAAATCTCATATTTCTCAATCTGGGCATTTGCTTGAAATATTAACTTCAACTCCTGGAACATCTCATATGGTCCATGACGTTCAAAACGTCGTTGAAGTCCCGGTTCTAAGCCGTAAAGCATGGCACACTGAACTATCGTGTAGTCATCAGACCGTGTCTGCCAGACGTTCAAAGCGTCTACATTAGCGGGAGGGGGCTTGTCACCTAGCGGTGCTTCAAGGACATAATTCTTCTATGCAGCAATGAGGATAATCCTCAAGTTACGGACCCAGTCCGTGTAATTGCTACCATCATCTTTCAACTTAGCTTTCTCTAGGAATGCATTAAAATTCAAAGGAACGGTAGCACGGGCCATTGATCTACAACAACATAGATATGCAAAAACTATCAGGACTAAGTTCATGATAAATTAAAGTTCAATTAATCATATTACTTTAAGAACTCCCACTTAGATAGACATCCCTCCGGTCATCTAAATGATCACGTGATCCAAATCAACTAAACCATGTCCGATCATCATGTGAGATGAAGTAGTTTCAATGGTGAACATCTTATGTTGATCATATCTACTATATGATTCACGCTCGACCTTTCGGTCTCTAGTGTTCCGAGGCCATATCTGCATATGCTAGGCTCGTCAAGTTTAACCTGAGTATTCTGCGTGTGCAAAACTGGCTTACACCCGTTGTATTTGCACATAGAGCTTATCACACCCAATCATCACGTGGTGTCTCGGCACGACGAACTTTCGCAACGGTGCATACTCAGGGAGAACACTTATACCTTGAAATTTTGTAAGGGATCATCTTAAAATGCTACCGTCGTACTAAGCAAAATAAGAAGCATAATAAGATAAACATCACATGCAATCAAAATATGTGACATGATATGGCCATCATCATCTTGTGCTTTTGATCTCCATCTCCAAAGCACCATCATGATCACCTTCGTCACCGGCGAGACACCTTGATCTCCATCATAGCATCGTTGTCGTCTCGCCAACTATTGCTTCTACGACTATCGCTACCGCTTAGTGATAAAGTAAAGCAATTACATGGCAATTGCGTTTCATACAATAAAGCGAAAATTATATGGCTCCTGCCAGTTGCCGATAACTTTACAAAACATGATCATCTCATACAAAACCGTATAACTCATCATGTCTTGACCATATCACATCACAACATGCCCTGCAAAAACAAGTTAGACGTCCTCTACTTTGGTGTTGCAAGTTTTACGTGGCTGCTACGAGCTTAGCAAGAACCATTCTTACCTGCGCATAAAAAACCACAATGATGTTTCGTCAAGTATGTGAGGTTTTAACCTTCACAAGGACCGGGCGTAGCCACACTCGATTCAGCTAAAGTGAGAGAGACTGACACCCGCCAGTCACCTTTAAGCAACGAGTGCTCATAACGGTGAAACCAGTCTCGCTTAAGCACACGTGTAATGTCGGTCCGGACCGCTTCATCTCACAATACCGCCAAAGCAAAGTATGACATGCTGGTAAGCAGTATGACTAGTATCGTCCACAACTCACTTGGGTTCTACTCGTGCGTATCATCCACGCATAGACCTGGCTCATGATGCCACTGTTGGGGAACGTAGTATTTTCAAAATTTTCCTACGATCATGCAAGATCTATCTTCCAGTTGCATAGCAACGAGGGGAAGAGTGTGTCTACGTACCCTTGTAGACCGAAAGCGGAAGCGTCTAGTGACGCGGTTGATGTAGTCGGACTTCTTCGCGATCCAACCGATCAAGCACCGAACGTACGGCACTTCCACGTTTAGCACACGTTCAGCTTGATGACGTCCCACGAGCTCTTGATCTAGTTGAGCTTCATGGGAGAGTTTCGTCAGCACGGCGGCGTGGTGACGGAGATGATGAAGTTACCGTCGCAGGGCTTCGCCTAAGCGCTGCAACGATATGACCGAGGTGTGTTACTGTGGAGGGGGGCACCGCACAAGGTTGGGAGAGATCAACTGATCAACTTGTGTGTTCTAGGGTGCCCCCTGCCCCCGTATATGAAGGAGCAAGGGGAGGCCGGCCGGCCCCTCTATGGCGCGCCTAGGGTGCAATCCTACTAGGAATAGGATTCCAATCCTATTCCTAGTAGGAATCACCAAGAGGGCAAGGAAAGAGAGGGAGAGAAGGAGAAGGAAAGAGGGGGCCGCGCCCCCCTCCCCTAGTCCAATTCGGACTACTCCTTGGGAGGGGGCACGCCACCTCTTGGCTGCTGCCCTCTTTCTCCCTTATGGCCCACTAGGGCCCAACTTCCCCCGGGGGGTTCCGGTAACCCCCTCGGCACTCCAGTAGATTCTGAAACTTTCCAGAACAGTTCCGGTGTTCGAATATAGTCGTCCAATATATCAATCTTTACGTCTTGGACATTCCGAGACTCCTCATCATGTCCGTGATATCATCCGGGACTCCGAACTACCTTCGGTACATCAAAACTCATAAACTCATAATACCGATTGTCATCAAACGTTAAGCGTGCGGACCCTACGGGTTCGAGAACTTTGTAGACATGACTGAGACTCATCTCCGGTCAATAACCAATAGCGGAACCTGGATGTTCATATTGGCTCCTACATATTCTACGAAGATCTTTATCGGTCAAACCGCATAACAACATACGTTATTCCCTTTGTCAATGGTATGTTACTTGTCCGAGATTCGATCGTCGGTATCTCAATACCTAGTTCAATCTCGTTACCGACAAGTCTCTTTACTCGTTCAGTAATACATCATCCTGTGACTAACTCATTAGTCATTTTCTTGCAAGGCTTATTATGATGTGCATTACCGAGAGGGCCCAGAGATACCTCTCCGACACTCGGAGTGACAAATCCTATTCTTTATCTATGCCAACACCACGAACACTTTCGGAGACACCTGTAGAGCATCTTTATGATCACCCAGTTACTATGTGACGTTTGATAGCACACAAGGTGTTCCTATGGTATTCGGGAGTTGCATAATCTCATAGTCATAGGAACATGTATAAGTCATGAATAAAGCAATAGCAGTAAAACTAAATGATCAAAGTGCTAATCTAACGGATGGGTCTTGTCCATCACATCATTCTCCTAATGATGTGATCCTGTTGATCAAGTGACAACTCATGTCTATGTCTAGGAAACATAACCATCTTTGATCAATGAGTTAGTCTAGTAGAGGCATACTAGGGACATACTGTTTTGTCTATGTATTCACACATGTACTAAGTTTTCGGCTAATACAATTCTAGCATGAATAAAAGACATTTATCATGATATAAGGAATTACAAATAACATCTTTATTATTGCCTCTAGGGCATATTTCCTTCATGCTCCTCCACCGAAGAAATACAAGAAGGTCAAGGTTCCTCCCTTGGTGGCCAGCTCCTATTCTTCATCGCGTGATACCGACGAGTATGAAGAGTTGGACGACACTGTGGCAGGCCCTACATCAACCATCGACCCCAACAACGCTGGCCCTCCTTCATTATCTTGAGATTCTTCAGGGGTGTTAGTCCTTAGTTTCAATCCTTTTGGTCATTCGATGACAAAGGGGGAGAAATTTGAGTTAGTCTTCAAACGGGTCTATTTATATGGGCGTTTTTTTTTTGCGAAGTTACAACTCTCGTTCTTCTGATGACTTTGCTGGATCGAGTTGTAAACTTAAAACTCTATGGTGACCTGATACTTTTGTTGTGGTTTTTTCTGCATGCTTATTCCTCATTAATGTTTATGCACGCATGTTGAATTACATCAGTCACCATATTTCATCATGCATTTCAAATTCTTCATATTATATGTCAAATGCGTGTATGAATTACAAGATATGGGGGGAGATCTCCATCATTCTACTCTTCAAGTGTGCATTGCTTCAAAGCAAATTCCTCACGATGCACATGTTCAGGGGAGTTCTTATATATCTTGCAATCAAATTCCTCTGTCACATCCCCAGCTTCACCTTGCTTTAGGATAGCACCTGTCTGTTGCATCATGTTTATCTTCAAAGGAAAACCTAAAATGGGGATGCTCAAACCCTAGCACTAAATGAATTTAACTAGGGTCAAATTAAAATCCTTTTCAATGAACCCAAAATGCCCCTTGGAAAAGTTCATCATTTTTGGATTGATTAAAACCCCTGCCAAAAATGTTGCACTTATTTCTAAGACCATTCTGGATTTTTGAATTAAATCATATCTTATTTGCATTTGGGCATTTAAATTTTATATATTATTTTAAATGCTCAAATAATCATAAACTAAAATGTTTACTGTTGGATTTATTCCAAACAGTAGCCATGCTTGGTTTCATGATTTATGAAAATGTTCTGGCATTTTTATTAAATCAAAACAAAAGTAAAAAAAATAGAAAACAGAAACTAAATAGAAAACAGAGAAAGAGGAAGCCCACCTGAGCCACCTACCTGTGCGGCCAGCACTGTAGCGGCCCAGCCCACCACCGCCATCGTCCTCCTGGCGCCAGTTGGCAAGGCGTGTGGCCGGCGCGCGCGCACGGCCGTGCCTCCACGCCACCTGCCTGCCTGGCCCTCCCCTCGCCAGCGCGACGCCGCGGATGACCACCCCACTGCCGTCCGGATCGATCTGACCCCTCAGTCGCCCCCTTCCCCTCCTCTGTCTCTCTCCCCCGCGTGCGCCCGAACGCTGTCGTCGCCGCCGTCCTGAACCACCGCGGCCACCGTCCACCTCTCGCCCCTCCGATGAGCCCCAGAGCTCCACCTCGTCGCCCTATACCCCTCCGCCGAGCCACGCGGCACCACACGTCTCCGAACGCCGTCTGCGCAGCCGTTCCCCTCGTCGGCCGCCGACGACCTCATCGTCGAATTCGCGGTGGCTGGTGCCTCCCCGAGCCCACTTCGACGACCTTTGCAACCGCCGTGAGCCCCTCTTGCTCCTCCCCCTATTCCTCTACTCATGCGCGTGCTGTAGCTCCAACCCCCACCGTGCCTGAGAACCCCTCGCCGCCGGCAATGTCGCAGCCGTGGCTATAGCCACTGGAGCATCCACCTGAGTGCACCACCGAGCTCCTAATGACCTCACGAACACGTAGCAGCCATCAGCTCACCTCCCCGTGCCTCGCAGCGCCTAACTCGGCGGAGCCCAAACTCCGGCGCCGCCGCGAGCTCGTTTCCGACGAGCTCCGGCCACCCTAGCTCCTCCCACTTGCGGGGATGGATGCGGGAGAGCACGGGCTCCCTCCTGGTGCCCTCAGCGTGCTCAGCCGCAGCCTGTAGCGCCGCGCCCGCGCAAGCCCGACCGCTGTCGCCGCTGGACCTCATCGCCGGCCACTTTTCCGGCCATCCCAGGGCCAACTACCGCCACCACTCGACGCGGAAGAGTGTCCGCGTCACGTTGATGCCTTCCGCCGGCCGTTTGGTCGTCGGAGGAGGATTTCCGAGCACTGCCGCCGCGTTTGGCCTCGCCGGCGTCGAGCCGCCGGTAGGTTTGACCCCTTTGACCACGGCTGGACCCCCCTGTGTCCATGACATGTGGGGCCGGCCATTGTTTAGTTTTAGTTTAGGTTTTAATTAAGTACTAATCAATGTGCTTAGCTCTATGAGTCACTGACACGTGGGGCCAACCCCTGTTAAATTAGTTTAGTTAAAACTAAACTTAATTAGGCCCTGAGAGACTGACATGTGGGCCCAGGCCCCACCAACAGTTTAGTTAGTGTTAGTTTAAAAACTAACTAACCCTGTTAGCTAGTGGGTCACTGACCAGTGGGCCCCACTGGTCAGGTTTGACCCAGGGCAGTCCTTTGACCCTACTGACGTCATGCTTACTCAATGCTGACGCAGTATCTATTTTCTGGAATTTTAAATAAATAATAAATGATTTATTTATTTCAAAAAATAGCCAAAACTTGTAAAAATCATATAAAATCAACCGTAGCTCAGATGAAAATAATTTATATATGAAAAATGATCAGAAAAATCCAAGGAATCTGTTTATGGCATTTCCATGCATGTTTGAAGAAGTTAAACCTGATGATCAGGTCAAATCAATTTAATGGCATTTAAATAATCACATATGGAGTTTGAATTTGAACCTCTGGTTCAAACCAACTTCATTTAATTGTGTTGCTAGTTGCACTAGCTCAATCAACAGCATATTGCCATATCATGATCATGCATCATATTGTCGCATTGCATTGATTGTGTTCTCTCTTGTTTGCCGGTGCTTGTCCCCCCTTCAGTAGACGTGTTCCGACGATGTGATCGATGACACCGATGAAGACTCAATGTTATCTTCAGGAGTGCCAGGCAAGCAAACCCCATTGAGCATTCCGATGCAATCCCACCCTCTCACTCTTGCTCTCTTTTACTGCATTAGGACAACAACGCTTCAATTGTTACCTGCTGCGGTAGTTGAACCCCTTTCCACTGCATGACCCGTCATTGCCACAGTAAATAGTTGAAACCCACTAGTATGAGTAGGAGTTGTTTGAGCCATGTTGTGCCTACTCATTGATGCTTTATGGTTATGCCTGCTATTGCTTAGAGTTGTGTCAGGTCTGATTCATCGGGGATGAATTGGAATGTGATGAACATGTCCTACTGTGTGTGAGCTAAGTGTGTGAACACGATTTGGTAAAGGTAGCGATGAGAGGCCATGTAGGAGTACATGGTGGGTTGTCTCATTGCAGCCGTCCTCAGGAACTGAGTTCTGTGTTGGTTGATCCACGACCAGTTACTACCATGCATTGGGCCCGAAACCAATGGACCCTCTCGACTTATTAATCAACATGATCTCTGTCCAGGATTTGCAACTAGTTTCTGGTGTTTGTAGTTTACTGGAGGTCGTGCGCAGCGCTGACCCTCGGGGTGGGCTGTGACGCGGCAGCTACGTGGCACGGTGTACCGATTGCCCGTTTGGTGATGCGGGAACCCTGTACACATCGTTTGGGGCCGTGAGCGACACCCCGGCCGGATCTCCCCACGGATGGAACCCAAATAGGCGATAAACCTGGACGAGAGACTTGTGTGGTTAGTCAGGTCGTGGCCGACACCCTCGCTGGGCCTCCTCTTGAAGGTTGCCGAGTACATGTCGTGTAAACGGCGGTAAGTGGTGAGAGCGTGTGTGAAGAAGTACACCCCTGCAGGGTTAAATATAATCTATTCGAATAGTCGTGTCCGCGGTAATGGACTTCTGGGTTGCCTATTACAGTTCATAGACAAGTGAAAGTGGATACTCTAAAACACGCAAGATAAGCGTGAGTGCTATGGATGGCCTTCTCGTAGGGAGACGGGAGCGGATCCATAGTGGTGTATTGATTGGTGAATATGTGGACTCGTGTGCGCCACCTCAAAAGAGTTACTTGCAGTCGTAGTTTAGGATAGCCACCGAGTCAAAGCTGGCTTGCTGTAGTCAAACTCCACCACCCCTTTGTTGATACCGATGCATATGATGTAAGTCTTGCTGAGTACCTTTGTACTCACGTTTGCTTAATTTATGTTTTTGCAGAGAGACTTCAGTCTCGCTAGTGGTTCCGCGTGGACTTCGACGTTTAGCTTGTTACCTCAGCTACGATCTTGAACCCTTGGGAGGGTCTGGTAGATAGTCAGGCTTCTCAGCCTTTTTCATTTGTAGATGTCTGTACTCAGACATGTAATGCTTCCGTTGCCTGTATGCTCTGTATGTTAGGTCATGTGACCTCTGATTGTAATAAATGCTATGATGGCTCCTCTGGGCCTTTATCTATATGAGTTGTTGAGTTGTGTTGTGATGCCATGTTGTACATCACATACTTGCATGTTATGCGTACGTGTAATGTGTATTGTTATGTGTGGGATCCGACACCTAGTTGTTTACCTTTGGTAGCCTATCTTACAGGGAAATGTCTCCTAGTGTTTCCACTGAGCCTTGGTAGCTTGCTACTGCTCCGGAACACTTAGGCTGGCCGGCATGTGTCCTTCCTCGTTCCTGTGTCTGTCCCTTAGGGGAAATGTCACGCGTTGTTCCTTTAAGTCCTTGCAGCTTGCTACGACTTGGGTTCATACGTTGATGACCGACACGTTCGTTGCTGGGTCATGTATGCATGTCTCTGTAATTTAGTGCCACTTTTGGTTTATAACTAGTCATGTCGGCCCGGGTTCTCTGTCATATGGATGCTAGCGACACTATCATATACGTCTGCCAAAATGCGCAAACGGTCCCGGGCCAGGTAAGGTGGCACCCGTGGGGATACCGTGCGTGAGGCCGCAAAGTGATATGATGTGTTACAGGCTAGACCTGTGTGACTTAGGATCGGGGTCCTGACAGCTTTGGTATCAGAGCCTGACTGCCTGTAGGATTAACAAGCCAAACTGGTCGATGTCGTGTCTAGAAACTCTTTAGTTATGTAAGGGAATTGATTGTGGAAGGGAATGTAAGGCTGTTTTTACTCCTTTACCCCATGACCTTCTGATCTGAGTCATCTTCTCTCTTTCTACGGGGATTAAGAACTAGGATTCTCACTCTATTTATCAGGATCACGTTATTGTGGATTCAACCCTTAGTTTAGTTTCTACTACTTCTGTTTGTTCAACTGTTGGTCTCAGAACCTTGACATTATGATGTTAAGTGGATATGCTACCCTTTTGCTTGGGTCTCAAAAGTATTTTTGAGCATTTGCAGCCGTTATGCTGTCCGAGTCATCCCAGGTCTCTAAACAATCTGATGCATTTGCAAATCATTCCTACCTGTTCTTAATGTCCTTTTAGGCCAGATTAACCACACTAGACGGTGAGTTGTGGTACTCTGTTACCTCGACACATATGTTGGAGTTATTATTATGGCCCTAAGTATCTTAGAAGATCACCCAGTAATGCAGCAATACTTTGTATCCTCAGCGTCATGGTTCTGGCCGTCATTCTCAAAAGCATCCCGTGATGCCATTTAGTTGGTAGGCATTATATTTCTGGGTTCTTGAACCCTAGATTCATTCTACTTACTTCATGTTGATAGTATTTGCTCGTTCCTTTAGGTTATTAGTAACCTTGTGATAGTCCTCGAGGTCCGTGGTTATCGTTCTTCCAATACCATGAACCATCTTGGCAGAAGTTCTCCCGAACCAAAAGATCACAACCAGAGTGCTCCTGAGTGGTACTCCATTCATATTGTGACTCTGCCAGTCCTACTTTTCTGCATGGGTTATCCGGAAGAAATATGTGGAACTCGTTCGACATACTAACCTATGCATCCACAACTCAGAAAGATATATGTTCCTTTGAGTTGTCCCTTTTCAGTTGTTTATGACCTTCGTCTATCAGTTGATAGTCAGGAGTAGTCGTGCACTTGTGTTCATCGATGCCTTTTACTCTTGTGGTCCGTCAAGCCATTCTATTCTGGAATGACTAGGTGAAACAAACTCCAGTACCTTATCCATATCTAGGATTGGGTCAAAGAAGTTGTACTTCGCAGATGAAGAATGCTAATGCAGCTTCTAAACTGCTCTATCCTGGAGTATTACCATCTTTATGTCAAGAATGTCATGAGAATTGCACAACCTTCTATGAACTCTTGATACAGTGATACTTCTCGCCATTATCGATCATTCCTCGGTCTCCGTGTTATCGTAGCCAGAATACCGACAAGTGAATTGCGATGTGTGAAATCAATACCCCTAGCAATCTCGTTGCTTGGCGGTTAAAGGACAACAATTTCATTCTTAGTGTGTTGGTTACTAATTACCATTCTAAGATTGACCGTGCTACCTAGTCCATTCTTCTGGTGCACTCTTCGATCAATGAGTTAGGATTGTGTCAATCCCTCGCTCATTTGATCATATCGTCTTGCCCTGAAAAGCAAGATTGATCTCGAGCTTAGTAACGTATCGGTGGTTTGTAATTTTCCGAATATCTTCTCGGAAGTATTACCAGGTTGTTCCTTGACCGCTGTGTTGAGTTCGTGATCAAGATGGTTTTCTTATAAACCACCCCTTCTCCAAGAAACTGTGTTGGATACCCCGAACTAGTTGGTTAAGCTAAACAACAACTTGGACAGTTGGAAGATAAAAGCTTAATCCACATAGCTCACTCAAAAGGGATATCTTGTGTGTGTATTGAAGATAGATGATATCTTCTCCAATTGATCCATGTGATCATTTGTGGATCTATTGTCTTGTCCAAACTTTGATTTGAGTATGGGTTATCGTCAAGTCAAATCAGAACCAACGATACTCGTATTGTTGTCTTACTCATGGTCGTTCCCTTGAGCATACACCATTATATTTTTGGGTCTGACCAATGCTATCACTTTGTTCACATTGTCATGGAATTCCATCTATATGGAAACCTGGATGAACTGTTGTTGAGCCCATCAGCAACATTGTTATCTTCTCCATGATATATGTTGAACATCCAGCTAGTATTGGAAACTTTTATGAGCATTATCTTCATGACCCGTTCGTGAAGCATATGTACGGAAGAAAGAAGTGACTTCCTCTAATTCATGTGCATCTGATGCAAGTTGCCGCCGTGAATTTGAGAAAGCATGTTTTACCTCCTCTGGAGTCATCCCAAGTCAGTCATGCATACGTGCGAAGTATTCTATGGTCTGATAGACTGATCATCTTCATTCTGTATGTATTCCTAGCACACCAAGCCACTGATTGATTTGTTCAAAGAAAAGAAGTTCAAATGCTATTCCCGAAGGGCACGGACGGACATGCACAAGACTTCGTTATCTCCAATGATGATTCCCAATCTGAACTCGATAGTATTTTATTATAAGACTACTATGTGGTCACGTTTGTCTAGGACAACGTGGTCACAGGTTTTGTAGCAGAACCAGCTCATGTTTTGGAGCTTGCTACCGTAGTTCATTCCTGAGAATCTCGCAACGCCGTATCGTCGAATTGTGTTTCAAACTTTCATCTTTCTTCTAGACTCGATAAGTCTGGAATATCCTGACACCAACCAGAACTGAATCTTAGGCAGATATGATGGTTGGAACATTTTCCAAGAACTATAATATCGGTCTCTCAATAATCGGTAAAGTGTATGTCGTGGCCGACACACCCAGCCGGAAGACCTATTGTAGTTGTATCTTGATTAAAGAAGTTGGCCACCTCCCCATAGGGATTTTGTAGGATTTACTCCCTAATTGTTCCTTATGGACTTTTTTGTGCTCCTGAAGTCTGACCTTTACTTGATGGCCATGTTGATGTTTTTAAGCATTGACCGTGGTACCTAGTACATCAAGGAGAACATTAGAAGCGGAGTGCTAAATGTCTCTCGGTTGATCATCCAGATTTTGTCCCCTTGGCCTCGCCAAGGTGAAATCTGAGAAGTGTTATCTTCCTTTGCATCTGCATCATCCATCATTATTCATCATGGTAGTATGTGGTGTTGCCAGGATCCTTGACACGGATATTGGTAAAACCTTGATAAATATGGGAATGCTCAAGTTCTTGAGAGCACGCACAAACACTAGGTGCTATCACCGGCACTAACCGGGATTGCTCCCAGTGCTCTTGGTTATGCTATAACCCCTCAAGAGTAGATTTACTCTCTACTGTTGGGTTTCTTCCCGGTTACTAGAATCATTCCCAGCATTTGCATTTTGTTCCCAGCTTGCACCACCATCATGCAAATTTTCCATGGATTGCCCTTCTCAGCAACTGCTGTTCAGGATTATCTTCAAAAGTGGTCCTACCATAGGTTCCATCCATTTCCGGTGATAAGCAAAATCAACCTTGGCATTGTCCTTTACAAGGTAGTCCACATCATCCATTCTGGCCGAGAATGTCATTATCTCGAACTCCGTCAAACGATCGATTGTGTTTGCCTTAGGCTGGTAAAGGGAATTTCAATGATCTCTATATCAAAAGTAATTCTTTTTGCCACTTAAGGGAGTAACTCTACGAGTCACCTTCTCTAAGGTACCCCGCCTGGTGACATCGATCACCATCTTCTTAGGTGTGGAATTATTGCCACTAGGTGAACCTTCATCGTTTGTTTCACTCCATCCCCCTGGAGGTGTACTCCGTGTCTCAGCTCAAGAGATGTTTCAACGTCTCACTCCATGGGTTGATCTTGAGTTGCTCGATCTTTCGGAAGATCAATGTTGTAGAGTTTCTCTCATCATCACCGTTTGGACGAAGATTTCGAAAGCAAGGAAGCCAGGATCAACATGAGGCAAGCAATCAACACTTATATAGAGGACACTTGGATCATGAAGTTTGTGTTAGTTAGTGTCCCCTCTGATATCTTATCTCACGTCCTGAATCTCGGGACGAGATTCTTGTTTAGTGGGGGTGAGTTGTCACATCCCCAGCTTCACCTTGCTTTAGGATAGCACCTGTCTGTTGCATCATGTTTATCTTCAAAGGAAAACCTGAAATGGGGATGCTCAAACCCTAGCACTAAATGAATTTAACTAGGGTCAAATTAAAGTCCTTTTCAATGAACCCAAAATGCCCCTTGGAAAAGTTCATCATTTTTGGATTGATTAAAAACCCCTGCCAAAAATGTTGACTTATTTCTAAGACCATTCTGGATTTTTGAATTAAATCATATCTTATTTGCATTTGGGCATTTAAATTTTATATATTATTTTAAATGCTCAAATAATCATAAACTAAAATGTTTACTGTTGAATTTATTCCAAACAGTAGCCATGCTTGGTTTCATGATTTATGAAAATGTTCTGGCATTTTTATTAAATCAAAACAAAAGTAAAAAAAATAGAAAACAGAAACTAAATAGAAAACAGAGAAAGAGGAAGCCCACCTGAGCCACCTACCTGTGCGGCCAGCACTGTAGCGGCCCAGCCCACCACCGCCGTCGTCCTCCTGGCGCCAGTCGGTAAGGCGTGTGGCCGGCGCGCGCGCATGGCCGTGCCTCCACGCCACCTGCCTGCCTAGCCCTCCCCTCGCCAGCGCGACGCCGCGGATGACCACCCCACTGCCGTCCGGATCGATCTGACCCCTCAGTCGCCCCCTTCCCCTCCTCTGTCTCTCTCCCCCGCGAGCGCCCGAACGCTGTCGTCGCCGCCGTCCTGAACCACCGCGGCCACCGTCCACCTCTCGCCCCTCTGATGAGCCCCAGAGCTCCGCCTCATCGCCCTATACCCCTCCGCCGAGCCATGCGGCACCACACGTCTCCGAACGCCGTCTGCGCAGCCGTTCCCCTCGTCGGCCGCCGACGACCTCACCGTCGAATTCGCGGTGGCTGGTGCCTTCCCGAGCCCACTTCGACGACCTTTGCAACCGCCGTGAGCCCCTCTTGCTCCTCCCCCTATTCCTCTACTCATGTGTGTGATGTAGCTCCAACCCTCACCGTGCCCGAGAACCCCTCGCCGCCGGCAATGTCGCTGTCGTGGCTATAGCCACTGGAGCATCCACCTGAGTGCACCACCGAGCTCCTAATGACCTCACGAACACGTATCAGCCATCAGCTCACCTCCCTGTGCCCCGCAGCGCCTAACTCGGCGGAGCCCGAACTCCGGCGCCGCCGCGAGCTCGTTTCCGACGAGCTCCGGCCACCCCAGCTCCTCCCACTTGCGGGGATGGATGCGGGAGAGCACGGGCTCCCTCCTGGTGCCCTTAGTGTGCTCAGCCGCAGCCTGTAGCGCCGCGCCCGCGCAAGCCCGACCACTGCCGCCGCTGGACCTCGTCGCCGGCCACTTTTCCGGCCACCCCAGGGCCAACTACCGCCACCACTCGACGCGGAAGAGTGCCCGCGTCACGTTGATGCCTTCCGCCGGCCGTTTGGTCGTCGTCGGAGGATTTCCGAGCACTGCCGCCGCGTTTGGCCTTGCCGGCGTCGAGCCGCCGGTAGGTTTGACCCCTTTGACCACGGCTGGACCCCCCCCCCTGTGTCCATGACATGTGGGGCCGGCCGTTGTTTAGTTTTAGTTTAGGTTTTAATTAAGTACTAATCACTGTGCTTAGCTCTATGAGTCACTGACATGTGGGGCCAACCCCTGTTAAATTAGTTTAGTTAAAACTAAACTTAATTAGGCCCTGAGAGACTGACATGTGGGCCCAGGCCCCACCAACAGTTTAGTTAGTGTTAGTTTAAAAACTAACTAACCCTGTTAGCTAGTGGGTCACTGACCAGTGGGCCCCACTGGTCAGGTTTGACCCAGGGCAGTCCTTTGACCCTACTGACTTCATGCTTACTCAATGCTGACGCAGTATCTATTTTCTGGAATTTTAAATAAATAATAAATGATTTATTTATTTCAAAAAATAGCCAAAACTTGTAAAAATCATATAAAATCAACCGTAGCTCAGATGAAAATAATTTATATATGAAAAATGATCAGAAAAATCCAAGGAATCTGTTTATGGCATTTTCATGCATGTTTGAAGAAGTTAAACCTGCTGATCAGGTCAAATCAATTTAATGGCATTTAAATAATCACATATGGAGTTTGAATTTGAACCTCTGGTTCAAACTAACTTCATTTAATTGTGTTGCTAGTTGCACTAGCTCAATCAACGGCATATTGCCATATCATGATCATGCATCATATTGTCGCATTGCATTGATTGTGTTCTCTCTTGTTTGCCGGTGCTTGTCCCCCCTTCAGTAGACGTGTTCCGACGATGTGATCGATGACACCGATGAAGACTCAATGTTATCTTCAGGAGTGCCAGGCAAGCAAACCCCATTGAGCATTCCGATACAATCCCACTCTCTCACTCTTGCTCTCTTTTACTGCATTAGGACAACAACGCTTCAATTGTTACCTGCTGCGGTAGTTGAACCCCTTTCCACTGCATGACCCGTCATTGCCACAGTAAATAGTTGAAACCCACTAGTATGAGTAGGAGTTGTTCGAGCCATGTTGTGCCTACTCATTCATGCTTTCTGGTTATGCTTGCTATTGCTTAGAGTTGTGTCAGGTCTGATTCATCGGGGATGAATTGGAATGTGATGAACATGTCCTACTGTGTGTGGGCTAAGTGTGTGAACACGATTTGGTAAAGGTAGCGATGAGAGGCCATGTAGGAGTACATGGTGGGTTGTCTCATTGCAGCCGTCCTCAGGAACTGAGTTCTGTGTTGGTTGATCCATGACCAGTTACTACCATGCATTGGGCCCGAAACCAATGGACCCTCTCGACTTATTAATCAACATGATCTTTGTCCAGGAGTTGCAACTAGTTTCTGGTGTTTGTAGTTTACTGGAGGTCGTGCGCAGCGCTGACCCTTGGGGTGGGCTGTGACACGGCAGGTACGTGGCACGGTGTACCGATTGCCCGTTTGGTGATGCGGGAACCCTGTACACACCGTTTGGGGCCGTGAGCGACACCCCGGCCGGATCTCCCCACGGATGGAACCCAAATAGACGATAAACCTGGACGAGAGACTTGTGTGGTTAGTCAGGTCGTGGCCGACACCCTCGCTGGGCCTCCGCTTGAAGGTTGCCGAGTACATGTCGTATAAACGGCGGTAAGTGGTGAGAGCATGTGTGAAGAAGTACACCCCTGCAGGGTTAAATATAATCTATTCGAATAGCCGTGTCCGCGGTAATGGACTTCTGGGTTGCCTATTACAGTTCATAGACAAGTGAAAGTGGATACTCTAAAACACGCAAGATAAGCATGAGTGCTATGGATGGCCTTCTCGTAGGGAGACGGGAGCGGATCCATAGTGGTGTATTGATTGGTGAATATGTGGACTCGTGTGCGCCACCTCAAAAGAGTTACTTGCAGTCGTAGTTTAGGATAGCCACCGAGTCAAAGCTAGCTTGCTGCAGTCAAACTCCACCACCCCTTTGTTGATACCGATGCATATGATGTAAGTCTTGCTGAGTACCTTTGTACTCACGTTTGCTTAATTTATGTTTTTGCAGAGAGACTTCAGTCTCGCTAGTGGTTTCGCGTGGACTTCGACGTTTAGCTTGTTACCTCAGCTACGATCTTGAACCCTTGGGAGGGTCTGGTAGATAGTCAGGCTTCTCAGCCTTTTTCATTTGTAGATGTCTGTACTCAGACATGTAATGCTTCCGTTGCCTGTATGCTCTGTATGTTAGGTCATGTGACCTCTGATTGTAATAAATGCTATGATGGCTCCTCTGGGCCTTTATCTATATGAGTTGTTGAGTTGTGTTGTGATGCCATGTTGTACATCACATACTTGCATGTTATGCGTACGTGTAATGTGTATTGTTATGTGTGGGATCCGACACCTAGTTGTTTACCTTTGGTAGCCTATCTTACAGGGAAATGTCTCCTAGTGTTTCCACTGAGCCTTGGTAGCTTGCTACTGCTCCGAAACACTTAGGCTGGCCGGCATGTGTCCTTCCTCGTTCCTGTGTCTGTCCCTTAGGGGAAATGTCACGCGTTGTTCCTTTAAGTCCTTGTAGCTTGCTACGACTTGGGTTCATACGTTGATGACCGACACGTTCGTTGCTGGGTCATGTATGCCTGTCTCTGTAATTTAGTGCCACTTTTGGTTTATAACTAGTCATGTCGGCCCGGGTTCTCTGTCATATGGATGCTAGCGACACTATCATATACGTGTGCCAAAATGCGCAAACGGTCCCGGGCCAGGTAAGGTGGCACCCGTGGGGATACCGTGCGTGAGGCCGCAAAGTGATATGATGTGTTACAGGCTAGACCTGTGTGACTTAGGATCGGGGTCCTGACATCCTCAATATCAGTATTTACACTTCATATGTTTATCCTCGTTGAAAACTTAACCTATATTGTCATCAATCACCAAAAAGGGGGGATTGTAAGTGCATCTAGTGCCCCTTAGTGATTTTGGTGTATTGAAGACTTATAGGTTAAGGGACTAATGTGTTTATGAGTGTACACAGGTCTATAAGTCTATGAGGAGTTTGATATTTACAGAGAAAGTCGACCCCTAAAAATGAAGTTCTTCGACTGAAGATGTCGGTGTATTTGGATCGACACCTATGGGATCACAAGAATCCCTACTACGGTTGCGGGGCGCGGGGTTGAGAGAAGAGCGGATCTAACAGTCAGGACACGGTTCCTTTACCCAGGTTCGGGCCGCAAAGATGCGTAAATCCCTACTCCTGCTTTGGTGGATTATATGTTTGTGTTCTTCAGCTAGTGAGGAGCTCCAACAGAGTCGTGAGGAGTTCTAAAATGCCGAATCCTCCTCCTGGTCACCTCGGGCCTCCTTTTATAGGGAAAAGGGGTCGCCACAGTGGCACACAGGAGGTGGAAAGGGTACAGTGATGCAAGGTTATCCCTCGCATTACAGGACAAGGCGCATTTAATGCGCTCAGCTTAGGTGTCCCTGATTTATCGGGGACGAGGGGAGACATCCGTCTTGTCCGTCGCCGCCCCTCTTCGTGTTGACACGCGCCCTGGCCAGTAGTGCCTGAGGCGCCATGTAGGCAGACAGGCAGCTGAGGTGGCGCAACGGCGGGTCTCCACGAAGATCTGCGGGTCGCCACGCAGGAGCCTGTCCAGCTGGTCAGGTCGGCAGCTGCGTGGGTCGGTGGAAACCCGGTTGGTGCGGGCCTGACGGTGGCCCCGCAGGTGTCCTTGGCAAGGGCCTTGCCGGGGCTCCGGCAAGGGTCCTACCGTGGCGCCTGCTGTCATCCCCGGCAAGGTACTTGCTGGGGGCCTTGTGGTTCTCCTTGGCTGGAATCCCGCCAAGGGTCGTCGTCTTCTTAACTTGTATCTGATCTTGAATGTCTTCACAAAGATCTGCATGCCACCACGGGGATATCTCCCGAATCCTCGCCCCATGGGGGCGGTGGACTCAAGGGTGATCCGCTCCGTAGGCGTGGGGCGAGCTGCCGCGGCAAGGGTCTTGCCGGGGCTGCCAGAGCTGGCCCCGGCAAGGATCTTGCCGGGGAGAGCCGCTTCGTCCCTTTGCTCTTTGTGGTCTTGTTCTTGGCGTTGCTCCAGTCTCCATCAAGCTTTGGTCTTACCCCGACTCACCTCCCTTGCCATGCTTGGTGTGGTGGTGCTCGTGGCTCAGACTGCCCGTGCACAGTCATAGGGGTACAAAAAGTGTACCCCTCTTTTTGTACACCGACAGGAGCCCCCGGGCCTGGGCCACACATAAGCGCGACACGTTGTTGGGCCAGGCCCAGAACGATGCGCGGGCAGGCGGGGAGGTTTCCACCATGGTAAAAATTTCCGCGCGCTGCGCCTCCCACGACCCGCGCGCGCGGCGCGGGGTGGAGGGGCGTGCGTGTCGTGGGCGGCATGCGTGGGGCGGTTTCCGCAGGCATGTGTCACGTTGCAGTAAATGCGAAAGGAGGCGGCCCGCGCCTTCCCCGTAAATGGGGGGAGGTGTGGAGGCACGGCCTGCTTACTCGATGGGGCCGAGGCACGGTCGTCCAGGCGTCCACTCCCCACGATCACGGGGTGGGGTGAGGTCGCCTCACCCGTCCCTTCACCCCTGCACGTTCGCCACGTGCCTTCCATGCGTTCGAGGTGGCGAGCGGTGGAGGTGGGAAACTGAGCCATCGCTGGTTGGGGCAGCGGGTCGGTCCCGGCCCTCCTCGCCTTCTGCGTCTTGATTGGCCGAGTGGGGCGGTCGAGCTCCAGCCCCGCCCCTTTATAAAGGGCGGGGGGAAGGGACGGCGCCCCGCACTCCTCCATCTTCTTTCTCCCTTAGCTTCTGCTCCTCTCTTCTGTCTGCCATGAAGAGAGAAAACCCCGGCTCCTCAACGGTGGCGGTGAGGGTCGCTGCTCGACAACGTGTCCCCCCTTCTCCTGCACCCGCAGTGGCTGAACCAGCCACGAGGGGAAGAGGGAGGGTGCGGGGCCGTGGGCGAGGCCGGGGTGCTCGGGGAAGAGGAGGACGGGGCGTCCCGCCGGCCTCGCCCCCGCCAGCAGGTTCTCCTCCAATGGAAGGTCATATTGGAGATGACCCTTGTGAGTTCTTGATTAGGATGCGGGGGTCGTCGCGCCGTTACCTTCGTCTCCCGACTCCATTTGCGCAGGAGATGGAGATGAATCCGCCGGAGTTGCTGCGGCTGCACATGAGGGGTTGCGGGATCAGTGGCACGCGGGCCCGCGTCGACTTCCCTGCCCCTCATGTGATGTATCTTCGCCAAGGATGGAAGAGGTTCGCTCGCATCCATAGCCTGACCGATGGGCTCACCCTCCACTTCAAGTTGATGGAGGACGGCCACCTCTCCGTCAAGGTCTTCGGGCACCTCGGAACTAGCGCGAGGTGCTGCATGGAGAGCTCCTCCGATGACGAAGACTCCTCCTCGAACGAGGGTGACGAGGAGGACAGCAGCAGCGACGACGAGGGCGGTGGACGGCAGGATGACGGGTCCGACTAGGTGTCGGGCGCCGCTCCTGGTGGCACCGGCGACCCCATCATCCGCGTCGCCGGCTCCTTGAACTTCTCGGGGTCGTCTCCTTGGCGGCTGGCGTAGGGAGGCTGTGGAAGAGGAAGAGGAAGAAGGCGGGCGGCAAGGTCATCATGTCGGAGTACTCGGGCACCGACTCCTTCGACGCGTACTGACGTCCTGCCGCCTCGTCTTCGAGCTCTGCCTCCGGTGCTGTCATCAGCGTCCAGCCCTTGGGAGGCCGCCGAGATGCCTTATCGGTGTCTTCTGCCACCTGTAGCTCGCCTAGGCGCCCCTTTTGCCCTCCTCGCCTCCTTGACCTACCTCCCGAGGAGAGGGACAAGAAAGGCATTACGGGCATCTTATCTCTTTTCAGTCTGTAAGCTTTCGGGCATCTGTTAAGTTTAAAACTTGTAATCCCCTTATTCATGTTTTTCATTCCCTATGGACTGTACCTGAATGGAATGTTTTTAATGAAAAAGGAATGTTTGCCGGGTCATTTGTTCGTAGGTAAAAACCCACAACAAGGAATAAATCCCTGATATCTTTAAGATAATCATTTTTTCGCCCGGCAACAGGCCCTGCCGTTTCCCTACTTCGCTTGACCTTTCTCACGCCCTTGGCGGAGGCAGGGATGAAGTAGGCTCAGGCTCCTCGTTTCGTCCTTCTGTTGCCGCGACTACGACCAAACTTAGTCCCAGGAACGAGCCCTAGGACCTAGAGTTATGGGAGCACGGTAGCTTAAGGAAAAGAATGAGGTTTCACATACCTCAGTCCATAATGGAATGCATGATAAGGGATAAAGAACTTATCTGAAGCTGCAGCCCCCGGCAACCCTGGTCAGCCGTGGGCGAATTCTTGCCCTTGCAGCCTCCGGCAACACTGGCTCACCGGGGCCTAGGCGCTGGTCTGTTCTTCTTTCCTTCTCTCAAGTGGCTTCGGCAAGGATGTCTGCGCGTCCTGTGAACCAAAGAATACAGAGGAAAGACAAAGACTCGACCTCTAAGCTAGGGGTTAGCCGCCGCTAAGCACTATCAACCCTAACCAAGGACGAGACTCGACTCAGCATGCATGCTATAACTTAGGGCGCCAGCGCTTCATTTATTTATGCTCAGGGTCTGCGTCTGGCTTTGTACAAAGGGTTACATGCCTTGCTGGCAAAGCTTGTACAAAAGGGTGGCTTGCCGGGAGGCCCGGCAAGCCGCGCCTTACGGGTAAAACTTGCGAAGATGCTCGATGTTCTGGGAATTACTCACCGAAATGGCATCTTTGGTCTCCAGGCGGACAGCGCCAGGCCTGGTGACTCGTATTATCCGATAAGGGCCTTCTCATTTCGGTGTCAACTTGTTCGTATTCCTGGACGATTGAACGCGCCAGAGAACAAGGTCGCCTTCCTCAAAGCTTCGGGCATGGACCTTGCGGCTATGGTAGCGGCACAAGGCTTGTTGGTAGCGTGCTGCTCTCACAGCCGGCCGAAGATGATCTTCCTCAAGGACCATTGCATCGTCTTGTCGCAGTTTCTCTTGCTCAAGCTCATCATAAGCGAGCACTCGAGGTGACCCGTATATGAGTTCTGTGGGGAGAACTGCTTCTGCCCCATATATCAGGGCAAAGGGCGTCTCGCCGGTGGCTCGATTTGGTGTCGTTCTGATCGACCAAAGAACCGCCGGCAATTCATCAATCCAGCGCCTCCCGCTCTTGTGCAGCCTGTCAAAGGTCTTTGTCCTTAATCCTCGCAGCACTTCAGCATTTTCCCTCTCAGCTTGACCATTGCTTCGGGGTGAGCAATGGAAGCGAAACAGACTCTGCTGCCGAGGTCTTGGGTATATTGCATGAAGGTGCGGCTTGTAAACTGTGTGCCGTTGTCGGTGATGATCCTGTTGGGCACACCAAAACGGCACACTAGTCCCTTGAAGAACTTGACGGCTGACTGAGCTGTGATCTTCCTTACTGCCTCCACCTCTGGCCACTTTGTGAACTTGTCGATTGCAACGTACAAGTACTCAAAGCCCCCGACGACGCGGGGGAAAGGGCCCAGTATGTCGAGCCCCCAGACCGAGAAGGGCCAGGAGAGAGGAATGGTTTGAAGGGCCTGAGCTGGTTGATGAAGTTTCTTTGAATGGAACTGGAACGCTTCACACCTGGTGACCAGTGCCGTCGCATCCTGGAGGGCAGTGGGCCAGAAGAAGCCTTGCCGGAATGCCTTGCCGGCAAGGGCTCTCGACCCTATGTGGAATCCACATATGCCTCCATGTATCTCTGCCAACAACTCCAGTCCTTCCTCTAGAGGGATGCACTTCAATTTCACGCCGTTCGGTCTCCTTCTGTACAGGATGTCATCGACGAACTGGTACATGGCAGACCGATGGGCTACTTTCTCCGCTTCTTCCTGCTCCTCAGGAAGTTCCCCAGTCTGAAGGAATCAGACGGTATGCTGCGCCCACGCTGGAGCCTGGGGCTCGACGGCGAGGACCAAAGGCATTTCCTCCGTCAAGGGAGTGGCCATCTCGACGGCAAAAGCTTGACGCTTCGCCGGAGTTAGCCCTCCAGTGGCGGGCTCAGTGTCTCCAGCAACATCCTTGCCGGCGGCTCCGGGGAGCTCGGCGGGAAAGTACTTGTCGGGCCCTGACTTCCTCCTCTTGTTCTTCTTTGTTGATGGATCAACGGATGGCTGAGAAAGCTGAAGCACAAAGGTACCTGGTTCCACAGGTAGCTTGAGGGCAGCGCGCTTTGACAGGTAATCGGCGATGTCGTTCTCCGCTCGGGGAACGTGCTCCGCCTGTATACCATCAAAGCACTCTTCCAACTTTCTCACTTCATCGACGTAGGCCTTCATCAACGGGCTTTGGTAATCCTTGTTGACTTGTTTGACGATAAGCTGCGAGTCGCCCCTGACAATGAGCTTCTTATTTCCGAGGTCTGCCGCGATCCTAAGACCAGCAAGCATCCCCTCATACTCAGCAGTGTTGTTCGTTGATACCTCCCTAGGGAAGTGCATCTGGACCACGTACTTGAGGTGCTCTCCAGTGGGCGCGACCAGCAGTACGCCAGCCCCGGCGCCCTGTAAGGAGAAAGCCCCATCAAAGTACATGATCCAGTTGCAACTCGCCTCTTTGCCGGGGAGAGCAGTTTCCTGGACCTCTTCATCAGGCGTTGCGGTCCATTCTGCGATGAACTCTGCCAGGACTCGGCTCTGAATTGTCGAGGTACTTTCAAACTTGAGGCCAAAGCTGGACAACTCTAGCGCCCACTCTACAATCCTTCCCGTCGCGTCTGGATTGTGTAATATCCGTTGCAGAGGGAGGCGAGTGACGACAGTGATCTCGTGCGCCTGGAAGTAGTGACGCAGCTTCCTCGAGGCCATAAGAAGGCCGAAGAGCAATTTCTGCACACCGGAGTACCTTGATCTAGCCCCCTGCAAGAGGGAGCTAACAAAGTAGACCGGGTGCTGCATCATTTTCTTCTTCGGCTGCACTCCAACCGGCTGTGTCGCCTCTGCACCGGTGGCATCGGGCTCTGTTGCTGCTATCACCTCATCATTGATTTCTCTCTGCGTCTGATACGTCCAAAACGTATCTATAATTTCTGCTTGCTCCATGCTTCTTTTGTGTGATATTGCTATGATATTTATGCACTTCCATACACTTTTGACCATATTTGGACTAACCTATTAACTCAGTGCACCCCAGTGCCACTTTCTGTTTTCTACTGTTTTTGTATTTCAGGTTTTCCCATTACTTAAATTGCCATAAAAATTCCGGGAAAAATATATAAAACATCAGCGCTCCAGAAGCTTCCACGCGCCAGAAGTGGGGCCAGAGGGGAGCCAGGGGCAGCCCAGGCGGCCTGCCCACGCACCCCCCTCCTGGCCGCGCCGGGGGGGCGCCTGGGCCCCCCTCTCTGCCTCTGGTGACCCCCTTTGGCATATATTTACACTGCATCCCGAAACCCTCGAGGACGGAACCCTTTTTCGCGATCTCATCTCTGTTCCGCCGCCGCCGCGCTTCCAAGATCGGGAGCACCAGGAGAACTCTTCCCGGCACCCTGCCGGAGGGGAGAACCACAACCGGGAGCTTCTCCACCACCATGGACGCTTCCCGGATTAGTTGTGAGTAGTCCCCCTTGGACCATGGGTCCATGACCAGTAGCTATGTGATGTTCACCTCCCCTCTTTGTTCTTCATCGATTAGACCTCGTGACCTGCCCTACATGATCGAGGCACATATGTAATCTTTATGCTGTTGCTATGCTGAGTTTGCTGGGATCCGATGGATTATGAGATTATGTTCAGATTGTGTGTGAGTAATATATTTGATTCACCTCTTTTATATTTATGTTCTTGAGTAATTCTTGCATGTTCTCCGTTGCTATTTATTGCTTTGGCCGAGTAGTAGGTAGTAACTCCAAGAGGGAACGTTATGCTTGATTGTGGGTTCATGCCCCTCGATGACTAGCTTGAGTGACAGAAACATGAGTCTAGGGGATGTGCTGTTGCCACAAGGGGGAGAACAACGGTGCTTGTACTTGCGGGTGCAAGGATTGTTTGCTTTACGCAAAGTTCTTTTAATGCAGTTGTTTGTTGCTTTGAGTTTACACTATGGGTGGGACTCGCAACTTAATACCAGCGAGATGTTCTGGATAGATATCTCAAGGTGGATGATTAGTAGTAGATGCAGATGGATTTCGGTCTACTTGCCTTGGCGTACCGCCCATGCTTTTGAGCCTCTACCTTTCTTACAGCATAGTTAGCATTGGTTTGCGCACATAATCCTGTCAATTGCCCAGCTGTAATTTGTTTACCTCGCTTAGCTGTTTTATCGTCTTTTGGGAGAGAGACATCACTAGTGAACATCATGGGACCCCGGTCCATATTACCATCACTGATCACACCCGCTATTTATTTCCTGTTCATATTTCCTAGTTGCAGTCATACCTATCACTAATATCTCTTGCGTTTGATCCTTTGTAAACGATAAGGCCGGAGGGATTGACAACCTCTCTGTACTCGTTGGGAGCAAAGTTATTTGTATCTGTGTGCAGGTCCTGTCAAGCGAAAGTCTTTGGCGCTATTGACACCTTCTTGTCGACCCTCGGAGTCTCACGGGATTCGATCCTTGGTATCTTTGCCAAGGGAAAATTTGCCGCTACGCTATATCTCAAACCTTCCACTTGGGGTAACCAACGAGGGGCGAGAAGCCATCAACGCCACTAGTGCGGCGCTGACCACCTGGTTTGTTGCCGCTAGGTATAGCAGCAACGGTTCTTGTGGTCTAGGCGCAACTAGTATTGGCGTGGAGGAAAGATACCTCTTCAGATCTTGTAATGTTGCTTCGGCTTCTGGTGTCCACTCCATTGGGCCTGCCTTTTTCAAAATCTTGAGAAAGGGGAGGGCACGCTCGGCAGACTTGGAAATGAATCTGCTCATGGCGGCAACACAGCCAGCAAGCCGACGCACATCCTTGACCCGTTTGGGTGCTTCAATCTGCTCTATAGCTTTGATCTTGTCCGGATTGGCTTCTATCCCACGCTGCGACATAAAGAACCCAAGAAGCTTGCCAGACAGGACGCCGAAGACGCACTTCTCAGGGTTCAACTTGAGGTTGATCTTGCGCAGGTTTACAAATGTTTCTTGCAAATCCGGTACAAGGGTTGCCTTGTTCTTGGTTTTGACCACTATATCATCCATATAAGCCTCCATATTTCTATTGAGCTGGGGTTCAAAACCAATCTGGACTGCCCTTGCAAACGTCGAGCCGGCACTCTTCAACCCGAAAGGCATTCGTACGAAACAGTACGTACCACATGGGGTGATGAATGATGTCTTCTCTTCGTCTTCTCTTGCCATGAAGATCTGGTGGTAGCCGGAGTAGGCATCGAGGAATGACTGTAGGTCACACCCTGCCGTGGAGTCAACAATCTGGTCTATGCGCGGTGATACGTCCAAAACGTATCTATAATTTCTGCTTGCTCCATGCCTCTTTTGTGTGATATTGCTATGATATTTATGCACTTCCATACACTTTTGATCATATTTGGACTAACCTCTTAACTCAGTGCACCACAGTGCGAGTTCCTGTTTTCTGCTGTTTTTCTATTTCAGGTTTCCCCTAGGGATGAAAACGGAGCGGAAACGGACGAAACTGAGTGCTACCATATTTGTTTCCATATATTTATGCAGAAGCGAAAACGAATACGGAAACCCCGGAAATGAATACGGAAACAGATACTACCGGAAATGGACACGGAGCGAATACAAAGCGGACACGGAACGAAAATGGGTGTTCACCGGAACTTAAAAAACCCTTGAATAATAAAGAAAAACACACAAAAAGAAATAGTGTATGAATTCTTAAGATGGCTATAAGATCAAGTTGAGTACATGTGTGGTTGTAGAAGTTGGGCCTCAAATGATCCATTCTACTCATTGTGTCATTGTGTGTTGTTTGATGATTGGACTACAAAGAAGCCATAAGTCTATAGTAAAAATGAAAATTTCATATTCACGGAAAACGGAAAGTTCCGTTTCCACGCCTGTTCCACCGGAAAACACCGTTCCGTTTTTGTTTCCGTTTCCGCACAAAAAAATCATTTCCACTTTCGTTTTGCAAATTTTCGTTTCCGTTTTCATATTTTATCTTTGTTTCCATTTTTCCTCCGGAAAAACAGAAACTTTCCACTCCATTTTCATCCCTAGTTTCCCCCATATTAAAAGTGCCCTAAAAATTCCGGGAAAAATACAGGAAAAATCAGCGTACCGGGAGCTTCAAGAAAAACCAAAGTGGGGCCAAAGGGGAGCCAGGGGCAGCCCAGGCGGCCAGCCCAGGCGGCCCCACCCCTGGCCGCTGTAGGGGGGCGCCTGGGCCCCGCTCTCCGCTTCTGGTGACCCCCTTTGGCATATATACTCCTCGCGTCCCGAAACCCTCGAGGACGGAACCCTTTTTTACCATCTCGCCTCTGTTCCGCCGCCGCCGCGCTTCCAAGATCGGGAGCACCAGGAGAACTCTTCCCGGCACCCTGCCGGAGGGGAGAATCACCATCGGGAGCTTCTCCACCACCATGGACGCTTCCCGGATGAGTTCTAAGTAGTCCTCCTTGGACAATGGGTCCATGACCAGTATCTATGTGATGTTCTCCTCCCCTCTTTGTTCTTCATGGTTTAGACCTCGTGAGCTGCCCTACATGATCGAGGCACATATGTAATCTTTATGTTGTTGCTCTGCTGAGTTTGCTGGGATCCGATGGATTATGAGATTATGTTCAGATTGTGTGTGAGTAATATATTTGATTCACCTCTTTTATATTTATGTTCTTGAGTAATTCTTGCATGTTCTCCGTTGCTATTTATTGCTTTGGCCGAGTAGTAGGTAGTAACTCCAAGAGGGAACGTTATGCTTGATTGTGGGTTCATGCCCCTTGATGACTAGCTTGAGTGACAGAAACATGAGTCTAGGGGATGTGTTGTTGCCACAAGGGGGGAAACAACGGTGCTTGTACTTGCGGGTGCAAGGATTGTTTACTTTACGCAAAGTTCTTTTAATGCAGTTGTCTGTTGCTTTGAGTTTACACTTTGGGTGAGACTCGCAACTTAATACCAGCGAGATGTTCTGGATAGATATCTCAAGGTGGATGATTAGTAGTAGATGCAAATGGATTTCGGTCTACTTGCCTTGGCGTACCGCCCATGCTCAGAGCCTCTACCTTTCTTACAGCATAGTTAGCATTGGTTTGCGCACATAATCCTGTCAATTGCCCAGCTGTAATTTGTTTACCTCGATTTGCTGTTTTATCGTCTTTTGGGAGAGAGACATCACTAGTGAACATCATGGGACCCCGGTCCATATTACCATCACTGATCACACCCGCTATTTACTTCATGTTCTTATTTCCTAGTTGCAGTCATACCTATCACTATTATCTCTTGTGTTTGATCCTTTGTAAACGACAAGGCCGGAGGGATTGACAACCTCTCTGTACTCGTTGGGAGCAAAGTTATTTGTATCTGTGTGCAGGTCCTGTCAACCGCTAAGTATCTGGCGCCGTTAGCAGTTGACACCTTCTTGTGGACCCTCGGAGTCTCACGGGATTCGATCCTTGGTATCCTTGCCAAGGGAAACTTGCCGTTACGCTACATCTCAACCTTCCACTTGGGGTAACCAACGAGGGGCGAGAAGCCATCAAGCAAAGTTTCTGGCGCCGTTGCCGGGGACTCCACTCTTCAAGATAGGGGAGTTGCACGCTATCTTTTATCTTTGTTTTTTAGTCTTGTTAGTTTACCTTTTAGTTTTTGTTTTAGTGTCCTCTATCAAAAATCACAAAAAAAATATTTGCTTTTCTGTTAGTAGTCCTTTCTGTTTAGTCAAGCATGTTAGGATTTGGTGCTTCGAGGGAATCAGAAGTTCTAGATTTCCATCAAAGGGATGGAGAAAATATGAAGAAGGCATGGGACAGAATTTCTGATGCACATAGGAGAATTATGCCTTGGATACCTATAAAAATTGTGCTTAGAAATTTTTACCATGGTCTTTTTAAATGGTGTAAACACTCTCTTGATATTATAGCTGAAGGAGATTTCCTAGAGTGTGATGAAGCTAGAGCTCTTGAAATTATACATGGTCTATCTAGTTACTTTGTTTATGATCATAGTTTTGATACTGTCATAGATAGACTTGCTACTATTGAGAAGAGAATGGATGCTCTAGACTTGATGAAGGTAGAGAAACCCAAACCCAATAAGAGAGATATTTTGGAAATAGGCAATGATTGGGAGCCTTTTGTTAGGATTAGCATCTCTAATCAAGACTTCCTTGCTTATTGTGATATTGGATCTATGGTTTCTACTATGCCAAAAATTGTTCATGATTCTTTAAAATTTAACACAGGTAGATTATCATCCTATCATGAACATTCTAATGGAGATATTTCTGAGATCCAGGGAAGAATAAAAGACGTACCAGTTACATTCCTTAAAGGGATTGCAATGGTTGATTTCTTCATCATGAAGCCAAACCAAGGAAATATAGTGCTTGGAAGGGACTTCCTCCGAGCCGTAAAAGGCTTCATCGATATAGGTAAGGGACAAATCTGCCTACGCGGGAAGGCAAAAGGTACGTACCCCTTTCCTAGAAGGAACAAGGGTGAACTTGTTGAGGAACCATTTGAAGCAATTTATAACTCTGATTATTATGATGATTTTTGATTCCTCTTTGCATCATGCCTAGCTTAAAGGCATAAAAGAAAGCGCTTTTGGGAGGCAGCCCACAACGAATTAGGTTTTATTTTGCTTTTGTTGTGTCTTGATGTTTGTTACTACAGTAGCATCATCATTGTATCTTTTCTTTTCAGCTTTGTGCCAAGTTTAGCCTCCGATTGCAAGAAAGTTCAAAAGTTGTGACGTGCAGTCCAGAAAACAGATTCTGTCCTTGGACAGAAAAATTCATATAAAATCACTTTTTGATCTGAATTTTTCTGACAGCGTGCTCTGTACAATTGGCTTTCGGGCGTCTGTTCTGAGTTTTTTGATTTGAGTTGCAGAAGTGCCCCGAAAAAATTATTTACTACCTGCTGGTCTGTTTTTCACAGATTCTGTCATGTTTTGCCTTTTCTTCGTTTTGCAAACCTTGAGCTTGCTTTTTCTTTGCAAAAACCTTTTGGAAATCTTGAGAAACAGTAGCTCTTCAAGATTATCCTTATTTCCAGTAGGGAAAAATTATTTTATTATGGGTACTAACCTCGCTAATCAGATTATGATGAGTTATGTATGAAGGGAGTTTTCAAGTGTGCGAGGGAAGATGATAAAAGAAGATCCAGGAGGGTCGAACGCTCAAGCTTGGAGATGCCCCCGTGCACCCCCAAGAAATATTCAAGAAGACTCAAGCGTCTAAGCTTGGGGATGCCCCCGTGCATCCCCTTCTCCATCAACAATTATCAGTTCGTCCTTCGTTCCACTATATTTTAATCACTTCATGCGTTATGTGCTATGCTTGGAGCGTCTTGCTCTTAGTTTCCTTTTTAGTTTCTTTAGCTTTTCTTGCTGTTCATAACAAATTAGAACCCAGCTTTCTTTGTGTGGGAGAGAAACACGCTCCACTTCAACCTAGAACACAACATAGGATTTTCATGCTTATCTTTGCTGTGTATGTTCTTTGTCTTTCCATAGCTACTGTCATGTTTAGCTCTTAGTTTTCATGCTTTTCTTTTTAAAGAGCTTTTGTTTAGTTGGTTGCTGAACTCTCTTGAGTTTTCACGTTTACCTTGTTAAGAGAGTTTTGCCTGTTGCACTGAGTTGTGTGTCTTAACTTAAAGTAGGTAATTGAGGTTGCTATTTAATTTTAGTAGTAACTTGCAATAGTTTTGAGGTATTGCCATGAGTAATGTCTGAACTTTTGGTGTCAAGAGCTTTAGCCTATTAGTGATAGATGTCATATTTTGGGCAATCCGTGTTTATTTTTGAAAACCTATAAAATAGTTGAGAACTTCAGCTACTAAATGGATCACTAATCTTTGGAGGGATCGAATATTAGAGTACACTCACGTACCATGGGTCGAGGATGCGCAAGGGTAACCAAACCCCCATACACACCTCCTCGGGGTACTTGTCTCTTTGTGAACCTCCTAATTAGATTGAGAGTTACCGATAATAAGTGCATGAGTTCTTCGGACTAATGTGAGTATTCGAAAGTTGACACTTCCACCTAACCATATTTTTCTAGCCCCTTCGGTACCGTGCATTGCCCTTTCTCACCTCGAGAGTTGGCGCATACTTCGCCGGTGCATCCAAATCCTTGGCACGATACGCTCTGTCATCATAAGCCTCATTATATCCTTCCTCAAAACAGCCACCATAACTACCTATCAAGGCATTTCCATAGCCTTTCCGAGATACATTGCCATGCAACAACCATCTTCTCATGACTTGATCTTCATGTCATACATGCTTTTTGCTTGATCGATGAGCCGCATGCTAGTTGGGCCTTGCCCTAATCATTGCTACATGACACGCTAGTATCATTGCATATCCTGCTACACTGGCAGAGGCATACATTTGCATACATCATGATAGTTTCATTTTCTTTATGTTGAGTACTTTTGTAAAGTGTGAAAGATCTTCTATACTTCTTGTAATATATAGAGTGTTGCCCCTAAAGTGAGGAAAAGATCCCAAAGAGGACAAAATCAAAAGATCCCAAAGAGGACAAATGAGAGTTAAATAGAAAGAGCCATTAAGGCCACAAAAAATAGAAAAAAATAGAAATAAAAGAGAAAAAGAAATAAAAAGAGAGAAGGGGGCACACTACTATTTCCTTTTGAGAGATCCACACTCGTACTCCATCTTATACCTTGTGCTCCATAGAGATTATCATTCATGCATATAGCTATGTGGGGACCTTTACACTATAGAACTTGGCTTGTATATTCCAATGATGAGCCTCCTCAAAAGAGCTCTAGGTCTTCTTGAGCAAGCAAGTTGGAGGCACCCCCACTAGTTCCATTGGAGAGCTCACCTTAGCTCATATGTGCATCCGTTGCATGGCAATCCCTACTCCTCACATCATATCTATCATTTGGCTTTCTCTCGCCGATGATTGTCCTCATTGATGTGAGCCTTTCACACCTTTTTTGTCTTCCCCCTCTATCATTTTTCTCTCTTTGCCATCCTAAGTGTCGACTTTCTTGCTTACGCTCATCCATTGCATGAGTGCTCAAAATATCGAAAGGGAGTGGATCATTTTGACTTGTACCTGGCTGACGGTCTGGGGATGAGTCATGATAAGATTCCAAAGAAGACCAAGTGTGAAACTTTAGTAGATTAAGTTCTCAACAATACAAAAACTATGTTTTACTCTCTCATATATCCCTATCCCCTTTCTTGCACGCAAACACCATTTGGAGACATTCGAGTCACGGACAGCGAGAGCTCTTGCACCTTTATGTTCTTATGCTACTTGTTACAATGCTAATATAGACTCTTGCTTGTTATGACTTGAATTGAATTACATGCCTTGATTGCTTTACTTAAAAGTTCTTATATGGTTGATAGCATGTCACCACAGAAATTATGCTTGTTATCATTTACCTACTCGAGGACGAGCAGGAGTTAAGCTTGGGGATGTTGATACGTCCAAAACGTATCTATAATTTCTGCTTGCTCCATGCCTCTTTTGTGTGATATTGCTATGATATTTATGCACTTCCATACACTTTTGATCATATTTGGACTAACCTATTAACTCAGTGCACCACAGTGCCAGTTCCTGTTTTCTGCTGTTTTTCTATTTCAGGTTTCCCCCATATTAAAAGTGCCCTAAAAATTCCGGGAAAAATACAGGAAAAATCAGCGTACCGGGAGCTTCAAGAAAAACCAAAGTGGGGCCAGAGGGGAGCCAGGGGCAGCCCAGGCGGCCAGCCCAGGCGGCCCCACCCCTGGCCGCCCTAGGGGGGCGCCTGGGCCCCCCTCTCCGCTTCTGGTGACCCCCTTTGGCATATATACTCCTCGCGTCCCGAAACCCTCGAGGACGGAACCCTTTTTTACCATCTCGCCTCTGTTCTGCCGCCGCCGCGCTTCCAAGATCGGGAGCACCAGGAGAACTCTTCCCGGCACCCTGTCGGAGGGGAGAATCACCACCTGGAGCTTCTCCACCACCATGGACGCTTCCCGGATGAGTTGTGAGTAGTCCTCCTTGGACCATGGGTCCATGACCAGTAGCTATGTGATGTTCTCCTCCCCTCTTTGTTCTTCATGGTTTAGACCTCGTGAGCTGCCCTACATGATCGAGGCACATATGTAATCTTTATGATGTTGCTCTGCTGAGTTTGCTGGGATCCGATGGATTATGAGATTATGTTCAGATTGTGTGTGAGTAATATATTTGATTCACCTCTTTTATATTTATGTTCTTGAGTAATTCTTGCATGTTCTCCGTTGCTATTTATTGCTTTGGCCGAGTAGTAGGTAGTAACTCCAAGAGGGAACATTATGCTTGATTGTGGGTTCATGCCCCTTGATGACTAGCTTGAGTGACAGAAACATGAGTCTAGGGGATGTGTTGTTGCCACAAGGGGGAAAACAACGGTGCTTGTACTTGCGGGTGCAAGGATTGTTTACTTTACGCAAAGTTCTTTTAATGCAGTTGTCTGTTGCTTTGAGTTTACACTTTGGGTGGGACTCGCAACTTAATACCAGCGAGATGTTCTGGATAGATATCTCAAGGTGGATGATTAGTAGTAGATGCAGATGGATTTCGGTCTACTTGCCTTGGCGTACCGCCCATGCTTAGAGCCTCTACCTTTCTTACAGCATAGTTAGCATTGGTTTGCGCACATAATCTTGTCAATTGCCCAGCTGTAATTTGTTTACCTCGCTTTGCTGTTTTATCGTCTTTTGGGAGAGAGACATCACTAGTGAACATCATGGGACCCCGGTCCATATTACCATCACTGATCACACCCGCTATTTACTTCCTGTTCTTATTTCCTAGTTGCAGTCATACCTATCACTATTATCTCTTGTGTTTGATCCTTTGTAAACGACAAGGCCGGAGGGATTGACAACCTCTCTGTACTCGTTGGGAGCAAAGTTATTTGTATCTGTGTGCAGGTCCTGTCAACCGCTAAGTATCTGGCGCCGTTAGCAGTTGACACCTTCTTGTCGACCCTCGGAGTCTCACGGGATTCGATCCTTGGTATCCTTGCCAAGGGAAACTTGCCGTTACGCTACATCTCAACCTTCCACTTGGGGTAACCAACGAGGGGCGAGAAGCCATCACGCGGCAACGAGGGGTCCTTGGGACAAGCTTTATTGATATCTGTGTAATCAATACACAGCCTCCACTTCCCATTTGCCTTGCGCACTACCACTGGATTGGCCAACCACGTTGGGTGGAGCACCCCTCTTACCAAAAACGCAGCTTCCAGTTTCCGGATCTCCTCGGTGATGAACTCTTGCCGTTCTAAAGCTTGCTTCCTGACCTTCTGCTTGACGGGCCGCGCACGAGGACAGGCAGCAAGGTGGTTCTCAATCACCTCCCTGGGAACGCCGGGGATGTCGGATGCTTGCCAGGCAAACACGTCGACATTCGCCCGCAGGAAGGTGACGAGCATGTCTTCCTATTTGTTGTCAAGGGCGGAGCTTATGGTAAAAGCCCCTCCCATGCCGTCCTCCTTGACAGAAACCTTCTTGGTTCCCGGCGGTGCGGCCCTGGATCTCTTGTTTCTGCCGGTGGAGCCCTCTGGCACGTCCTCGACGGGAGCGCAACACTCCGAAGAGGTGCGCTTGCCGGAGTGGGTGTCTGAGGTCTCACCAGTCTTCTTCTTTCCAGTGGTGCTCTCTGGCACGTCCTCGACGGGAGCACAACACTCCGAAGAGGTGCGCTTGCCGGAGTGGGTGCCCGAGGTCTCGCCAATCTTCTTCTTCTTCCCTCCCGGGGCTCCAGTGGCAGGAGCAAGTCCCCCCGTAGCGGCAGTTGCTGCAACTGCTTGCTGGTACAATTGGTCAGCGCAAATCAGCGCATCTTTCTTATTGGAGGGGATGGTGATGATCGTCACGGGCCCTGACATCTTCAGGGTGTTGTAGGCATAGTGTGATGTTGTCATGAACTTGGCCAGTGCTGGGCGGCCAAGGATCCCATTGTAAGGTAGGGGGATCTTGGCAACATCAAACACGATCCTCTCTGTCCTGTAGTTCAGATCACTTCCAAAAGTCACTGGCAGCGTGACTTTCCCCTTCAGTTGACTTCTCCCTGGGCTGACCCCCTGAAACGTGCCCGTCTCTTCGAGGTCTCCATCAGGAACTTGCAGTTTCTCGATCACGGTGGGCGAAAGTAGGTTCAGACCGGCCCCGCCATCAACTAGCATCTTCGTCACCTTGAGGTTGCGTATTGTCGGTGAAACCAACAATGGCAAACACCCGACCGCAGTAGTGCGATCAGGGTGATCCTCGGCGTCAAAGATGATAGGTGTGTTGGACCATTTCAGCGGCTTTTGGGCACCGGACGATGGCTCCGCTGCAATAATCTCACGCGTCCACTGTTTAAGCTGGCGGTGAGAAGCATGCAGCGAGGCGTCACCATCGACGCACATGGCGTCCGTAGCCTTCTGAAACTCTTGGCCGCCGGACTCGTCCTCCTCTTCGTGATCGTCGTCTTCAGGTATTCTGCCGCGGCCCCGGGCGGGCCTTTCCTGCTATTTCTCCTTGCCGCGACGGCCTGCTTGGCCGTCACGCTTCTTGCTAGACCCCTCAGCGCCATCTTGGCCCTTCTCCTTGTCCCGCCTCTCGTATTCAGCCCTTTGCTTCTCGGCAAGGAGCTCAACCTGGTGGCAGTCCTGGAGATCATGGCCTTTGGTGCGATGGATCTTGCAGTATCGCTTGCCGGAGTTTCCTGGCTTCTCGTCAGCCGCCAAGGCCCGGCAGGCAACACACCCGGCAATTTCCTTGCCGGGGTCACCCGCCTTGGTTTTCTTGGCGGAGCCGGCGTCATAAGATCCCTTGACGGCAAGCACGGCCTTCCCCTTGCGCTTCCTGTTATGGTTCCGGCCCTTCTTTGCTGGGGTGGTAGTATCGTCGTCTGAAGAGTCGGTTTCCGCACCGGCGCCATCGCCGGGGTACTTCCTTCCCTCTTCAGCCCGGGCACATCTGTCGGCAAGAACGTAGAGTTCCGCCACATCCTTCACCTTGGTCATCGCCAATTCTTCGCGCATCTTGCGGTTGCGCATGTTCTGGTGGAACGCGTTGATGATGGCGGTAGGGTGAACATCGGGGATATTCCCGGCTGAATCTCTGTATGTACTTGCACAGACTCTTGCCTTCCTTCTGGGGTATGACATGCAGGTCACTTGCTTGGCCATGGGCTTGGTGGCCTCCGGTAAAGGCGCCAACAAACTCATGGCACAAGTCGGACCAGGAGGAAATAGAGTCTACTGGAAAGTGCATCAACCACGACATGGCATTAGGTTTAAGAGCCAATGGAAAGTAATTCGCAAGCACCTTATCGTCGCGGGGCCCGGCAGCTTGCATCGCGATGGTGTAGATGCTGAGGAACTCCGACGGGTGGGTCTTGCCGTTGTACTTCTCGCCAACGTCTGGTTTGAATGTGCGGTGAGAGGGCCACTGGAACTGTCGCAGCTCACGGGTGAAAGCTGGACAGCCTACCTCGTAAGGTAGACCCCGGGGGCTCTCCGGTGTCAGGCGGTCTGCAGCAGGCCCTGCTCGCCTGTCTGACTGGTGGCGCGTTCCGCGCCGGCGCTCGATGGTGGTTCGAGCATCTTCATGAGCTCGCTCCTGAAGAACTTGACGCTGGTCGCCGCGGGTCCGTGGGTCGGACGATGCTATGGAGATGGCGTCGCCCGCGACGTCGCGACGAGTCGACACACGTGACACCGGGCGAGGAGGAGGCGAATGCACCGTAGCCACGGCGCTGCCGGCTCTCCCGCCGCCGGTGCGTGGGATCGGAGCGTCGACCTGGGAACTCCGCCGGATTTAGATCATCCTTGTTGGCGACTGCGACAAGGCTTCGGATAGTGGCTCTCCATTCGTCGAGTTTCCCCGTAACGGTAGGAAAGTCGAGGACCAACTGCGCGTGCGCCAAAGCTTCGGCTGGTGTCAACGGTAGCGAAACCTGCACGGACCGTGACGCGCTTCGACCCCTGACCGTGTCAGGGGGAGCTCCATCACGATCCGGCGGTCGCCTATCGTCTCCACCAGTGCTTCGGCGGGCAGGCAGGTCTTCTACGTCGCGGGAGTGGCGCTTGGGGCTCTTCCCATGGCGACGCCCGGGACCTTCAGGGTGGCGACGTTGTTCATCGCGCGCTGCTTGAGAAGAGCGCGTTGTTGGTGCCGGCGTGGGAGTTCTGGAGATCCTTGCATCGCCTTCGGGTGATGCGACAGCGACCTTGGAAGGCCCCGCGCCACCCGCGGAGGGCCGGGTTCCATCTCCGGAACTGGCAGTGTGTGGCCCGTTACCAGGCGCACTAGCATCGCCACCTCCCAAACTCCGGCTGCTAGGGCGGCGTTGGTGTTCGCGAGCAGCGCCCCGGGTTCTTTCCGCAACCGGTCCGCTGCTCGCCCGCGTTGGGACGGGCTGTCCCGCTTCCGACTGGCCAACCGCCACCGTCTTCTTCTTCTTGGGTGCCATGACGATGAAGAGGCGTCGAACTGACTGCCAAAGCCGATTCTCACAACTGCGCCCCCTACCTGGCGCGCCAAAGATGTCGGTGTATTTGGATCGACACCTATGGGATCACAAGAATCCCTACTACGGTTGCGGGGCGCGGGGTTGAGAGAAGAGCGGATCTAACAGTCAAGACACGGTTCCTTTACCCAGGTTCGGGCCGCAAAGATGCGTAAAACCCTACTCCTGCTTTGGTGGATTATATGTTTGTGTTCTTCAGCTAGTGAGGAGCTCCAACAGAGTCGTGAGGAGTTCTAAAAAGCCGAATCCTCCTCCTGGTCGCCTCGGGCCTCCTTTTATAGGGAAAAGGGTTCGCCATAGTGGCACACAAGAGGTGGAAAGGGTACAGTGATGCGAGGTTATCCCTCCCATTACAGGACAAGGCGCATTTAATGCGCTCAACTTAGGTGTTCTTGCTTTATCGGGGACGAGGGGAGACGTCCGTCTTGTCCGTCGCCGCCCCTCTTCGTGTTGACACGCGCCCTGGCCAGCAGTGCCTGAGGTGCCATGTAGGCAGACAGGCAGCTGAGGTGGCGCAACGGCGGGTCTCCACGAAGATCTGCGGGTCGCCACGCAGGAGCCTGTCCAGCTGGTCGGGTTGACAGCTGCGTGGGTCGGTGGAAACCCGGTTGGTGCGGGCCTGACGGTGGCCCCGCGGGTGTCCTCGACAAGGGCCTTGCCGGTGCTCCGGCAAGGGTCCTGCCGTGGCGCCTGCTGTCATCCCCGGCAAGGTGCTTGTCGGGGGCCTTGTGGTTCTCCTTGGCTGGAATCCCGCCAAGGGTCGTCGTCTTCTTAACTTGTATCTGATCTTGAATGTCTTCACAAAGATCTGCATGCCACCACGGGGATATCTCCCGAATCCTCGCCCCATGGGGGCGGTGGACTCAAGGGTGATCCGCTCCGTAGGCATGGGGCGAGCTGCCGCGGCAAGGGTCTTGTCGGGGCTGCCAGAGCTGGCCCCGGCAAGGATCTTGCCGGGGAGAGCCGCTTTGTCCCTTTGCTCTTTGTGGTCTTGTTCTTGGCGTTGCTCCAGTCTCCATCAAGCTTTGGCCTTACCCCGGCTCACCTCCCTTGCCATGCTTGGTGTGGTGGTGCCCGTGACTCAGACTGCCCGTGCACAGTCATAGGGGTACAAAAAGTGTATCCCTCTTTTTGTACACCGACATGAGAATTGGGATTTCTGAAGACTTTCTGAAGACTTTGAAAGTGAAGAAATTGGTGTGACCTTGAAGACTTGGTATTCATTTGAGGAACATGAAGCATGAAGACTTTTGTTTTCGTAGTTTTATTTTCTCTTTCTTGAGTCATAGGAAACACCGTACTGTTAAAGGGGGTCGAGGAAATACTAAGGAAAATTTTCCATTTGATGCTCAACTCAAAATCCTACACCTACCAATCCCTTCGAGTGAAGCCACTGGAAACCTCATACAGTTCAGTCATATTCTTCAGTGACAGAGACGAAGTTCTTCTGGTCTGTGAGGAATTTGTTCTGACTGAGGAGTTAGGAATTCGCCAGTGCGGATTTCCTACAAGTGAGGAACATGATAGCCCTGAGGAATTTGATACTCAACATTCCGACCGTTGTTGTGCTATGCGCAAGCTGTCCCAAAATATCTACCTACCTAACAGTTATATCATTTAAGGGCATTTATGTCTTATCATGTCGGGCTGCTCCCTAGGCTATAAATAGCCGCCCCCTACAACCACTAGCTGGTTGGCTACTCCGAGAGAAACTGAACTTGTCATAAGAGCAACCCATCCTCCGGGAACTTTGAGTGAAAATCATCAAGTGAGGAAAAACCCAAAACCAAACCCAAACACCTACAAACCCAAAAGTGATTGAGCATCACTTAAGAGATTGATCCTGAGTGGATCTGACGCTTGTTACCTTTGAAGACTGTGCTTCTTCGAGACGGTTAGGCGTCATGGTCTAGAGCATCCAAGAGAAATTGTGGATCGCCGAGTGACCGAGTTTGTGAAGGTTCGGAAGTCACATGTGAAGACTTACCACGAGTGATTGGGCGAGGTCTGTGTGACCTTAGATCAAGGGGAATACGATGAGGACTTGGTGTCTTGGACTGTGTGTCCAGGACTAGGTGTCCGGGACTGTGTGTCCTCAGGTTTAAATACCTAGCCGCCCTAACCAGATGTACAACCGAGACAACAGTTGGAACTGGTCTAACAAATCATTGTCTTCATCAAGCTTAATGGTTCTATTTCCTCAACTCTTATATTTCCTCATATCTATGTTGTGTGCTTGTTCATATCTATTTGAAGACTTTGACTGAAGACTTTCTTAATTTCCTCAGTTCAATTTCTTCAATCTGTTTGTCTTCATCCTGTGTTATCATGTGTTTACGCTTTCTGTACTCTGTGCCTGTCTTCATTTAATCATGATGACCATGCTTGTGTTCTGTTATGCTTACTTCTGAGTACTTATTCCGCTGCAAGTTGTTCTTCGCTAAGGAATATCCTCACCCACAAATTCCTCAATGAAGAATTCATAAAAATCGCCTATTCACCCCCCTCTAGTCGATATAATGCACTTTCAAATCACACACGATATTCTTTTGAAAATTGTTTGCGTTACGCCACCTTGCGCAAATGTTTTCCTTGGAGTGACTGTGTGGGTTGTATATACGAACGGAAACGTTTAGCGGTGACTGACTGTGTGGGGTGTACTTACGACCGTAAATGATTTCGCATGTATAATTGTATTTTTTAGCACTATTGTACGTATTTCTGTATTTGAGTGCTCGCCGGTTGCACACGACCTCATTTTGCCGAGCGTGTGTGCCAGGACGGCATATCCCCGATGAAAGACCGTGGATTCGCCTAGGGGGGTGAATATGTGCTTTAAAATAATTACGGTTTAGGCTTGAACAAATGCGGAATAAACCTAGCGGTTAATTTGTTAAGCACAAAACCTACAACAACTAGGCTCACCTATGTGCACCAACAACTTATGCTAAGCAAGATAAACAACTAGGTGATAGCAAGATATATGACAAGAAACAATATGGCTATCACAAAGTAAAGTGCATAAGTAAAGGGCTAGGGTAAGAGATAACCGAGGCACGCGGAGACGACGATGTATCCCGAAGTTCACACCCTTGCGAATGCTAATCTCCGTTTGGAGCGGTGTGGAGGCACAATGCTCCCCAAGAAGCCACTAGGGCCACCGTAATCTCCTCACGCCCTCGCACAATGCAAGATGTCGTGATTCCACTAAGGGACCCTTGAGGGCGATCACCGAACCCGTACAAATGGCAACCCTTGGGGGCGGTCACCGAACCCATACACTTTGGCAACCCTTGGGGGTGGTTACCGGAACCCGTCAAAATGCTCGGGGCGATCTCCACAACCTAATTGGAGACCCCGACGCTTGCTCGGAGCTTTATACCACAATGATTGAGCTCCGAACACCACAAGGTTGGGGCTATCTCCCCAACGACACAACGAAGCTTCACCACAATGGAATATGGATCCGAGGTGACCACAACCGTCTAGGGTGCCCAAGCACCCAAGAGGAACAAGCTCCAGGGTACCAAGCACCCAAGAGTAATAAGCTTTTCAACTTGTAACTTCCACGTATCACCATGGAGAACTCAAACCGATGCACCAAATGCAATGGCAAGGGCACACGGAGTGCCCAAGTCCTTATCTCTCAAATCTCACCAAAGCAACTAATGCTAGGGAGGGAAAAGAGAGGAAGAACAAGAAGGAGAACACCAAGAACTCCAAGATCTAGATCCAAGGGGTTCCCCTCACCTAGAGGAGAAAGTGATTGGTGGAAATGTGGATCTAGATCTCCTCTCTCTTTTCCCCCCAAAACTAGCAAGAATCCATGGAGGGATTGAGAGATAGCAAGCTCGAAGAAGGTTAACAATGGGGGAAGAACACGAGCTCAAAGGATAAGGTCCAATGGGGAAGACGACCCCCTTTTATAGGGCCTCCCGAATCCAACCGTTATGTGCTCAGCCTGCACACGAGCGGTACTATCGCTCCAGGAGCGGTACTACCGCTTAGCACGGTCAAAATAACCCAACGAGAGAGAAAAACACGAGCTGAAAAACTGCCAGAGAGGTAGTACCGCTCGGGGGAGAGGTAGTACCGCTTATAAGAGGTACTACCGCTCGAGGGTAGAGGTAGTACGGCTTATAAGAGGTACTACTGCTCGAGGGGAGAGGTAGTACCGCTTATAAGAGGTACTACCGCTCGAGGGGAGAGGTAGTATCGCTTATAAGAGGTAGTACCGCTCGAGGGGAGAGGTAGTACCGCTTATAAGCTGTACTACCGCTCAACTACCACGAAATCCGACACGAGAAATGCAAGACAAAATCAAGGCGGTAGTAGAGCGGTACTGGAGCGGTACTACCGCTTGACGCTACAAGCAGTACTACCGCTGCCGACCGCGGTACTACCGCACGGAGAAAACCAGAACTGTCATAAATTCTGCATATGAGCTCCGAATTGAGCAAACTCAAGCTTGTTGGATAGAGGAAGACGAGTAGCATAAAAACAACGATTGGTAATAGTAAGAAGAGGCACGGAGGTATGCCTAGTATATAGAGGAGTGAACCCTCCATCAGAGAAGAACCGGCATAACCTCCAACATCGAAAACATCATAGAAGATGCAAGAGTAACTCCGTTTTCGATGAACTCGAGCTTGTCATCAAGATGACCAAAAGCTCCAAATCTCACAAGGAGAAAAACCAAACAAGAACCAATAAAGATGATGCAAGGATGCAATGGTTTGAGCTCTCTACGAACGATACGATCAAGCTACTCATCGAGAGCCCTCCTTGATAGTACGGCAATTGATCCTATAACCCGGTCTCCCAACTACCACCATGAGACCGGTAAAATAGAAACATATCAAGGGCAAACCTTTGCCTTGCACATAGTCCACTTGAGTTGGATGATGACGATCTTGACTCCCTCAAGTTGGACCACCTTTCTTGATTGCATTGTCTCGGTGAAGACTAGTAGATTGCTCCCCATACACCACTATGGGTGAGCCACTCTTCGGCACATCTTCATAAGTCCATTGCCACCACAATGGACGGCAAGATTCAAGCATATGATCTCTTCGTGATGATCCTACTTGAACTTGCACACCTCAACCTAATACCACAAAGAACTCTCACGAAGACCATGGGTTAGTACACAAAGCGTGATTGACAATGCTTACCATACCATGGGATTGCTTGATCCCTCTCGGTACATCTTCTACACTTTGTGTGTTGATCAACTTGATTCGTTCTTTGACTTAGTCTTGATCAACCTTGAATCTTTCCAACTCTCTTCATTTGGATGATGTCTTGAAGGTAAACATGAATGATCACACACTCTTCTTCTTCAAGACATGCTTGCAATAAGCTCAACACCCACAAGACCAATCTTTGGATAATTCCTTAATATCACCTTGGTCATCACAAACTCTCCTTGAAACCAACAAATGGACTCCAAGAAAAGCCTATGGACAAACCCTTCAAATATAACTCAAGGCAACCGTTAGTCATAGAGATTGTCATCAATTACCAAAACCAAACATGGGGGCACCGCATGTTCTTTCACCCGACGGTTTCTGGGTCGTGTGGGAAGAACCCCCCCTATCGCCCACACTCACTTGGCAACGGTTCCGAATGCCGTCGCGGAAAGGGGTTAAAAATCGTTTGTTTAGGACCAACGCGTACCAGTGTCAACTGAATTGCTTGAGGACAAGCAATGTGTTAAGCTTGGGGGAGTTGATACATCTCCATCGTATCTACTTTTCCAAACTCTTTTGCCCTTGTTTTGGACTCTAATTTGCATGATTTGAATGGAACTAATCCGGACTGATGCTGTTTTCAGCAGAATTGCCTTGGTTTGTTATTTTTGTGCAGAAATAAAAGTTCTCGGAATGACCTGAAACTTCACGGAGAATATTTTCAGAATATATAAAAAATATTAACGGAATGAACCACCGAAGGGGGCCCACACCCTGGCCACAAGGGTGGGGGCGCCCCCTAGGGCGCGCCCCATGGAGCTCCACCGACCTCAACTCCAACTCCATATATTCTCTTTCGGGAAGAAAAAAATCAGGAAGAACGTCCCATCGCGTTCTACGATACGGAGCCACCGCCACCTCCTGTTCTTCATCGGGAGACCTGATGTGGAGTCCGTTCGGGGCTCCGGAGAGTGGAGATCGTTGCCGTCGTCATCATCAACCATCCTCCATCACCAATTCCATGATGCCCATCGCCGTGCGTGGGTAATTCCATCGTAGGCTTGCTGGACGGTGATGGGTTGGATGAGATTTATCATGTAATCGAGTTAGTTTTGTTAGGGTTTGATCCCTAGTATCCACTATGTTCTGAGATTGATGTTGTTATGACTTTGCTATGTTTAATGCTTGTCACTAGGGCCCGAGTGCCATGATTTCAGATCTGAACCTATTATGTTTCCATGAATATATTTGTGTTCTTGATCCTATCTTGCAAGTCTATAGTCACCTACTATGTGTTATGATCCGGCAAACTCGGAGTGACAATAACCGGGGCACTTCCCGGTGATGACCATAGTTTGAGGAGTTCATGTATTCACTAAGTGTTAATGCTTTGGTCCAGTACTCTATTAAAAGGATGCCTTATTATCCCTTAGTTTCCATTAGGACCCCGCTGCCACGGGAGGGTAGGACAAAAGATGTCATGCAAGTTTTTTTCCTTAAGCACGTATGACTATATTCGGAATACATGCCTACATTACATTGATGAATTGGAGCTAGTTTCGTGTCACCCTAGGTTATAATTGCTACATGATGAATATTATCCGACACCTATCATTGTCGATCCATTGCCTATGAATTCGTTCCATATTGATACTTGCTTTGTTACTTTCGTTATTGTTGCTGTCACCATTACTACAAAACTACTACTGCTACTTTTGCTACTATTACCATTACTTCCATACTACTTTGCTACTAAATACTTTGCTGCATATATTAAGTTTTCCAGGTGTGGTTGAATTGACAACTCAGCTGCTAATACTTGAGAATATTCTTTGGCTCCCCTGTGTCGAATCAACAAATTTGGGTTGAATACTCTACCCTCGAATACTGTTGTGATCCCATATACTGATGGGTTATCATTGAGTTGTATGCGGCCAAATTGTGATCCTCCCCTTGGCTGCCAAATATCATAACTGAAAATGATGCCAACGACAATTTCGAAGTCACCGTCGTCTTCTTCCTTCACGGATGACGATGAGCACTCGAAGATCATCTCTCTCATCCTCTTCATCTTCAGTTGAAATGGTTTCGTTCAATTCAATTGGACAAAACAAAATGAGACAAAAAAATACTCACATATGCAAAACGTCGAACACTTGGAAGGCGGTGGTGCTCTACGGGCTTGCCGGTGGTGTTGAGCCCAAACTAGCGGGCGACGAGGCGTGGGGATGACCGACAAAGGTGCGCAACATGGCGAGATGGTGAGTAGCCAACGAGGAAGAAGATCTAAGGCGATTTTCGATGAATCGGTCGATGCAGCGGCGACGTTTCATCTCATCTCAGGCGACTATGCCGGCTGGTGAACGGCTTGGACTCTAGCAGAAAGGCAGCAAGGGCCAAGGGAGGAAGTGAGGTAAAGGTGGATAGTTGCTGGCGCAGCCGATGCCGATGTAGTGGGGGTTATGGTTGGAAAAGGGACGCAAAATTTACTTGGCCGCCTCGAGGTTCAGTGTTTTTAGGCGCCCACGGGGCCGAGGAGTGATTTATTTTACTTCACTATTCGGTTTATGACTTTGGCTAGGTGCCGGTTAGAGGTGTAAACTGGAAATTTTACTCCCCTAACCGGATTAAGGGGGTCGACTAGAGATGCTCTTAGGCTTTGGAACTCGGTCATTGAGAAAATCTACATCGTTAACACAGACACTTCCTTATGGCATTTGGTGGACCCTGTCGAGGATTGCTGGGCAAGTACAAGCGCGGTGGGGACCCCCAACAAAAAAAGCCCAACCTCTACACTACTATTGATCGTCGAGCCATTAACTTGCAACCAGGCCACCAATCATGAGGGCCCAATGCGCATTCCGGATAAAATTGAGTGATGTACTTAAAGCAGGACTAATCCCCACTTGAAGGTTCAATGATGGAAGAGGAAGGCACTTCGGGAAAGAGAGACTATCTTAAGAATGGGTTCCTGAACTCTTTAGATGTAGGAATCTCGGGAACGACATTCATTTTATGTGGGATGAGGCCTGTCTCAACCTACGTGTCGTAACACACCACTAATCAAAACTCAAGCAAAAAAAATCATGGGCCAAATAGAAAATTGTCACACTTATTGAGTTATTTTGCTTTTTTTTCCAAGAAACTTTCTATTCATTATGACATGGCAGTACAAACATATGTATAAGAAAATTACGTCCATGTCCATATACCACCTAGCGACGACTACAAGTACTATAGCGAGTCAAAGGCGCGCCGCCGCCATCGCAACTCACTTACCGGAGTCAGACCAAACTTGTTGTAGTAGACAGAAGGAAAGTCATTGTGCTAAGGCCCTACAAGACCATACGATCCCAGAGAGGAACACTACAGATCTAATCTCAGCAACAAGAACGTAGCAGAGAGGAAGAATATGTTGGTGAGGATTCACCGATTCCCACATGTGCTAATTTTAGGGATAACAAATTGGGATTCAGTCAGATCTCTATGAATTTAAGGTTTGAAATTGACTTTTACCTTCCTTAATGCCACATTCATGAAGCACAATAGTACAAATTCTACAGAAAATCTACTAGAAGCAATTTGCCTTCTAAAATAATAATTATAAGCAACGGTCAGGATTTCTTCAGATTTTCTGCAGATCTGTGCGAAAATTATTGATATGTTTGAGACGTATTAAAGCCACCACCTCCTCATCTCCCTCACTGGGACACAAACCCTAAAGAACTCATAAAACACCTAAAAACGAAGCAAAGTCCCTCCCGCCGGCAAGGGCCGTGGTCCACCGTGCCTTGATGGCCCTTATGATACTGGAGATGAGGCGGACCCGACGCCGACGGTAGGCAGAGGAACCTTAGCCTTATTTTCTTAAGAGAAAGCGGTGGCTGGACACATATTATTTCGCATTACTAAGCAACTAAACTTTAGTCAAGTCAAGTCGGCTAAAAAATGAACCCCTCTAAACTCTTATAAGATATTAATGTATCTAAAATTATTTTTGTGGCATTTTCTCCATACAAAAAAGTACTTGATATCAATTTTATTTTTGAACCCCTAATAACAAGTGTATGAACAAAACTCTTAAAATCACCATAACATGGATTCTTCAAAAATCACAAACAAGATCCGCAACACCTTAGAACATCACCTAGCACAAAATTTATAGAGCAACATACTCACGCAAATAAGAAAATTATCATACGATCCCACCCAGGAACACTACAGGTTCAATCTCACCAACAATAACGCAAACATAGAGGAAGAAGGTGTTGGTGAAGAATCACCGATTCCCGTAGTGCTAATTTTAGGGCTTACCAAATTGGGATTCAGTCAAATCTCTAGGAATTTAATGTTTGAAACAGACTTTTCTCTTCCTGTAATGCTACATTCGTGATGCACAACAGTAAAAACTCGAAAGAAAATCTAACTAGAAGCAATTTGCCTTCTAAAAAACTAAGCAACGGTCAGGATTTCTTCAGATTTCGTGCAGATCTATGCGTGCTGCGTATGCGCAATGGCTCGATTGCCTGATGGGGATTCCGGATTCCGACCCAAGTCCAAGTCCAACCAGCCAGGAGCGCGGGGCGGTCGCCTGGGCCCGAAGAGAGGGCAAATTTGATAATTTGCCACCCTTTACTTTGCCTTTTGATAATTTGCCACCCTTTACTTTGCCTTTTGGTAATTTGCCACCCCCTGAGAATGACAGGTGGGGCCGGATCCACCCGTCATTGACACAACCCCGGGCAAATCATCAAATGGCAAAGTAAGGGGTGGCAAATCATCAAATCCCCGGGCGTGCACCGCCTGAGCTGCGGCCTGCTGCGCGACTCCAGCCTAGGTCTCCCTCGCACGGGTGAGAACCGGCGATCCCACGGTGCCTCGTCGCCGTCGGTGGCCGGGGCAAGTGCTAGCCTCGCCTAGCAAGAGCAGGGACTGTCCCGGAGAGCACGCCCACGCGCCCCCCACCCCCAGCGGCCCAGCTTCCCCCCGCTCCCCCGCAGCTGGTAATATCCTGCGCTGATCGAGTTCAAGTTTCCCCAATTTGTATCGCTAGATTGCATCCTCCTCTCGTATGCCGCGGTGCTTTGAGTAATTCTGGTTCATGGCCGCTGTTCTTCGGTCTACAGGGTTCTTCAGCGGGTTCCGCTGGGCGAGAAAGCTCAGCATCTGCTGCTGATTAGCGATGCCGATGCAGATGGATGTTGATGGGCAACCGAGTGAAGCGCTGGAAGAGATGGATAACATGGTATTGCCTCCCTTCTGTTCCGTTCTTGTGCTGAAAACCTGAGTGCTTGCCTTGCTGTTGTATTTCTCGAAACAAGTACTTGCTGGTGCTACTGAATGAGTTGAGGGAAGGGACTGCCTGCATGAGAGTGACGAACCTTTTGAATTATGGGAACTGTTCCCCATTTTATGAGCTGGAAATGGTTTCTGTGATGACAATCCACACTAATTTTGGCCGGGTATGCCAATGCAAAGAATAATCAGTTAGTAGTTACACGCAATGAAAAAAATAGTATCAGTTATAATTATGTTTGCTAGTATAGGGAGGGGCTATCTCTTTTTTGTACCTCTAGTTCTTGTTCCCTAACATAATTATAATTATGTTTCTTGCTTTAATCATCCATCCAAACTGCTTTTTGCAGGAAAATTATACATCTGAGAATGAAATTTGCGGCATTTGTAGAGATATTGTCATCGATAGAGGAGTTTTGGATGGTTGCCAACACTGGTATGGCTCAATCACGGATTTACAGCTATCCTACATTTTTGACTTTGTTCCATCACCTCCCTAACGTTTGTGCATAGCTGCATATTTACCATTAAGGTCTCGAGGGTCAATATTGTGCAGATAGGGAACTTCGTAGGTTACAATCTTATTTTTCGTTTTGTGTAAATATGTTGGCTAAACCTGCATGGTGTCAATGCATATAGGTGTTATGCACCGTCCAAGTCATCCTCATTTGATAATTTTATATTCTAGTCCACCTTCTTGCTTATTTAATTGAAATGCTTTCCCTTACCCATTTTAAGTTCAAATTTTAATTTGACATTACCATTGTTGACTAGATTCTTAGCCTCACATGTTCTTTCTAGTACTGCTCACTCTAACACCTTCGGAATTGATTTCTGTACATGAGGAAGTTTAAAAAATATGATTTGTAGTCACATAAGCAACGATATTGTATCAATGTTCACAGAGTCCTACATGAGTTGTTTAAAGCTCTAATGTGATAATTAAATAACTTTATTTCACATAACAGGTTTTGCTATACATGCATAGACAACTGGTCTGCCATCACAAATCGCTGCCCCCTCTGCAAAATTGAATTTCAGAATATAACATCCACTCCAGTAAGTAAAACATATCTCAGTGCTGTCAATCTTGGAAAAATACTAACACCACCTGGAAATTCATGGATTTGTTTTTTTGGCTCAGTGCCTGAAGAGGTAGAACTGCATTGGAATGTAATATTTTTTTTCTTTGTATTGAAGGTATATGATAGTACTGGTACTGGAGATACTATTGAAGACGATTACCCTTTAACAAGGTAAGGTCAGAAGGTCATGTACCATCAGTTTGAACATCTCTTAGTTCAGTTTTGTTGTTGTTTATTCTGTAGTTCCCCTGTCACCTCATAAGCTAGATTATTGGTTTCTTGCTGCCATATTTTTGGGGCGTTTCATCCTGTAAGTTCTGTAACCATTATCAGCTTTGGCAAAGTAATGTTCTTATTCATTAAATCATAGCTCCATTGAGAGCCCTTCCTTTGGTCAGGTATAGTAACCATAGGATGGCAACTGAGTCACCTGACCATGTTAGGCGGAAAATATTGCTGGTGTACTTTTATATGCTTGTGTGTACTAATAGTTTATTTGCCTGTGAATCCATGCCATATATCATTTGGTCCATGAGTAATGAGCATCATGATTGTAAATTTCTTCTTTTAAGATGCCTTTCATTTATTTATTTTGAAAGGACGCTCAACAAATAAAATAAAGGCCATGCTCATTACTTCTCCTATTTGTTTTCCTTATTATTGTGCAGTGGTGATGATGATTGGTATGAGCCAGGCGAAAGCAACACACTATCTTTCCCATCATACTATATAGATGCAGAAGTAACAATATTCATATTATATTTCATCATTTCCTTTTCAAACTAGTGAAACCTCCCCATATTCATTATCTCCCGAAGTTGATCTGTGGCTTGCTATTTTTCCCCATTTCCAGGCAGTCGTTTGTTTGGATGGTGGTGATTGCATAATTCGAAGTGGGCTCGTGGCAACTGAGGATAATTCAGCTTTAGATACATCAATTGCTTGTGATTCCTGTGATCTATGGTATATATAACTGTATTATTATCCTATATGTCCATTATTAGTCGAGACTTGTTAACCAGTTCTGTTTTCTAATTACTTTGATCCTTAAGCCAGGTATCATGCTATATGTGTGGGCTTTAATCCAGAAACTACATCTGAAGATTCGTGGTTGTGCCCAAGGTAATTTTACACTGATACTATTTGACTCTTTTCTTTTATCACTCTTTGCTGGTAGGAGTATCTTTATTTTGCTCTGGGCTTGTGATAAGGAAGTTATCAATTGCATTCTGTAGATGTGTATCTATTGAAGCGAAAAATGAATCAGAGGTTGTCCTGAAGCAAAACATCAGTGGAGATTCTGATAGAACATCTACCGATGCATCATTTTCTGGGAGGGTGTCAGTATCTGTTGCAGATGATGGTGAAACTGCCCTTGTTGTCTCGATGGTTGGTGTAAATTCTGAAAGTAAGGATGATCTACTAGAAGGTTCACTAGGCTTGAAGACAGCCCAAGAAGCATTTTATTGCAATTCACATCCAAGTTATTCTATAGATGATTTGTCACATGAGGTTGTTGCAAATGCCTGTATCCCGAGGGACACAGATATTTCCTGTAGCTCACACAATAAATCTTCTGAAACTAATCTGGCTCCCATGGTTTCTTCTGAACCAACACAAAGATCATCAGAACTTACAGCAATGCGTGAGTCAGCATGTATCTTATTTAGTGCAGAGCATGGTAGCATTTCGAATGAACAACCGGAAGTACCACAAGATGGGCTATCTTATTCATTATTATGTAGCAGTAAGGAGGCTGAAAGTACAGGAGAGGATGCTGCGCTGCCTAGAAACAGTAATGGGAAATCTCCTGTCATCAAATCTGCACAACTTTCATCAGCAGGTATGTTGGGTAAAATTTGCTTATTCCAGCACAATAATTGAAGGCCTCATACTTCTAGCTTATCAGAGATTAGTAAGCTTCAACACATGCCAACTTGTCATTCAGTCATCATATTTGAATATTTCAGTAGACAATCTGCTGTGTTAGATTTGTTGATCTTTTTGGTGGTAGAAGTTTGTTTTTCACAGCGAAAAAAGGAAATTATTACATTACTATAGACAATGTATATTTTATAGCTTAGTTTAGATAGATATGATGCGCTGTTTGTTTGTTTCTGGCCCAATCTTGCTTGATTATACCACATTCTTGTCTGTTCAAGGGGTCGTGTGGTCATCACATTATGCATCCAAATAACATCTTCCCTTTTTACCGATGCAGCTAGTAAGGTGGCAAGATCAGCTGATGTTGATATGATCAACTCAGACGCAGTTCAGAAGAGGAAAAATGACCAGAACACGCAGTTGCCACCCATGTAAGAATTTTTCGCTTTGCACTCACTTGCAAGAACTGCTAATTTTCACTCTCACATGACAAGTGCATAGATCTACACAATTTCATTTTAGTGTTGTCGGGTTTTTTCTCCAGGCAGGATAGACAAAATACCAGTGACATGGAATCAGGAGGTGAAATTAGTCATCCTGCGAAGAAAGCAAAACTGGGAGTGCCGGATCAGGAAATGTATCTCATTGCAAACTCAGGCGTTTCTTCATCAGACTGCCATGCTACTTCGATTGCGGCCGAAGTTATTGCCAGTGATACATCAAAAATTGCCACACAGAATAAATATGTCCCTGATATAATGAGTATAGTTGAAGGAGAGAGCTACATGAGGGATCCTGGCAGGGAGCTGGCGAAGCCTGTAGGCAGAAGAGCAGGAGATAAGCCTGGTCTTAGAATGAAGAAGATTTTACACAAGGACGGAAAAGAATCAACTGCTGTAGTTCAGAAGCTACAACAAGAGATAAGGGAAGTAGTTAGAGATAATGGTATTAGTATACTCGAGAAGGATAACGCTTTTGACGAAAAACTTTTGACTGCATTCCGTTCAGCAATTGGGAAGTCCATGGATGGACCAGCCAAAAAACCCAACCTTTCACTCGCAAGGAAGTCGCTGCTTCAAAAGGGCAAGATACGTGAGAATTTGACCAAGAAGCTGTATGCATCGTCCACAGGAAGGAGACGAAGTGCATGGCACCGTGACAGGGAAGTTGACTTCTGGAAACATCGTTGCTCCCCAGGGATAAATCCTGAAAAGATTGAGACACTGCAATCAGTACTTCAGTTACTCAAGAAATCCTCAGATACTGGCACGCGCAAAGAAAGTGCTGAAGAGAAGAAAGCCTTTTTGTCCAGGTTATATCTGGCTGATGCATCAGTTGTTCCCAGAAAGGGTGATATAAAACCTCTCTCCGCCCTTGATGACAGCAAATCAACAAACAAACCTGCACCTGTGACTCAGACAATCAAAATCAATTCGCCCAACAGCACCGGAAAATTATTGAGTTCTTCGACCCTGAGTAAAGAAGCATTGATTAGAAGAGAAAACAAAAATGGTCAGGCACCACAGAACAAACAAAACCAATCTGCTGGTGATATCAAGCAGGACAAAAGAAAATGGGCCCTTGAGATCCTGGCAAGGAAAAATGCCAGCTCCATTGCTAGCAAAGATCAAACAGAAGGCACGGACGATCTCAGCAGGAACTACCCTTTATTAGTACGTGTTAGCTTATAAAAATTAATAATTCAAAAGTTCATTGACCACTACTCTAGAAACACTAACAAGTTTGGTTTTCTTAGGCAAAACTTCCTGTGGATATGAGGCCACAGCTCACAACTGGACGTCATAATAAAGTTCCTATGTCAGTTAGACAGGTAATCATTAAGGGAGTCCTTTATTGTGCTTACACATTGCCGGCTTCATTATTTGCTTACTTTGTTCCATTTCAACTAAAGACTAATTATAAATTGCAAGTGTACCTTTATTTTTCTTGTTCAATGGTCAAATTATCAACCAAACTTATGTATCTCAGGCACAACTTCACCGCATCGCCGAGTATTATCTGCAGAGAGCAAATTTGGATGTTATTCGCAGATGTGCAGATACTGAATTGGCTATTGCTGATGCTGTCAATGTAGAAAATGATATTCACGGGAAGTCCAGTAGCAAATCAGTTTATGTGAATCTTTGCTCCCAGGCTACTCGCCAGTCTGCCAAGCCAAAACCCGAGAATGATGCTTCAACTCTAACTGAAAAGGCTGAAGTTAGCAGCGATTTGATATCACAGCAGGTTACAACTGAAAATACCAATAGTGGTAGCAGTAATGTGGAAGAAGCTTTAGACAGAGCAGGCCTTTTGGATATTCCTGCTACTGCTGGACAAACTGATAAGAGCGAACTAGGTGGTGTGCTCGAGCAGAATGTGAGTGAAAATACTGTTTGTTTCAACAGCGTGGAAGAAGCGCTAAAAAGAGCAGGCCTCTTTGATTCCCCTCCTAACAGTCCCGAGAGAAAAAGCACCACAGCTGAAGGTAATTCCACGATAGTTTCCGGTTCTCCAATTTCCACGCAACAAAAATATACAAATACAGACGATACTTACTTGGTAAATTTGGACTCTGAACCGAGCAGAAGTTTGCAGTCAAGTTCTGATTCTAGGGTTAGGGATGCATCCCCACTTAAAGATGAGGATGATTCATCAGTGCAGGTTCTGGACGATGCAAATTGTCAGAACCTCGATAAGAGGTCGTCCTGTCAGCAATCAAAATGTAATTCTGAGGATGATCAGAAATTGGAACCCAGCGGAGAAACTACAGATGCAACAGCAAATGAAACCCTTTCAGTGAACTTGGCCGAAGCCGATAAATGTAGTTTGCAATGTGAAAAAACAAGTCAAACAGACAAGGAAACTGTAGCTGACATCCCTGATGAATGTACCAAGCATGTGGACAACTCAAAAGAAATGGACATAACAGTGAGTGATTTGCATAATAAATCTTGTCATGGGAATAATGTGCCGAAAGAAGGTGAAGGAATCAGCCAAGCAGTGAAACTGGAGCCCGGCAAAGAGAAGTCTTCCAGTGACAATCAAGAGTTGAATCGTAAACATTCCAAAGGAGACAAGTCGTCCAGCCATCGAGCAGAAAGTGTAGAGAGTTTAAAGAAACGAGCACCTGATTCAGGCAATAACAGCGCATCAGATTTATCTAGTTCTATACATAAGAAGGTAACACACTTGTATGTTCCACTAGATATCTATTTTTACATGTCTGGCTGAATTTCTGAATACAACTAAGAGGTGTTTCATGTTGGCATGTACGCCCGTTCTGAGCTGCTTTGTTTCGACATTTGTAGGTTGAAATGTTTGTGAAAGAGAACATCAGGCCACTTTGCAAGAGTGGCGTAATCACCGTGGAGCAATACAAGTGGGCTGTTGCCAAAACAGCAGAAAAGGTTATGAGGCACCACTCGGAGGCTAAGAATGCCAACTTCCTGATCAAGGAGGGTGACAAGGTGAAAAAGCTTGCTCTGCAGTATGTTGAGGCAGCTCAGCAAAAGATGAGTTGACTCGCCGAAAATCTGGCTATCACTGGAATGTCGTCATGTCGTGGTTGTGCGGTTATACAGCAATTCGCAAACTCTACACGGTCAGATTAACTGGACATTTCAGGCAGAGCCTCAAAAGAGCTTATATTTTTTAAACTTTGGTCATGGACCGGGTTTTCGCAAAGTAGATGATTTCCTTTTTGAAACGAAAGGTAGATCACATTCTACCTTATATATTTCAAAACAGGCCGAGGGCCGGAGACCAAAGGTCCATTACATGAAGCTTCTATTACGCACTGTGGTGCATAGGCCATAAGCTGCCTAGGTAAAGGGGAAACAGGAGGAAGAACAAAGACAGGAGCCGGAGAAGGGTCCTAGACTAGCCACATAATTTGTGCACCCAAAACAAAATAGCTGCCTTATTTTCTGCGCGCCTGGCCCTGTAGACGAACTGTTATCATCGGGAGTTTTATGTACAGGGGACGTGCTTTTGTTACATTTTTTTTTTTCGAAACGGAGGCAAAAGGTTTGCCTCATCGATTAATTAAGAAGAAGAGAGTTGCCCAGTTAATTGACGGAAAACCGGGCGAAAACCAATACATAGACCACATGCGGACTACTCGCTAATAAAGAAACTCGATGACCTCACAATCAACCTGATAATCCTACATAACACGCAACAATCATGAACACTGGCGCTTCTATGTCGCAAAGAAACCCTCCAAAAAACCAAGGTTGAATACACCTGACGCCACCAAATCCACATAGACGTGCCACTCGAAGATGAAGGACGAAGAGGTTGAGTATCCTCCATTAAGCAGCCGCAGACGCCTTATCAATGGCGCCACTCTTCTTGCCTATGCTCTTGAGAGCCTTCTTCACCTTTTTTATCTTGCCCGTAGAAGCCTCATCCGCTAGGAGGCAAGCAATAACCTTGCGAGACCCAGGACAAGCTTCCTCCAAAGAGGCAAGCAAGCCGCCAAGCTTTTTCACGAAGACCACCTCATCAATACGTGCCCACATAGCATCGCGGTCAAAGATGGGCGACCGAATGGGCTTCGGCACCTCAGGACTAGGTGTCAAAGCACCTACCTCATCAACCTTGGCACCCACAGACGGCACCTGGTCAACAGCCTCAGGAGAGAGAGCAATAGCAGCGCCCAAACCTCCACGGTCCACAAAGGCAAGCGGCTGACTAGGCTCCAACGACGGTGGTGAGGTCGTAGTCAGCATCGCTAATTCCTCTTCAAGCGGCCCCATCTCTTTAGGCAGCACCATCGAAATAGGCGAAGTGGGCTCCCCACAAAGCTTCTGCAACTCAGGCATAATCTGTAGCACCGGAGCCACGACCTCGACAACGGCATCACTCCCAGAAGCAATCGACATGACAGGCAGCAGCAACCGACATGATGTAGCACGAGGAGAGAGATCTCCATACATGCCTGCTTCCCCATCGACAGAACCAACCTGGATCTCAGGCAGCAGGGACACATCAGGCGTTACCCTAGACTGAAGCTCAAGCTGTGAAGACACATCCGACACCACCTCTAGTTTGGCGACAGCGGCCTCCGCCCTCACCAAAACACTCCTGACTTGTGCAAGGCAGTCACAAAGCTCAGTGCGAAGCAGCTCGGTCTCCTCTGCCAACCCGACTTGCTGAGTCGAGACAACCTGGAACTGCACGTCTGTCACGGAGACATCACCGGTGGATGTAGGCGATGGAGCAGGACATTGTGGCTGCGAAGCTAGGTGGACATGCTTCTTAGCACGGCAGAAGCGGGCGATGTGGCCAGATCGAAGGCAATCCGTGCATCGGATTGGATCCCTGCAGGAGTGTGCATAGTGACCTCGACGGAGGCATCGAAAACACCTGTCTCTCAGCCATGCCGATGGGGTGCGCCGCATATTGCTAGCAGGGCGACGGAAAGCAACTGGATTCGAGCGGCACCCCCTCGAGACAAGCTGCCAGCCCCCCAACGAATTCCCGCATGGAGCTTGACACACAGGAGATGCCCCCGCCGACTCACAGCCGAAACATCCACGCCAATCTCCCCAGCCCGGACGCACCGGAGGCGCCTGCACGACGAGCCTGTCTGCAACGGTAGCGCGGGAAGCTAAAGCAGTGGACACATTAATGTCCTCATCTGAAGCAGGTCCATCAGAGGAAGCTCCCAGAAGGCTGCAGTCTCCGGCAACAACGGCGGCCAGCGTGGTCAGCGTTGGAGTTGTCACAAACAGATCGGAGCTGGCCGACATCTCGGTCGTGGATGGAAGCTTGCGAGGGGCCAGGCTGTGGACCGAATGGGGGCAAAGGGACGAAGTTCTGAGAGATCATTGCAAAGCAATGACATAGTGAGCGTGGGTTTGCAATTGTTATGGAAATTCAATGCGACCGTGCGTATGTTTTCTCCAGTGTTGTAACACCTGAAAACAACAATTTATGGCTGCGGCAGCACACACACATGCTTCAGGTTAAACAACCGTGTAAATAAATGTTGATCAAGCTCAGCAGCCATTTGGCGCGAACCCGACACGTTCCTTCTCGACGTCGAACACGACCCGGAATCCCTGCTGCAGGACGTTGCCGAGCACGCTGAGCCCGTCGTCCGCCGCCTCCAGCGCCAGGCAGTGGTACCTCCCGCCCTGCTCGGGTATGAAGTAGTTCTCCGGGGGCAGCGCCACGTCCGCCCCGCCGGCCAAGTGCAGCACCACCGCCGGCACGCTGGCGCCTCGGAGCTCGTAGCACGCGTCGAACACCGAGATGCCCCGGGCCAGCCTCCGCATCCCGCCGGCGGCCGCGCGCGCGTCGAAGGCGTCGCGCAGCGCCGCGTACGCGTCCCTGGGGAGCCGCGATATGGACGTGCCCGAGTCCACCACCACGCCGCCCCGCCCGGTCGCCGGGTCCAGGGAGAGACTGGAGTTGCAGAACCCGCCGGTGACCCGCTCGCCGCCGACGCTGAAGCCGGCCATGTTCACGTAGTACAGGTTGGGGCGCCGCGGGTTGGACAGCAGCGGGGTGAAGGCCGTGGCCGGCGGCTCCGGCGTGCGGCCGAAGGCGAGGTAGGAGGCGCTGCTCCGCGCCACGGACGTGCGGTCGCCCAGGCAGTAGGCGAAGTAGCGCCCGTAGGCCGGCGCCACCTGCGTCGCCAGGGAGCCGGTGCCGCGGCCGACGCCCAGCACCCCGGCCGACGAGTCGAACAGCTCCTCGTTGTCGTGGCCGCACCCGATGACGACGCTGTCCACGGACGTGCCGTTGGAGAAGACGAGCCTGTCGGTGCCGAGGTTGCCCCTGCTGCCGGAGCCGTCGCCGTAGACCATGGCGTACCCGCAGGCCCCGGTGCTGCTGTCGCAGCCCTGGCGAGGGAAGCACCGCGGCGACGAGCAGGGGATCTGGCGGTAGGTGCTGGAGCCCCTGGGGTCGTAGAGCGGGCTCATCTGGCGGTGGCAGCGGCGGCAGGGCTTGCTCTGGAGCCAGATGAGGTCGCTCCCGGTGTCGATGACCAGCAGCGCGGTGGTGGGCGGGGTGCCCACGCCGATGGACGCGAAGTACTCGCCGCTGTCGAAGGGGAGCCCGGACATGACCGGGGAGTGGAGGCGGTCGTCGTGCGCGGAGGAGCGGCGGAGGCCGAGGGACGCCTTGAGCGCGGCGTAGCGCGCGGCGTCGGCAGCCGCGCGGCGGCTTAGGAGGCTACCTCGGCTGGCGCCCGGCGGCGGCGGGAAGACCGCGTCGCGGTGGACGACGGGGATGCGGAGCGTTGCTGGTGGCCGTGTGGCATTCGTCCACGCCGAGAAGAGGAGGAGGAGGAGAACGAGGGTACGCTTGTGCTCCGCCATGGCAGGACGGAGGTTTGAGAATGGAGTGAAGCGAAAAGAGAGGTAGTGCTGTATGTTGGATCCTGCTGACGAGCAGGGGGTCGGGATCCAGGTGGCGGTTTCATGGCCATTTTTACATGAAGTTTCTTCTTGCGCATGCGTTGTTCAAATTCTTGATTAATTGCTGGGTGTTTCAGAACTCAGAAGGTACCCGTTTCACAAGCCCCGGGTCGATCTTTTGTACCACTCCGGCCTTCAATTTTCTTTGCCGTTTCTCTTTGATCCCTTGCACCACTCCAACGATTTGGACTATTTTACCTGAGTAGTATAAATTGTGATAAATCACCCAACGTTTTTTTTACATCATAATCATCCAACGTTCAGTTTTAGAGTATGTACTGTATAAGACAGCCTTATCTTAAAATCACCATGTAATTAAGAGAACACAATAAGAAAAATGAGTTATTTTCTGGTCTTGTCTCTCACAACTAGTGTTACGCTCGGACTAAGCAATTCTTCTCACATATGCGAATTGGTACAGGATCCAGTAGCTAGCTAGGGTTCTAGAGAGGGAGAAGAAGGGGATCGGGAGAGATAGCCGCCGCCAGTTACAACTAGTCAATCACCACCTCGCGCAGGAGGACTCGGCTTGCCTTTAACCCTGCCCGTGGTATCCCACACTTGGGCCGGGAAGCGACTGTTGGGCTTGGGCTGTCGGCGAGGTCGTTCCAGCCCAACAGGAGCCGTTGTGGTTGTAGTCGCCGGAGCCACCGCAGCAGAGGGCGTAACATCCCCCCTCCATGAGACACAACTTGACCCCAAGCTGGGGCTCCCGAAAAATGATGCTGGAGCTCGGCGCGGTCTTCCCAGGTGGCCAGCTCGGATGGTTGATCCGTCCAGCCTACCAGGACCTGTGGCACTTGAGCGCCGCCGCGTTGCACGTGACGGTCTTGTAAAATCTCCTCTGGTACTGGACTTGAAGCGGCCGCCGCAGGTAGTTGGACTTGCGCCTGTTCTGAGGGAGGAAGTGCTTGCCGGAGCTGGGAGACGTGGAAGACTGGGTGGACGGTGCTGGACTCTGGAAGGCGAAGCTTGTACGCGACGGCACCGATACGCTCGATCACCTAGTAAGGGCCAAAGTAGCGAAACGCCAGCTTCTGGTTGGTGCGGGTGGCCACCGAACGCTGGACGTAGGGTTGCAGTTTGAGAAAGACCCAGTCATCAACGGCGAAAACGCGGTCGGATCAGCGCTTGTCGGCTGAGTCTTTCATCTGCTGTCGCGCGCGCAACAGGTGCTGGTGGATGAGTGCAGTCATTTGCGCCCTATCCCGAAGCCAATCCGCCAGGTCTGGAGATGCACATGCCATGGGGTCGACGAAGCCGAAATGACGAGGGGAGTGGCCATAGAGGACCTCGAATGGGGACGTGCCCAGGACAGAGTGGGGTGAAGTGTTGTACCAGAACTCTGCCAGCGGAAGCCAAGTGCACCATTTCGCTGGGCATGCATGGACGAAGCAGCGAAGGAACGTCTCCAGGCACTGGTTCACACGCTCTGTCTGCCCGTCCGTCTGCGGGTGACGCGCGGTGCTCATGCGAAGCTTGGTGTGCATAAGTCGAAACAGCTCCTTCCACAGGGTACTTGTGAAGATCGGATCGCGATCCGAGACGATCGACTCCAGCAGGCCATGCAATTTGTAAATATTAGTCACAAAAGCTTGAGCCACCTGGAATGCGGTGAAGGGGTGTGACAGAGCTATGAAGTGGGCGTACCGTGAGAATTTATCCACGACGACGAGGATGGAATTGCAGCGTGAGGAACGCGGCAAACCCTCCATGAAATCCATCGTGATGAGTTGCCAAGCTTGAGTTGGTACAGGTAATGGTTCCAGAAGCCCCGGATATCGCACCCGCTCCGGTTTTGCCTGCTTGCAGATTTGACATGCTTCCACAAAAAGCTTGACGTGGTGTTTGAGGCCTGGCCAAGTGAATAACCGGCGCACCCGACGGTACGTTGCATTGAACCCCAAGTGGCCTCCGATAGCTCTGGTATGCAAGGCAGACAACACTTGCTTCTGCAGTTCTACATTGTCACCGAGCCATATTCGCCCATGTTGTTTGATGATCCTGTTCTGCAAGTGAAAACCATCCAGATTGCCCGTGGAGGTCGCCAGGCGTGTGAGCAGCTTCTGCGCGGCTGGGTCCCCCGTGTATCCTTGCTGAACAGCTTCCAGCCACGTCGGCACTGCGGTGGTGATAGCCGCGAGGTCGCCTTGTGGTGGCCCTGGTTGGCGAGACAAGGCATCCGCCGCACGGTTGTTAATGCCCTTCTTGTAGACGATACGGTAACGCAACCCAAGCATCTTGGCCATGATCTTTTGTTGCCATGGTGTGGCCAACCGTTGATCCTCCAGATGAATGAGGCTGCGCTGATCAGTATGAACAATGAACTCGTCATTCTGCAGGTATGCACGCCAATGGTCCACGGCCATGAGAATGGCTAAGCCTTCTTTCTTGTAGGTTGATAGCTGCATGTTGCGTGGCCCCAGCTCGCAGCTGAGGAAACCGATAGGATGTTTTTCTTGAGAGAGGATTGCACCGATTCCCAAATCAGAAGCATCAGTCTCGAGCTCAAACGTCTTCTTGAAATCAGGTAGAGCCAGGATCGGCGCAGTGACCAGAGCCTGTTGTAGGGCGCGAAAGGCACCTTCCTCCAGCTCTGTCCAGCGGAAAACAACCCCCTTCTTGAGCAGATCGGCCAGCGGACGACTGGTGATCACAAAGCCTCGGACAAACTTGCGGTAGTAGCCTGCCAGGACAAGGAATCCGCGGACTTCTTTGACATTGGTGGGCACGAGCCACTGCTGCACTGCAGTGATGTTCCTGTTGTCCGTGCGGACGCCGTCGCCACTGATCTCGTGCCCCAAGTATCTGAGCTGTGGATGGGCAAAGAAACACTTGCTGTGCTTTACCTTCAGGCCATGTTCTTGCAGGCGTTGGAAAACTTGACGAAGGAGGTGCATGTGAGTATCCATGTCATGACTGTGTACCAGTATATCGTCGATGAAGACCAACACTCTGTGACGAACCAGTGGGTGTAACACAATATTGATGGCTCCCTGGAATGTTGCCGGACCCCCGTGACACCGTACGACATGACCTTGAACTCGAAGTGACCATGGTGTGTTTTGAATGCTGTTTTGTGCTCATCCTCCGGCCGCATACGGATCTGATGATATCCTGCCCGTAGATCCAAACTTGTAAAGAGCCGTGATCCGGCTAGCTCGTCGAGCAGTTCGTCAATCACCGGCAATGGATAACGATTCTTGACGGTGACAGCGTTGAGGTGCCGGTAGTCCACGCAAAAACGCCAGGTGAGATCTTTCTTCTGCACCAAAAGAACTGGTGACGCGAAAGGGCTGGAGCTGGGTTGGATGATCCCTTGAGCGAGCATCTCGGCGACCTGGCGTTCCACTTCGTCCTTCTGTGCTGGGCTGTGTCTGTATGGTCTGAGGTTGACTGGCCGTGCTCCTGGAACCAATGGGATAGCGTGGTCAAACGAACGTTGGGGCGGCAGGCCTATGGGCTCTTCAAAAAGCATGGTATATTGTTCCAAGAGGTTAGCCACTTCTGGCGGAATAGGTGGTGTGTCCAGGTCATCCGCCAAGGTGCGGAGCTGTACAACTTTGGTCACGGCCTTTTTCTCCAGCAGCTCTCGGAGTTCCTGGCCCACAATCTGCTGGCAGTGAGTGACATCTGCCCGAGCACCGCTGAGATGAACCTGTTTGCCTTCATACTCGAAATCCATAGTTTTCTGAAGCCAATGAACCTTCATGGGGCTATGGCAAGCAAGCCAATCGATGCCTAAGATCACATCATAGCAGCCCAACGGCAAGACCTTGAGATCGGTTTGAAACTGGACGCCCTGTGAGTGCCGGGAACATGCCGGTATCTCTTGCTCACAGCGGAGCACTCCCCCATTGGCGACGCGAACTGACAGAGACTGACGAGCTGGTTGAACACCTTGCAACTGAGATGCCAGTTCAGAACTGACAAAGCTGTGTGATGATCCCGAATCCACGAGCATGAGGACCTCCCGTTGCTGAACCCAGCCGTGGAGCCGCATGGTTGTGGCTGATTCTGCACCTTCTAGAGCTTCCTTGGACAACACGCAACAGTCCGCATCAGCTGTGGCGGACTCCCTGGCAACGACGCCAGAAAACGGTACTTGATAACCCTCAACCGTAAGGGATCGAGATAGTCTTCGCGGGTAAGAATAACCCAATTTATAGATTCGACACACGGGGAGCCAAAGAGTATTTATAAGCTTTGACAGTTGAGTTGTCAATTCAACCGCACCTGAAATATACTTACTTGCAACAAAAGATAAGTGGTAACGGTGATATGATAGTGATGGTGGTGACAGTAAAAGTAAACAGCAAAAGTAAATAGCAAAAGTAAACAGCACAAGTAGCAACTAGTAACCAGCAGGATTTAAAACACTGTAGGCTAGGGAGATGGATGGTTGGGCGCTGCATGGATGAGATATATCATGAATCTAACTTGGGGCAAGGCACACAGAAAAGTAATGATCATCTAGGCAAGTATCAAACATTAGGCATGTATCCCATAGGTAGTTGTACGTGCTTGCAATAAGAACTTGCACAACATCTTTTGTCCTACCATCCCGCTACGAACGGGGCCAAAAGGAACTTATGGAGATTAAGGTGCTCCTGTCAAAGAGCACCGGAACAAAGCAATAAACTCAATGGATACATGTAATCCTCAAACTATGGCCCATCCCCTTTGGTGTCCCAAGCTGTCACTTTTGGGATCGCCGGTTCCGGACCGTAATAGGTGCAAACAACTCATAGATAGGATCAAGAACACAAATATATTCATGCAAACACATAGGGTTCAGATCTGAAATCATGGCACTCGGGCCCTAAGTGACAAGCATTAAGAGTAACAAGTTGAAGCAAAGATGATAAACACCATAGTAGATGATAGGCAACATGCCCCCAACAATCTGATAAACTATTACATGATCTAACTCATCCAATCCCTACCATCCCCTTTGCCTACAGCAAGGAATTACTCACACATGGAAGGAGAAGTCATGGAGGGAGGATGGAGTGGTGATGATGATGGCGATGGCGACGATCTCCCCTCTCCGGAGGCCAAATCAGCCTCCAGATTAGCCCTCCCGAAGAAGAACAGAGGGTGGCGGCGGCTCCGCGACGAAAACTGGGAAAACGACTCCTGATCTCGGGTTTTCTCGTCACGGGCTAAATACGGGTCAAAGTAGGGCACCAGGGGAGGTAGGGCCCGCCCAGGCGGCCTGGCGCGGCGGCCAGGGGTGGGGCCGCGCCACTAGGGCGCCTGGGCCCCCCCTGGCTGCCCTCTGGTCCATCTTCTGGCACAAGGTTCCCTCGGGTGCGTGGATTTTCTGTGATTTTTCGTGGAATTTTCTGAGACACCTAAAAATCCGTTTTCCTGCACACAATAAAACCATACAGGCAGCTCTGCTGTAAACAGCGTCAGTCCGGGTTAGTTTAGTTCAAATCATGCAAGAATGAGGTCAAAACAATAACAAAAGTGTTTGGAAAAGTAGATACGTTTGAGACGTATCAACTCCCCCAAGCTTAGCATATTGCTTGTCCTCAAGCAATTCAGTTCAACGAACTGGACGCGACAAAGAAAACTTTGATAAACTCTTTTGCTTCATTAGATGTATATAAGCATGTACTACGAAAAGAGTCTAGCAAGTATTGAAACAATGCTATGAGGACAATGCACGGAGCAGTCCTTCTTTCAAGTGACCAATCACAAATACCTAGAAGTAAATAATATACTACTGAAAATCAAGACAAGATTACATTGCACATAGCTTGATCATACTAGAGTGGCATGTCGCTAGCCTCCATGAGTGAAGCAAAACATAAATGCAGAAACTCCTCCAGAGTTTTAAACGAGACTAGAACTAAGAATTTCAGAATAAATAATATCACAAGCATGCAGAAAACAATGTAATACTTTGGGACAATGCACATTACACTCAGAATGACAATTATGCTCTCCTAGTTGGTGCTTTGAAGAAAGAAGGTGGAGACTCTCGAACCGTGGAATTTGATGGCAAGGTTGAAAACCCGTGGTCGGAAACAAAGACTAAACATGTACCAGAGCTCTTGGTTTTAAAAACAGAAGTAAAAATTATTTTTGGGAGATGCATATTTCGTCAACGAATGCTAGTAGATAACTTAATTACTTCTCGAGCTGCACAAGTTTCGAGGAACGGCTCCCGCACGGGGACAATCACGTCCCCTTAATCTCCTTTCTTTATCACTGCCAAAAGTTTTCTGATTTCTCATGAACAAAGCGTGAAGGAGGGTTTGTTTGTTGTATTATCTTTTATGAGCCGGGCGCACTCTTTGCCAGTTCCTTCTCGTATTAGGGGTTTGCAGATTAGACATGCAATCCCGGGGTGAAACTTGTCCAACTTAAAAAGATCATGAATTAACTACTACTTCCTCATGAGCTAAAATAGAGGCACAAAAGAGAAATGCTTTTGAATAATTTTGAGATGGTACACGAAAGTCTTCGTTAGGAATGGCAAGTAAATACCATGTATAGGAAGGTATGGTGGACTCATATGGCATAACTGGTTTAAAGGATTTTGGATGCACAAGCAGTCAGTCCGCTTAGTACAGGTGAAGGTTAGCAAAAGACTGGGAGCGACCAACTAGAGAGCAATAACGACCATAATCATGCAGAGCGACAAAGCAACATTGAATCGGGCATGAAAGTGATATAACTATTCTGAAACTCAAAGATCATCAAGGCAGAGCAGACTTTTTAGTCTTAAACATGTGTAAACATGTGCCAAGTCAATCCAAGAATTCTCCAAAGGGAAATACCACCTTAGTATACCAAACTATGAACAGTGCAATGCATGTAAATCATTTCAATAACACATTATATACTCTAGCTATTTGAGACTAGCCACAAGGAAAGCATGAACCACTGGGAGAGCATTGTAAACATAGCACTATATCACTACAAGCTGGTCTCTAGATCATAAGTACAGGCATATGTACAAAAGTAGAAACAAGAAGAGTTCATACCGGTTTTCCCTTGTTGCTTCCCTTCAGTCGATCTTCGTCATTACTGCCTCGTCGCTTGCACGATCGAACATAGGAAATATAATTAAATGCCATCACGGACTCGAGCTGAACTCTGAAAACAAAGCAAACTAAAGAGAGAAAGGAAATCTTTTTGGATTATTTCAAAGGTTGAACAAAAGCAAAAGAAAGAGAAAATCTTTTTGTTGTTTTTGCAAAGAAAGAGATAAAGAAGAACGGGCAAAAACCTCGAAAAGATCAAAGCGAATAAAACGGATAATACAATGGAAAAGTGAGAAGGGCACGTGCCCCCCAAGCTTAGGCTTTTGGCCTAAGTTGGTAGTAGCTACTGCCCCCAGGAGCCTCCTGCTCCGGGGGAATGGTGGTGAGTCCAAGGGTCGTAGAAGGATTCCGGCGCGTACACCGAACTCCTCGGATCCTCCCACGAGGAAGGGTCCGTACTCCAAGCAGAGGAAGACCCTTCACCAAACTGGGTGACGGTCTCCCCCTGAAAAGGTGGTAACTCACCATGCTCCTCCTCGTCGGGCACAACCCCCTCCATGGGGTTATGAAACTGATGCTGGGCCATGAACTCATCGAACTGAATAACATCAAAGGACCATCCGTTCCTGCGAGAAAAATCAAACAAAAGAGGTGCAGGTAGACGGATCTCGCGTTCCGCGGTAGTTCCGAAACGCAAGATATAAACAAGATTACTAAGCTCAGAAGTCATGGTAACAAACTTATGCCTTTTCATAGCAGCAAGATCAAAACTTAAATAAGTAAAATGCTCATCATCAGGGTGTGGGGGTGCCTTTAAGATGTTCTAAGATAAGTGTGGCATAAACGCCACCAAATAAATCTCCCCCATTACCGTTCATAGCAAGGCGTCGAGCAATTAAGGCACCCAGATTATAATCAAACCTCCTTGAAAGGGCGGTTGCCAGGATAGCAATATCCGGCGCAGAAATGCTGCTCATGTTGTCACGAGCTAATACCCCTCTAGCAACATAATATGCAAAATACCTGAGGTGAGGGAATAAGATGCTGGAGATTTTTGACCAATGAATATCCCTCGTACCCATGCTGCAGAGAGAGTTGAAGACGGTTTTTAGCTCGGAGGGCTGAGAGGTCATCTTAGCCGTCCGCCCAACGTTTGGCACACCTATTATTTCACAAAACTTTCCCAAGGGCATGGTGATAAGATCATTGTAAATTTTAAACTCAATAGCACCAGTATCAGGGTTATATCTAAAACTGTTAATGAAACCGGAGGTGAGTTTTTGATACTGAATAACACGGCACGTGACGAGCCGTGTCAGACCTGCATTAGCACAAAGATTATAAAACTCATCCTTAATTCCCGCAGCTTCAGGGAATTCATCACATGGAAACATCATAGCACGTGCTGGAATTGTGTCTTCCAACAACTCTAGGGGCACATGATCTTCATTGTAGCTTGTTGGAGATATGCCCTAGAGGCAATAATAAAGGCATTATTATTATATCTCCTTGTTCATGATAATTGTCTATTATTCATGCTTGAATTGTATTGTACGGAAACAGCGATACATGTGTGAATACATAGACCACAATGAGTCCCTGGTAGGCCTCTAGTTACCAGCTCGTTGATCAACAGATGGTCACGGTTTCCTGACCATGGACATGGGATGTCGGTGATAACGGGATCACATCATTAGGAGAATGATGTGATGGACAAGACCCAATCCTGAGCATAGCACGAGATCGTATAGTTCGTAATGCATAAGCTTTTTGGTGTCAAGTATTTATTCCTTAGACCATGAGGTTGTACAACTCCCGGATACCGTAGGAGTACTTTGGGTGTGCCAACCGTCACAACGTAACTGGGTGGCTATAAAGGTACGCATCGGGTATCTCCGAAAGTGTCTGTTGAGTTGCTACGAACCGAGACTGGGATGTTGTCACTCCGTATGACGGAGAGGTACCTCTGGGCCCACTCGGTAAGACATCATCATAATGAGCTCAATGTGACTAAGTAGTTAGTCACGGGATGATGGATTACGGATCGAGTAAAGATACTTGCCATGACGAGATTGAACAAGGTATCGGGAATACCGACGATCGAATCTCGGGCAAGTACCGTACCGATGGACAAAGGGAATAACGTACGGGATTGAGTGAATCCTTAACACGGTGGTTCATCCGATGAAGATCATCGAGGAACACGTGGGAACCAACATGGGTATCCAGATCCCGCTGTTGGTTATTGACCGAAGAGTCGTCTCGGTCATGTCTACGTGTCTCCCGAACCCGTAGGGTCTACACACTTAAGGTTCGGTAACGCTAGGGTCATAGAGATAAATCCACGTGGAAACCCGAAAGTTGTTCGGAGTCCCGGATGAGATCCCGGACGTCACGAGGAGTTCCGGAATGGTCTGGAGGTAAAGATTGATATATATGAAGTCCAGTTTCGGCCATCGGGTGATCTTCGGGGGTCACCGGGAGCGTCCCGGGACCACCGGAGGGGCCCCGGGGGTTCACCGGGTGGGGCCACCCATCCCGGTGGGGCCCCTAGGCCGCAAGGGGAAGTGTCCAGCCCTTCTGGGCTGGCGCACCACTAGGGGCCCACCTCCCCATGCGCCTAGGGTTAAAACCCTAAGGGGAGGAGGGCCACCACTTGCCTTGGGGGGCAAGGACCCCCCCCTGGCCGCCGCCCCCCCCTTGCAGATTGGATCTGCAGGGGGCTGGCGCACCCCCTGGCCCCCTATATATATGTGGGGAGGGAGAGGGCAGCCGCACCCTTGCCCTGGCGCCTCTCCCCCTCCCGTCACACCTCCATACTCCCACGCAGGGTGCCCGGCGAAGCCCTGCTACGATCTCCACTGCATCCGTCATCACGCCGTCGTGTTGCCGGATCTCTGACGACTTCTCCTCCCCCCTTGCTGGATCAAGAAGGAGGTGACGTTGCTGCACCGTACGTGTGTTGAACGCGGAGGTGCCGTCCGTTCGGCGCTAGACCATCGGTGACGAAGAACGTGAAGAGTACGACTACTTCATCCACGCTTCTTCGAAAGCTTCCGCACGCGATCAACATAACGGTATGTAGATGCACTCTTACTTGCTCGTTGCTAGATGTCTCCATAGTTGGATCTTGGTGAAAGCGTAGAAATTTTTTGAATTATGCTACGTTACCCAACAGTGGCATCTGAGCTAGGTTTTATGCGTAGCATCTTGCACGAGTAGAACACAAACAGTTGTGGGCGTTTGGTTTTGTTCAACTTTCTTACCGTTACTAGTCAATCTTGATTCGGCGGTATTGTGGGATGAAGCGGCCCGGACCGACTTTACACGTACGCTTACGTGAGACTGGTTCCACCGACAGACATGCACTAGATGCATAAGGTGGCTGGCGGGTGTCTGTCTCTCCTACTTTAGTCGGATCGGATTCGATGAGAAGGGTCCTTATGAAGGGTAAATAGAAGTTGACAAATCACGTTGTGGTTTTGGCGTAGGTAAGAAACGTTCTTGCTAGAAATCCTATAGAAGCCACGTAAAACTTGCAACAACAATTAGAGGACGTCTAACTTGTTTTTGCAGCATGTGCTATGTGACGTGGTATGGCCAAAACGAAGATGTGATGAATGATATATGTGATGTATGAGATTGATCATGTTTTTGTAATAGGGAATCACGACTTGCATGTCGATGAACTTGACAACCGGCAGGAGCCATAGGAGTTGTCTTAATTATTGTATGACCTGCGTGTCACTGAATAATGCCATGTAATTACTTTACTTCATTGCTAAACGTTAGCTATAGTAGTAGAAGTAATAGTTGGCGTGACGACTTCTTAAAGACACGATGATGAAGATCATGATGATGAAGATCATGGTGTCGAGCCGGTGACAAGATGATCTTGGTGCCCCGAAGATGGAGATCCAAGGAGCAAGATGATATTGGCCATATCATGTCACTTTAAATTGATTGCATGTGATGTTTATCATGTTTATGCATCTTGTTTACTTAGAACGACGGTAGTAAATAAGATGATCTCTCACTAAAATTTCAAGTATTGTGTTTCCCCTAACTGTGCACCGTTGCTAAAGCTCGTTGCTCCGAAGCACCACGTGATGATCGGGTGTGATAGGTTCTAACGTTCGCATACAACGGGTGTAAGACAGATTTACACACGCGATACACTTAGGGTTCACTTGACGAGCCTAGCATGTACAGACATGGCCTCGGAACACGGAAGACCGAAAGGTCGAACACGAGTCGTATAGAAGATACGATCAACATGAAGATGTTCACCGTTGATGACTAGTCCGTCTCACGTGATGATCGGACACGGGTTAGTCGATTCGGATCGTGTATCACTTAGATGACTAGAGAGATGTCATTCTGAGTGGGAGTTCATTAAAATTTGATTAAGATGAACTTAATTATCATGAACTTAGTCTAAATTCTTTACAATATCTCATGTAGATCAAATGGCCCACGCTCCAGTTTCCCTCAACTTCAACGCGTTCCTAGAGAAAACCAAGCTGAAAGACGATGGTAGCAACTACACGGATTGGGTCCGTAACCTGAGGATTATCCTCATAGCTGCCAAGAGATCATATGTCCTAGAAGCACCGCTAGGTGATGCACCTGCTCCCGATGCGGCCCAAGACGTTTTGAACGTCTGGCAGTCGCGTAGTGATGATTACTCCCTGGTTCAGTGCGGCATGCTTTACAATTTAGAATCGGGGCTCCAAAAACGTTTTGAGCACCACGGAGCATATGAGATGTTCGAAGAGCTGAAAATGGTTTTCCAAGCTCATGCCCGAGTCGAGAGATATGATGTCTCCGACGCATTCTACAACTGTAAGATGGAGGAGAATAGTTCTGTCAGTGAGCACATCCTCAAGATTTCAGGATTGCACAACCGCTTGTCTCAGCTGGGAATGAATCTCCCGGATGAAGCGGTCGTTGACAGAATCCTCCAGTCGCTCCCACCAAGCTTCAAGAGCTTCGTGTTGAACTTCAATATGCAGGGGATGGAGAAGTCCATTCCCGAGGTGTATTCGATGCTGAAATCAGCGGAGGTAGACATCAAGAAAGAACATCAAGTGTTGATGGTCAATAAAACCACTAAGTTCAAGAAAGGCAAGGGTAAGAAGAACTTCAAGAAGGACGGCAAGGGAGTTGCCGCGCCTGGCAAGCCTGTTGCCGGGAAGAAGCCAAAGTATGGACCCAAGCCTGAGACAGAGTGTTTTTATTGCAAGGGAACGGGTCACTGGAAGTGGAACTGCCCCAAATACTTAGCAGACAAGAAGGCCGGCAACGTCAAAGGTATATATGATATACATGTTATTGATGTGTACCTTACCAGCACTCGTAGTAGCTCCTGGGTATTCGATACCGGTGCAGTTGCTCATATTTGTAACTCAAAACAGGAGCTGCGGAATAAACGGAGACTGGCGAAGGATGAGATGACGATGCGCGTCGGGAATGGTTCCAAGGTCGATGTGATCGCCGTCGGCACGCTACCTCTACATCTACCCTCGGGATTAGTTTTAAACCTCAATAATTGTTATTTAGTACCAGCTTTGAGCATGAACATTGTTTCTGGATCTCGTCTTATGCGAGATGGCTACTCTTTCAAATCAGACAATAATGGTTGTTCTATTTATTTGAGAGATATGTTTTATCGTCATGCCCCGCTGGTCAATGGTTTATTTTTGATGAATCTCGAACGTAGTGATACACATATTCATAGTGTAGATGCCAAAAGATGTAAAGTTGATAATGATAGTCCCACATACTTGTGGCATTGCCGCCTTGGTCATATTGGTGTCAAACGTATGAAGAAGCTTCATTCAGATGGACTTCTAGAGTCTCTTGATTATGAATCATTTGACACGTGCGAACCATGCCTTTTGGGCAAGATGACCAAGACTCCGTTCTCCGGAACAATGGAGCGAGCAACCAACTTGTTGGAAATCATACATACCAATGTGTGTGGTCCAATGAGTGTTGAGGCTCGCGGAGGCTACCGTTATGTTCTCACCCTCACGGATGACTTGAGTAGATACGGGTATATCTATTTGATGAAACACAAGTCTGAGACCTTTGAAAAGTTCAAGGAATTTCAGAATGAGGTTGAGAATCAACGTGACAGAAAAATAAAGTTCTTGCGATCGGATCGCGGGGGTGAATATTTAAGTCATGAATTTGGCACACACCTTAGGAGCTGTGGAATTGTTTCACAATTGACACCGCCCGGAACACCTCAACGTAACGGTGTGTACGAACGTCGAAATCGTACTCTGTTGGACATGGTGCGATCTATGATGTCCCTCACCGATTTACCGCTATCTTTTTGGGGTTATGCTTTAGAGACTGCCGCATTCACTTTAAATAGGGCTCCGTCGAAATCCGTTGAGACGACTCCGTATGAACTTTGGTTTGGCAAGAAACCGAAGCTGTCGTTTCTAAAAGTTTGGGGTTGCGATGCTTATGTCAAGAAACTTCAACCTGAAAAGCTCGAACCCAAATCGGAGAAATGCGTCTTCATAGGATACCCAAAGGAAACGATTGGGTACACCTTCTACCACAGATCCGAAGGCAAAGTCTTTGTTGCCAAGAATGGATGCTTTCTAGAGAAAGAGTTTCTCTCGAAAGAAGTGAGTGGGAGGAAAGTAGAACTTGATGAGGTGACAGTCACCCCTCCTGTACCGGAAAGTAGCACAGCGCAGGAAACTGTTCCTGAGGTGCCTGCACCGACAAGGGAGGAAGCTAATGATAATGATCATGAAGCAGATCAAGTTACTACTGAACTTCGAAGGTCCCCAAGGGCACGTTCCGCACCAGAGTGGTACGGCAACCCTGTACTGGAAATCATGTTGTTAGACAACGGTGAACCTTCGAACTATGAAGAAGCGATGGCGGGCCCGAATTCCAATAAATGGCTTGGAGCCATGAAATCCGAGATAGAATCCATATATGAAAACAAAGTATGGACTTTGGTGGACTTGCCTGATGATAGGCACGCCATAGAAAACAAACGGATATTTAAGAAGAAGACAGACGCGGATGGTAATGTGACCATCTATAAGGCTCGGCTTGTCGCTAAGGGTTATCGACAAGTTCAAGGGATTGACTACGACGAGACTTACTCTCCCGTAGCGATGCTGAAGTCAGTCAGAATCATGTTAGCTATTGCCGCATTCTATGATTATGAGATATGGAAAATGGACGTCAAAACAGCATTCCTTAACGGCTTCCTCAAGGAAGAGTTGTATATGATGCAACCGGAAGGTTTTGTCGATCCAGAGAACGCTAACAAGGTATGCAAGCTCCAGCGCTCGATTTACGGGCTGGTGCAAGCATCTCGGAGTTGGAATATTTGCTTTGATGAAGTGATCAAAGCGTTTGGATTTATACAGACTTATGGAGAAGCCTGTATTTACAAGAAAGTGAGTGGGAGCTCTGTGGCATTTCTCATATTATATGTGGATGACATATTGCTGATGGGAAATGATATAGAATTCTTGGAAAATGTAAAGGCCTACTTGAATAAAAGTTTTTCAATGAAGGACCTTGGAGAAGCTGCTTACATATTAGGCATCAAAATCTATAGAGATAGATCGAGACGCCTCATAGGTCTTTCACAAAGTACATACCTTGATAAAATATTGAAGAAGTTCAATATGGATCAGTCAAAGAAAGGATTCTTGCCTGTTTTGCAAGGTATGAGATTGAGCAAGGCTCAGTCGCCGACCACGGCAGAAGATAGAGAAAAGATGAGTGCCATTCCCTATGCCTCGGCCATAGGTTCTATCATGTATGCCATGCTGTGTACCAGACCTGATGTGAACCTTGCCATATGTTTGGTAGGGAGGTACCAAAGTGATCCCGGTACGGAACACTGGACAGTGGTCAAGAACATCCTAAAGTACCTGAAAAGGACTAAGGATATGTTTCTCGTTTATGGAGGTAACGAAGAGCTCGTCGTAAAGGGTTACGTCGATGCTAGCTTCGACACAGATCTGGATGACTCTAAGTCTCAAACCGGATACGTGTATATTTTGAACGGAGGGGCAGTCAGCTGGTGCAGTTGCAAACAGAGCGTGGTGGCAGCGTCTACATGTGAAGCGGAGTACATAGTTGCTTCCGAAGCAGCGCAGGAAGGAGTCTGGATGAAGGAGTTCATCACCGACCTAGGAGTCATTCCAAGCGCGTCAAGCCCGATGACTCTCTTCTGTGACAACACTGGTGCTATTGCTATTACCAAGGAGCCCAGGTTTCACAAGAAGACCAAGCACATCAAGCGCCGTTTCAACTCCATCCGGAATTATGTTCAGGATGGAGACATAGATATTTGTAAAGTGCATACGGATCTGAATGTCGCAGACCCGTTGACTAAACCTCTTTCACGAGCAAAACATGATCAACAGTTCAACACCAGAACTCTATGGGTGTTCGATTCATCACAATGTAACTAGATTATTGACTCTAGTGCAAGTGGGAGACTGTTGGAGATATGCCCTAGAGGCAATAATAAAGGCATTATTATTATATCTCCTTGTTCATGATAATTGTCTGTTATTCATGCTTGAATTGTATTGTACGGAAACAGTGATACATGTGTGAATACATAGACCACAATGAGTCCCTGGTAGGCCTCTAGTTACCAGCTCGTTGATCAACAGATGGTCACGGTTTCCTGACCATGGACATGGGATGTCGGTGATAACGGGATCACATCATTAGGAGAATGATGTGATGGACAAGACCCAATCCTGAGCATAGCACGAGATCGTATAGTTCGTAATGCATAAGCTTTTCGGTGTCAAGTATTTATTCCTTAGACCATGAGGTTGTACAACTTCCGGATACCGTAGGAGTACTTTGGGTGTGCCAACCGTCACAACGTAACTGGGTGGCTATAAAGGTACGCATCGAGTATCTCCGAAAGTGTCTGTTGAGTTGGTACGAACCGAGACTGGGATGTTGTCACTCCGTATGACGGAGAGGTACCTCTGGGCCCACTCGGTAAGACATCATCATAATGAGCTCAATGTGACTAAGTAGTTAGTCACGGGATGATGGATTACGGATCGAGTAAAGAGACTTGCCATGACGAGATTGAACAAGGTATCGGGAATACCGACGATCGAATCTCGGGCAAGTACCGTACCGATGGACAAAGGGAATAACGTACGGGATTGAGTGAATCCTTGACACGGTGGTTCATCCGATGAAGATCATCGAGGAACATGTGGGAACCAACATGGGTATCCAGATACCGCTGTTGGTTATTGACCGGAGAGTCGTCTCGGTCATGTCTATGTGTCTCCCGAAACCGTAGGGTCTACACACTTAAGGTTCGGTAACGCTAGGGTCGTAGAGATAAATGCACGTGGAAACCCGAAAGTTGTTCGGAGTCCCGGATGAGATCCCGGACATCACGAGGAGTTCCGTAATGGTCTGGAGGTAAAGATTGATATATAGGAAGTCCAGTTTCGGCCATCGGGTGATCTCCGGGGGTCACCGGGAGCGTCCCGGGACCACCGGAGGGGCCCCGGGGGTCCATCGGGTGGGGCCACCCATCCCGGTGGGGCCCCTAGGCCGCAAGGGGAAGTGTCCAGCCCTTCTGGGCTGGCGCACCACTAGGGGCCCACCTCCCCATGCGCCTAGGGTTAAAACCCTAAGGGGAGGGGGGCCACCACTTGCCTTGGGGGGCAAGGACTCCCCCCTGGCCGCCGCCCCCCTTGCAGATTGGATCTGCAGGGGGCTGGCGCACCCCCTGGCCCCCTATATATATGTGGGGAGGGAGAGGGCAGCCGCACCCTTGCCCTGGCGCCTCTCCCCCTCCCGTCACACCTCCATACTCCCACGCAGGGCGCCCGGCGAAGCCCTGCTGCGATCTCCACTGCATCCGTCATCACGCCGTCGTGCTGCCGGATATCTGACGACTTCTCCTCCCCCCTTGCTGGATCAAGAAGGAGGTGACGTTGCTGCACCGTACGTGTGTTGAACGCGGAGGTGCCGTCCGTTCGGCGCTAGACCATCGGTGACGAAGAACGTGAAGAGTACGACTACTTCATCCACGCTTCTTCGAAAGCTTCCGCACGCGATCTACATAACGGTATGTAGATGCACTCTTACTTGCTCGTTGCTAGATGTCTCCATAGTTGGATCTTGGTGAAAGCGTAGAATTTTTTTGAATTATGCTACGTTACCCAACATAGCTCACCCTAGCAGTCGAGGGTGAAGCTGCGGCTCTAGTAACTCGATCGGAGTGCGCGGGCCTCTTCTTCTCAAGCCACCCCTTTGCCCTTCCTAACAAACTCATTTATGAAATTTTTGGCAAATTACAAAAACAAGGATTTAAACAAAGTGGGTTAAGGCAAACTACTTCAACTTACTTACCTAAGGGATAAACTTGCATCAAAACTTGGAAAATAAATTTCTACACATGCATGCAAGCTCATCTACACAACACCAAGAACTACTAAATACTCACAAATGAAGCCACCAATCAGAAATCTAATTGGAGGGGTGGAGGAGTTACATACCAGGGAGTATTTGTTCAAAATCTCAGCTCGAATGATAGGCTGTAGAGAGAGATCGAAAATCGCCTCCAAGAGCAGCAAGAACGCAAGAACAAGTGCAGAACTCGTGTTTTTGGAGAGAAAGAGAGAGAGAGGAAGAATACTTACCTGGAGGGGGGTCTTGTGGGTCCCAGGCGCCCTGTGGGCGCGGCCAGGGGGCAGGCCGCGCTAGCTGGCCGCCTGGGCCACTAGTGGCCCCCCTGGTCAGCCCCAGGTACCTCTGGGTCACTCCCGGCATGGAAATTTTTATTTTTATTTTTCTGGAATTTTTCTGAAAACTTCACTGTTGAATTTTTTTCGAAGTTCAAAAAGCTGCAAGACTTTCTGAAAACTTAAAGCAGTGATTAGTATTGTGAAGCTTCAAAACATAAACACTTGGTACAGCAAGGAGAACAAAAGCTAAAACGAATGAAAACATAACAAGCTCAACTTTTTATCTATATAAAACATGTTCACTAGTAAGGTTGATCAAGTCTTACCAACAAACATGCGATATATAGAGCAAAAAGTCTCACCTCTTACGAAGTGATCATTGCACCTTTACTTTAATGGACATTGTCCCCACCATAATAGTTTTGTATTTGTGGTGCACATGTAGTGGACAGTCCCATTCTCTAATCTTCATGGTCTCGATATTTTCTATAGAGTTGAGGCCATGCCTCCTGTCGGTCTTCTTTGGAAAATACACCGTGTGTTCTTTATCATTCACATTGAAGGTAACCTTCCCTTTATTGCAATCAATAATAGCACCTGCGGTGTTAAGAAAAGGTCTACCAAGAATAATGGACATGCTCCCATCCTCGGGCATGTCAAGCACAACAAAATCAGTAAGGATCAAACAATTAGCAACTTCTACAGGGACATCCTCACAAATACCTATCGGAACGGCGGTTGACTTGTCAGCCATCTGAAGAGAGATATCTGTAGGGATTAGCTTCTCTAAACAAAGCCTCTTGTAAAGAGAGAAAGGCATAACACTCACTCCTGCTCCAAGATCACATAAAGCAGTTTTGACATAATTATTCTTTATGGAGCAAGGAATGGTGGGTATACCTGGATCACCAAGCTTCTCAGGAATCTTGCCACTGAAAGAGTAGTTAGCAAGCATAGTAGATATTGCTTCATTAGGAACTTTTCTTTTATTAGTGACAATATCTTTCATATATTTTGAATAGGGAGGTAACTTAATAGCATCAGTCAAAGGGATTTGAAGGAAAAGAGGTTTAATCCACTCACAAAACTTATTGTAATGCTCTTCTTCTTTAGATTTGAGAGACTTACTTGGAAAGGGCATGGGTTTCTGTATCCATGGTTCTCTTTCCTTTCCATGTCTTCTTGCGACGAAGTCTTCTCTAGTGTATTTCTTGCGTTTGTCAGGTGCTTCTTCTTCTCGAACTTCAGGCGGATCATTCTTCTCATTATCCTTACCTCTAGGTTCGGCACCGTCTTCAGTCTCAGCATCGGAGATAGATACACTGTTGGGATCAACAGCTGGATCTTCACTTGTAATAGGATCATTGGAATTGTCGGCCTCCTTGTGTTTCTTCTTCTTCTTCTTTGGAGAGCCAACAATTTCTTCTTCCTGCATTTGAGAGTCTTGCTCGATTCTCCTCGGATGCCCCTCTGGATAGAGATGATCTTGAGTGCTAGTTCCTCCTCGGGTCTTAATCCCGAAGGCCTGCAAATCATCTTGTTTGGCATTGTTAGCAAGCAAATCTTTTTGCACATTAGAAATTTGTTCAAGCTGAGTTTGAACCATATGAAAATGCTTCACAAGACATTTAACATCATTAAATGTTCTACCTAGAACACCAAGCAAACTTTTGATAGCAAGGGAATTATCATGCAATTGACTTTGTATCCTCTCATTAAAATGATTTTGTTTCATAATAAAATTATCAAACTCATCCAAACATTGATCTGGAGGCTTACCATGAGGGATGTCACTTGTGTTGAAATCTAAAAGAGAGTGTACCTCTACCATAGGAGGGTGAGTGGTAGGCTCACACAGCTTCTCAATAGGGGGTAGATTCTTCACGTCTTCAGTTTTAATACCCTTCTCTTTAATAGACTTCTTTGCTTCTCGCATATCTTCGGGGCTTAGAACAAACATGCCCCTCTTCTTTGGTGGTGGAGGTGGTTCAGGGACGGACCAATCTTCATGGTTTTTGGCAATCCTGCCCATCAAATCCTCTGCATCGTCCGATGTTCTTTTCCTGAAAACACAACCAGCACAACTGTCCAAATAGGACCTGGATTCATCAGTTAGACCAGCATAAAATATATCGATTAATTCATTCTTAGGGACTCCATGTCCTGGTCTAGCCCGGATCAGACCACAGTACCTCCCCCAAGCTTTAGGGAGGTGCTCATCCTGCAACTGTTTAAAGTTATAAATTCTTTGTAAAGCAGCATGTTGCATATGAGCAGGAAAGTACTTATCAACAAAAGAGTGAGCTAAGTCTTGAGGACTCTTAATGGAACCACATGGGAGTGAATCATACCATGTTTTAGCACCTTCCTTCAAAGAGAAAGGAAGAAGCTTAGTCACATAAAAGTTTCGTTTCTTCTCATCCGTGGTAAACAAGCCACCCAACTCAGTGAGTTTAGTCAAGTGTGCAATAGCATCATCATTTTCTCTGCCATAAAAGGGGTCAGCTTCAACCATAGGTATAAGTGAAAGATCAACAGAGAAATCATAATCAGGATCATCGATGCATATAGGAGATGTAGCAAATTCAGGATCAGGAACGGTCTTGTTCTTCAAAGAGTGTTTTTCAAGCAGCTTCTTAATAGCTTCAGGGTCAGAGCCGGCAAACTCTGTCAGTTCCCTGCATAAATCATCATCAAGCATAATGTAATCATCATCAAGGAGTCTCTCCTTGAGTTTACTCAAATCGGGATAATCATAAGTTCCACCAATAGGGTAGCGAGTAACAGGAATTTCAATTCCAGATTTTTTTTGCAGCAGCGATCTGTTTCTCAAGAGCATAACCAAGTGAACTAATATTATCAAGAGTAGTAGAAGCATCATCAAGAGTATCGGACATAGTAACAGATTCAGTAGGAGCATCATGTGGTGGTGGTGAGGCAAACTTACTCATAACAGAAGGTGAATCAAGTGTAGCACTAGTGTTCAGAACAGTACCTCTTCTTGTAGTGGATAGTAAGATCGGAACCTTTGGGTCTCCTTTCTTACCCATAGCGGATGAAGTGCAGCAGGTAGGATACTTCAAGTAGACTTGTAAATATTGCTATGCTCCCCCGCAACGGCGCCAGAAAACGGTACTTGATAACCCTCAACCGTAAGGGATCGAGATAGTCTTCGCGGGTAAGAATAACCCAATTTATAGATTCGACACACGAGGAGCCAAAGAGTATTTATAAGCTTTGACAGTTGAGTTGTTCATTCAACCACACCTGAAATATACTTACTTGCAACAAAAGATAAGTGGTAACGGTGATATGATAGTGATGGTGGTGACAGTAAAAGTAAACAGCAAAAGCAAATAGCAAAAGTAAATAGCACAAGTAGCAACTAGTAACCAGCAGGATTTAAAACATTGTAGGCTAGGGAGATGGATAGTTGGGCGCTGCATGGATGAGATATATCATGAATCTAACTTGGGGCAAGGCACACAGAAAAGTAATGATCATCTAGGCAAGTATCAAACATTAGGCATGTATCCCATAGGTAGTTGTATGTGCTTGCAATAAGAACTTGCACAACATCTTTTGTCCTACCATCCCGCTACGAACGGGGCCAAAAGGAACTTATGGAGATTAAGGTGCTCCTGTCACTCAATGGATACATGTAATCCTCAAACTATGGCCCATCCCCTTTGGTGTCCCAAGCTGTCACTTTTGGGATCGCCGGTTCCGGACCGTAATAGGTGCAAACAACTCATAGATAGGATCAAGAACACAAATATATTCATGCAAACACATAGGGTTCAGATCTGAAATCATGGCACTCGGGCCCTAAGTGACAAGCATTAAGAGTAACAAGTTGAAGCAAAGATTATAAACACCATAGTAGATGATAGGCAACATGCCCCCAACAATCTGATAAACTATTACATGATCTAACTCATCCAATCCCTACCATCCCCTTTGCCTACAGCAGGGAATTACTCACACATGGAAGGAGAAGTCATGGAGGGAGGATGGAGTGGTGATGATGATGACGATGGCGATGATCTCCCCTCTCCGGAGGCCAAATCAGCCTCCAGATTAGCCCTCCCGAAGAAGAACAGAGGGTGGCGGCGGCTCCGCGACTAAAACTGGGAAAATGACTCCTGATCTCGGGTTTTCTCGTCACGGGCTAAATACGGGTCAAAGTAGGGCACCAGGGGAGGTAGGGCCCGCCCAGGCGGCCTGGCGCGGCGGCCAGGGGTGGGGCCGCGCCACCAGGGCGCCTGGGCCCCCCGGCTGCCCTCTGGTCCATCTTCTGGCACAAGGTTCCTTCGGGTGCGTGGATTTTCTGTGATTTTTCGTGGAATTTTCTGAGACACCTAAAAATCCGTTTTCCTGCACACAATAAAACCATACAGGCAGCTCTGCTGAAAACAGCGTCAGTCCGGGTTAGTTTAGTTGAAATCATGCAAGAATGAGGTCAAAACAATAACAAAAGTGTTTGGAAAAGTAGATACGTTTGAGACGTATCAGTGGGGCATGGGTCTCCCCCGATGATTTCCCCCAAAATTCTGTTGCGATGATGTGGCTCAGTGGCCCGTGATCTGGGACGACGCCTTGTTGTGACCGCGGCGCGTCCACCAGTGGGGGAAGCAGGAGCGGCAGATCCGCAAGGCGGACCTGGGGCGACGCCGCTTCCTTGGCCTTGTCCACCCGCGGGGCCTTGTCGCTGATCTGGGTACGGAGGCTGCCGACCTCCCGACGCAGCTCCTCCATGGATCGCTCGACGACGGGCTTCCAGCCTTGCAGCTCGAGCACCACCGGCTGGAGGGCATCTATCTTGGTCGTGAGCGCGGTGATGGCCGTGGTGAGGTCCGCCAGCGCCTTGGTGTGGTCTTCCATGGCGGTCGCCTTGCCCCGGCGGGTTTGGATGATGGAGGGGAAACGCCCGGCCAGATTCGGAAATAGAGAGAAAAATTTGGGTGGATCGGAGTGACTGTGATGCCAATTGTTATGCTCCGACTAAGCAATTCTCCTCACATATGCGAATTGGTACAGGATCCAGTAGCTAGCTAGGGTTCTTGAGAGGGAGAAGAAGGGGATCAGGAGAGATAGCCGCCGCCAGTTACAACTAGTCAATCGCCACCTCGCGCAGGAGGGATCGGCTTGCCTTTAACCCTGCCCGTGGAATCCCACACTTGGGCCGGGAAGCGACTGTTGGGCTTGGGCTGTCGGCGAGGTCGTTCCAGCCCAACAGGAGCCGTTGTGGTTGTAGTTGCTGGAGCCACCGCAACAGAGGGCGTAACAACTAGATAGGCCAGTGCTACGGGTCGGCCGACTGGCAATGTCGTCAGATTGGTGACCTTACTGCAGATAAACAACAACGTCCTTGTCCACACACCTCCCCTCCCGCACAGCGTCCTCCAAAACGCAGGCCACCGCCTTGGCCGTGCTTCTAGAACCCGCGTGGAAAGCTCGCTCACGGTCACTCCTCACCGCAACGGCGGTCACCTTCGCCATCTTCGCCACCAAAAAGGTTGTTGCACGATCGTCGATGGGTTGCAGCTCCCGCCGCCAGGGGTTGCAGCCTCGCCGACCGTCAGTTGCAGCTTGTCCATTGTCGGTTCTAGCATGGCCACCTAGCGTGTGGCAGCATAACAGGTTAGTGGTACTAGCACGAGCACCCGCCGGTTGCACCTTCTCCGCTTACCGGTTCCAACACAACCATCTACGCGTCGCAACACGGTCGGTACATCGACATCGCAAACATTTGGGCATAGCCATCCTAGCATCTAGTGGTCACCATCCTAGCATCCTGCGATCATCATCCCAACACCCCCGGTTTTGCAGCGGCTGTGCCTGGGCAACACCTGGCTTTGCAACGACAGTGTAGGTAGAGTCGAAGGTTGGTTCCAGCTCTATGTGGTTCCTGTTATAGCACTAACATGATAGGTTGCAACATCCCCTGTTTCACTGTTGTAGCAACGCCCGACGCGGGCCGTAGCACCCTCGGTGGATGGTTCCAACTCCCACTGGTGCCTGTCGTAGTATCCTGGTGGCTCGATTGCAGCATCTCACGTCGCCGTCGTAGTACCATCTAGTCGCCATTCCAACACCAGTTGCCTCCGTCTCCAGCATTGGCTCTCGCCATCTCCAGCACCGGCGACAGCTGCTCGCAGCATACCGGCATCTGGTCATCATCGTCACAATATTGGTGCCTGCCATCTCTAGCACAGGCAACAACAACTTGCAGTATGCCAGCTTCCCGGTGGGTCATCGTTGCAGGGCGGGTGGCTGCCGCCTCCAACGTTAGCTCTCTCGCCACTCGTAGCTTCTAGTGATCGTCATGTCGGAGCTAGCTTGTAGCAGGGTAATAGACTTGGGTGCGTCGGCCATGCTCGAAGAATCTATCACTCATCACTGCAATCAATTGCCCGCTCCCGCCTATTGCGTATGCTGATCTGGATCAGGTGTGGTGTGCAGTCCTTGCGTCTCGATTCGAAGTAAGGCGCGTGTGGGGAAAGAGAATGCACGAAAAAAAAAACAGAGATGAAAAGCCTAGGTAGAAGACGTGAGGAGGAGCCGAGGAGGGGCATGGATTTTTAGAACACCTGCGCCCCGGCCCTGGTATCCTGGGTGTCCAATATTGCTTTAAGATCTGTGCAACACAACTAACATTCTATATGAAATTTTCTTTTTTTTGTTTCTCTCACATAAATATGTCTTGAGGTTCAAATCTTTGCAGTGTGGCAAAGCTTTCTAACTGGAATCTAGGATAAATCTTTCAGAATCTTTTTCAAACATAAATATTAAAAAAATGATTTTGTAATCTAAAAAAAATCATATTTTGTATATTTATGTTTGACTAAAAATTCTAAAAGATTTATCGTAGATTCTAGATAGAAAGCTTTGCCATGCTGCAAAGGTTTGAACTTTAAGACATGTTGTATGTGAGAGAAACAAAAAAGATAAATCTAATTGCATGAATCGCGATGCGGGGAATGGATGGCTAGATAAAAAGGGCCTGGTGCGTCTTCTATTATATATTTTGGGCCGAGGACGTACGGGGGTGACGTTGGCATGGGCGGAGGCGGGGGTGGCCAGCCAGGGCCAAGGCCAAAAGAATCTGAATTTGCTTGTTCAAAGCACATGAACGGTAGTTTTTTCTTATGGTTTTTCTTTTCGCCGCCTCAACATAACCTGTTGCTCCATTAGAACATCACTGAAAGCCAACAATCCACGTTAAGTTTAACTATCACGGGAGTTTGTCGAACCCTGGAATGATATGTTCAGCTACTATACATGCTTCCTTTTGTCAGATCTCTGTTGTAGTGCTCATGGTAATGCCAAATTCGGTAGATGAGAGCCTCAGGAGGGGAGTACATTCATCAACCACACCGCGCGCATGACCTACCAAAGAGCTTGAAAATCGATACAGTAGTACATCTCACGGAAATAAACACACGGCCATCTTGGGGAATTCCAATCTATTGGATATCCCACATAAGTAATCGACAAAGATACACATTTTACTCCAGCAGAGACAAGAACAAACTAGAAAGTTTCCCTCTAACAGACAAAAAAAGTCGATCAACGAACACAGTATCTGATGGAAAATGTAGACTAACAATGTACGCTCATAGCTAGACGGAAAATGTATGTAGACCAATAATGTGCGCTCATGCTAGACGTCGGCGATCAGACATGGTAACCTGTGAGGGATCCTCTACCAATAAACTCACCGGCACGAAGCCATGCATACAACTCAAGGCCAAATAATGCGGCAACCCCGGCATGCTCAGCCTTGAGGTCCTTTGTGTTTTTCAGCAAGAGCTTTACACCATCAACCTCTTTCCAGAAAGCCTCGTAGCGGCCAGGAATGCTGCAACAAACATTTCCTCCATCAGTAAATATATCGAACTTCTGATAAGTGATTACAACACCGTAAATGAAGTACGCCTGTTACATTGTCCAGCTTTATGCAAAAATTTGGAATATAGAATTATGCAATCTAGTTAATTCTTCGTTTCTGTTTTCAACCAGTTGTCATATACAGTAGTTAATAGGCTAAATAGGAACAGGCGACATACAAATAACCCAGAATACCAATGTGCAGAAACCTTAGACATAACCCAGAACGCGAATATGCACAAACCAACATCATAGAGATTGCAGGATCCCTCCAGTTTATCCACAGAGTAGAATTCATGAACATTGTGTCATATTTACCATTGTTTCTTCATCAAGGAATCAAATTCTAACAACTGACAGTTTTATCTTGGAAGCCCTTGCGGGATTGGACAGGTTAGAAACAGAAGACCGAGATCAAACTGTAAATAGATTAGGAGGTGACAATTAACTGTAAAAGATTAGCACCCAACCTTAAGAACTTCAAAGTTATGCATGTAATTGTAATTTACTATCCATAATTCCATATAAGCACAAAAAAATTTGACATGACCAAGTAGTGCTATTCCCAATAGACAAGGCAGCAAACCCAACTATTTTATAAGCGGATACACAAAAATATATTTAAACAAGGCAGATTTCATTTAGCATTAAGATACCCAACATAGTAAATGGACATCCATCTAGTAGAAGCCATATGATCAATCAAAAGGAAGACAATCTGAAGTTTAGGACCCTGCTTTATTCTTAATGAAGGTGGTGTCCACAAGTAGCAAGTAGCATCTAGTTGAAACCTCTCGGAAGCTAGAATTTACATTGGTAGAAAGCCTGAATCCTTAATATTCTGAGTGATGTAAATCAGCGCCACTAGAATTTACATTGGTTAGAAAAGCCTAAATTCTTAATATTCTGAGTGATATAAATCAGCGCCACTAGAATTTACATCGGTTAGAAAGCCTGAATCATCAATATTTTGAGTGATACAAATCAGCACATAAGGGATAACGACCAGGCAGGCCGTAAAATTTGTTGTAGTCTATTTTCAAGAGAGAGCATCATGGCTGCCTCCACATAAGGAGGCAATAGGATTTCACTACAAAACCTGAGACTCTCATTTGGGTTTTGGTTCTTGAAACCTCGCTACTAGTAAAAATAAAAACAAACAAAGAACATTTTACCCATGGCTATGCTAGAGCCCTTATGCATCCCCAATTCCCCCATCCATCCACTAAACCTCGCAAGCTGCAACAAGAAAAACCCACAATACACCATCCGTGCACGCTAGCTGACAAACGAAATTGGCATAGGCGCATAGCCAGACCAAACAAGCACCAATGAACCCTACAAAGGCGTAACGTTAACTAGTTATCGCAACTGAATCGGAAGCTGCAAGCCTGCAACTGAATCGGAAGCTAGTAGGTACATCAGCCAGCAGATCAACATCAGGAAACAATCTATGATGCAGGAGAACAAAGTGCAACGGTAGGGGCTATGGATCGTGCGGACCTGGCGAGGCGGGTGTAGAAGAGCTGCTTGGAGAGCTCCTGGCACTTTTCGACGGTGGGCGGGTCGACGACGTACTGCTTGTTCCTCTCCATGAGCGTCCTGTGGTACTCGCGCCCTTGCTTGGCCGCGGAGCTCGCCGCCTCGGACGCCTTGGACTGCAGTACGCTCCCTTGCTTGGCCGCGATGCTTGCCGCCTCGGCCGCCTTGGACTGCAGCGTGGCCCCGTGCTTGGCCGCGATGCTCGCCGCCTCGGCCGCCTTGGACTGCAGCGTGGCCCCGTGCTTGGCCGCGAAGCTCGCCGCCTCGGATGCCTTGGACTGCAGCGCGCTCCCGTGCTTGGCCGCGAAGCTTGCCGCCTCGGACTGCAGCGCGCCCCCGTGCTTGGCCGCGAACCTCGTCGCCTCGGCCGCCTTGGACTGCATCTGCGCCATCCTCGACGCCAACGCCGCCCTGGACTGCAGCTGCGCCATCCTCGACGCCAGCGCCGCCATGGATCTGCCCGCCGTTCACAGGAGCAATGCGGAGGAGAAGGTTAGAGGTAGATCGGGAAGCACAAACTCGCGACCAATTTGATGACGGTTTCGTTGGTTGGTTCACCTCCGCTTTCTTTCTTGGAGGGGGGGTTTGGAGGACGGAGCCGAAAGAGATTCCAGAAAGGCGTAACGCAGGCAGAGCCGTACGGCCTACGGGCGAGGTGTTTTATAGCGGCGCTTTGCGCAAGTAGATTCCGTTAAGCGTACGATTGCTAAGTTTACAACCATATTCGATGCAAAAAAAAAAAAAAAAAGTTTACAACCATATTAAGAGCATCCAATAGGAGCGCTTCGCCTCCGCGTCATATAATTCTTTTACAACGTTATAAAATAGTCTTCACGATGAGCATGTTTTTCAGATGCATAAAAACACGACGTCCAATCCGGCGATCCCACCTGCAGCAGCCTAGGTTTTGCGGCGCGCACAAAGCAACGAACCGAATACCTAGCGCATGATGCAATTTTCCTCAGCGCAATGAAGCTTGTTTACTGTGCGCGGGATTATAACGCGGCTGCCGGAGCGCTACTTTCGATCGTGCGCGCTATATAGACGTTTTATCCAGCGGGCGGCTTATTTAGCGCATTTGGAGATGCTCTAAGAGTCTATCGAGAGAGACTTATGCCTCTTCCAATGCACCGGTAACATAAGATACTAAGCATATTAAAAAGTTTAGCAACTAGAGTCCCAAATGCACACGTGTTTATGTTGTAGCTAAACATCCTTAGTTTTTGCAACTATAATTGTTCATGCATCGGTGGACTTCTTTCATTTACGAGTTTTGCCTAGATTCGTACGCTTAGCATTGTTTTTTTCTGGGGTCACCACATTCATTTCTATCCTCTTAACTATGTTGCCACATCAGATTTTTCGCCTACATGACAGCCTTAGCATCTGTATAAGGTGGAGCATTGAAAGGGGCCTTAGGTCCTGCTAGGATTGTCGATTGGTTAAATACACCTGTAATCTGACCTCAAGGCGTTGTTTCTTTTTCTAGGTGACAAGGGCAGCAGGTAATATACGTATGTAGATTAAATCCGGGTATCATCTAAGTGACCTTATGGTAAATAAATGACATAGAAAAAGAAAAAGTATAAATAAATGACATAAATAAATGTACATCCATATGAAGCGGGGCCTTATGGTAAATAAATGTACATCTAAAATGTGTCATCTAAGTGACTCTATCAAGCATAAAAGAGAAAAGAAAAAGAAAAAAAATGACATAGGACTTAAATGTGCAATACTTATCACACATCTAAATATGCTTTAGCAAAACTGGATAAATAAATACTCCCCCGTTCCAAAATAAGTTTCTTAACTTAGTACAACTTTATATTAAAGTTAGTAAGAGTTGAGACACTTATTTATAAGAGTTGAGACACTTATTTTAAGACAGAAGGAGTACTTGCAGCACAAGATTTTGGAGTCCTTGGAAGTTCGGAGCAGATTAGATAACAATCGTGTGCAAATCATGATGACGTAAATATGTACTGTAGCAATTTTAGCACATGCACTGCGGCAAATTTGCATCATACGAAAACGAAGTCATCAAGGTGTATTACAATATGAAGAACAAAAGCAGTTACAGCAACACCAGATACACGAGTCCATGCTCGTCCGCACAGCCCGGGCATACATCCTCCCAGGCACAACAACAGCAAAAGTTTTGCACGTCCGAGCACAACGTCCTTATTTCAGTTGATGAGCAGGTAGAATCAAAAACAAATATAACAAGCCAGAACAGTAACAAGCAGCGCTTCACTTGGTCCACCAGTGAAGGAAATCCTTGCGCCTGTTGATCTTCTTCTGGAGCTGGAGAACACCGTACAGTAGGGCCTCAGCAGTTGGGGGGCATCCAGGGACGTAGATGTCCACCGGAACAATGCGGTCGCATCCACGCACAACGGAGTAGGAGTAGTGGTAGTATCCACCACCATTGGCACAGCTGCCCATTGAAATGACCCATCGTGGCTCGGGCATCTGGTCATAAACTCTGCAGAGGAAGTTACAATAACAGGAGCATTAGAAAAAAAAAGAGATTGTGACCTTAAAGCAAACCATCCTGAATATTGATTGCTACAGTCAGAAGACGTTCACCAATTCTTCTCAAGTACAGAAACGTCTCCAAAAGGAGAAGCATGGGCCATACTAAGAAGCTAAGTACTCCCTTCGATCCATAATTCTTGCCGTGGTTTTAGTTCAAATTATGGAACGGAGGACAGATAAATCTAGCTTTGTTCCCAGGGGATGAAGCCAACAGTGCAATTATTTCCATGTAAACCGAGACATTGACATATCACAATCATATACTTCCACTGATCAATAATGTAAGCAGTTTTTTATCATCACTATGTAACAAATTACCAATATGGACAATATTAAATTGATATTACTAAATTGATCATGAAATATATAATCATTATATACAATTGCTTTTGTTTGACGGACAGGTCTGGCACAGTGGTGAAGTACTCCCCACTTGTGCAAAGAGGTCCTGGGTTCAACACAGCCTCTCTACATTGCACTGTGCAGGGGAAAGTGTTGCCTCGTATAACCCTTCCCCAGACCTCACCTAGGGTGGGAGCTTCTAGCACTTTGGTAAAATATAATATTGCTTTTGTTTGAAACAACATGTTTTTCTGAGAAGTTAGTACTTACTTTGACAACTGTGTCAATGTGCTAAACTACTTACAATGTGAATCATAGGGAGTAATTCTTAAGGTGCCACAAAAGCACATCAATCGATTACAAAAATGGTCAGATTTAAATTCCTTTATGTTCCACTCTCTACATTGCACTGTGCAGGGGAAAGTGTTGCCTCGTATAACCCTTCCCCAGACCTCACCTAGGGTGGGAGCTTCTAGCACTTTGGTAAAATATAATATTGCTTTTGTTTGAAACAACATGTTTTTCTGAGAAGTTAGTACTTACTTTGACAACTGTGTCAATGTGCTAAACTACTTACAATGTGAATCATAGGGAGTAATTCTTAAGGTGCCACAAAAGCACATCAATCGATTACAAAAATGGTCAGATTTAAATTCCTTTATGTTCCACTCTCTTGGCTAAGCAAGTTCATGCATATATAAAGTAGTCTGTGCATGTTTTCTTCCCTTTTAAAACTAATTGTGTTGAAATACAGAAATATTTGGATATTAACAGCACCACATTATCACAGGAAATGGGATATTGAAACTTAGCAAGCCTAAATAACCTATGTTCACACTCTATCTAACAAGTCAGCAAATGCTTCTTCACTTGTAAGATTGAGTAATCAATAGTCTAAGAGCCTAAGAACTAGTCATGGGATTGGCCCAGCCTAAACATAAAAACAACTTATGTTGAAATCTCTTCAGCCATACAGGGAGGATACTTAAATTAAATTACGGTGTTCGTCGGAGACTTCTGCTTTTAGCGATATGCAGACAACATGCTTGCAATCATGATGTATTGATAGTGTTTAGCACTAGGGATGCTGAAATGTATAAGCATTTCTGTGTTCCATCCTCTGAAGTGGTCCATTTATACAAGCAAACATTCCAACGATCAGAGTTGGTGTTGTTTCTGACAGGTCTCCAAATCAAATACACAGATTGTGAAAAAGGACTTAGGACGAGCTGTTGTTCATTTTGTGACAAGTTTCCAAATCAAAATTTAAAATGGGGAACGTGAACTCCGTACACTATTAGAGCGTAGAAATCACATTAGTGGTATGTGCCTGCGGGAAGATCCCCACAAAGGTTTGAGCAAGAACTTCTTTCAGATTCAATTGATTTCTACTTAAATTATGGTGTTCATCACAGGCTCTAGTTTTAGCAATATGCAGTAGGCAGGCTTGTAGTCATGATGTATTGATGGTATTTAGCAATATGGATACTGGAATGTAAGCATTTCTGTGTTTCATCCCCTGAAGTGGTCCATTTATGCAAACCACACATTCTAACGATCAGAGTTGGTGGTGTTTCTAGCAGGTCTTCAAATAGAATACACAGATGAGGAAAATGGAGTTAGTACGAGCTGGTGTTCATTTTGTAGCAGGTTTCGAAAACGGGGAAGAAGAACTTTGTACACTATTAGAGCGTGGATAACATTCACATTCGTGGTGTGTGCCAATGAGAAGATCCTCACAAACAGCGCATTCAATTAAGGTTTGAGCAACAATTTCTATCGGATTTCAATTAATTTCTAATTAAATCCCTTCCGAGATCTAAGGGGGCGCGCCCAAATCGGGCGCACGCATGCGAAATCTGAGCAGCGATGGAGGAGGGAGTTTGGTACCGACTTGCGGAGGGCGGGCGCCATCTTGTTGGTGAGCGTGCCGGCGACAATCATGCAGTCGGACTGGCGTGGGGACGGGCGGAAGATGACGCCGAATCGGTCGAAGTCGTAGCGGGCCGCGCCGGCGTGCATCATCTCGACGGCGCAGCAGGCCAGGCCGAAGGTCATCGGCCAGATCGAGCCCCGGCGCGCCCAGTTCATGAGGTCGTCCACCTTGGAGACCACGAACTCGGCCGCCTTGGACCCCGCCGCCGGCGGAGGCACGCCCCCGTAGGGCGCCGGAGGGGTCGGGGAGGCGCCCGCCGCCGCGGCGGCGGAGTACGTCCGCGGCGACGCGGAGAGGAGGGCCAGCCGGGCCGTGCGCGGGAGCAGCGCCATGGTCGTTGCCTAGGGTTTCCTTCCTTGCCTCGTGGAGGGGGAGGTGGAAGCGTGGGCGATTGGGCGTTGGCTTCTCCGAGCTCTCTGTCTCTCTCTCGGCAGTCGGACGCGGCTCGTGGTGTGCAGTGTGGGGTGCGGGGTCGGGGTCCGTGCCGGGCGCACGCCTGGACTGGACTGGAGTGTGGATTGCCCAAGCCCAGCTACGCTATACTCTGGGCCCGCCCCAGTTGCGACAACAACCAGGCCCAGCACATGAGTGGGCTCAAAGTTTTTTTCTGCGAGGAAAATGGGCTGAAAGTTAGAATTTGAGCTTTCGTAACAAAAAAGTTCATAGCCTGAGCTGCCTCGTCGTGGACTCGTGCTCACCGGCGACAATCCCCGTCGCCGTCGGTCAGAATCAGCATGTTTCTTACGTGACCAGCTTTGTAATCCGTGGCTCCTCCTGTGGATTCAGGTCGGCAGCTTTCCCGTGGATCGATGAGGGCATATCCCAGGAATATGTGCCTAAATTTCGGTGAGACGGGACCTGTAGCGAACTTGCTTTGGAATATCCCTTTCAGTTTCACGGGCGCACGATTCGCCAAGATATCTTGCCAGCCGCGCAATAATGGCATGGCCTCCCTGGAACAAGATTCAACACTGGCAGGTTGCAGGAAAAGCAAACACTACGGTTTCTTGCAGCAAAAAGGCTCGCTATCTTACACCGTCTTTTAACTGATAATTTTCCTGCAAAATATGGGGAAAAAACTTTATAAATGATGGTTGATGGCAAATGCACACGACCGCAAACGCACAAAATCACATGTACACAGTTGGACGTAGTACTCTTCATATCTGTCTGACGGCGACCGGATCAACAGTAAACAAAGACGTGGCAACTGGCAAGTACGAGGATATATGCCTTCAGTTGTGCACGGAGGTTCATCAATTTGTGACCACGAAACAATTGTCATTTTCGTATATATACTACAAATTCACGAAAATATGATAACCGGCAAACGTTAGTCTCGGGAGAGGATGCCAATCGAACTTCTTTTTTTGGCATTTATTTGGTAGGTGATGGCAAATCCTGCCTATTTTTGACGCATTTTTTTTCTTCTTTTCAGAAAATGGCATGCATCTCAAAAGATTTTTTTGACCTCATACAACGAAAGTTGACATTTAAAACAGTCGCAAATACCAACCCCTTTCAACGAACGTTCGCCAGATATTGCGGTCCCAAATTTATGAGTCAAACTGTTAGGAACGGAATCAAACACACAAAGCTATCTGCCGATGACAAGCTAGCTTGGGAAAGACTAGCGAGATTGCTGCTAGATGTGTTGGCTGGAACAACGCGGCACGTGTTGGTAAGTAATTCAAACTATTCAAAAAGATGCGTTGGCTGGAAAACTGGAACAAATTCGTGATTTCGCTCCAATTTGTTGCCCCTTCCAAGTTTCTTTTGTTTGCATACAATTGGGAATTTTTACTCTGTCTACGAAAGAAGAAAAATATTCCAGGAGTAGTAGAAGCTAGCAGGGCAGCACATTTGAGACAATAATATCGATCGGCTGAAATTGACTTTCGTCAGATCAACTCATGTATTCTTCTCGTCAATCAATAGATAGATGGGATACATCGAGCCTTCACCATTGTCAGGCGGCCCAAGGACGACACGCTCAAATTAGTCAATACTACTACTACTATCGAGTTCGCCATTGGCGCTCCAACACCTCATCCTTAATTAATGTAGCAGGGATGGATGGATCAGTTCTTGACGCCGAGCGGCATGGGCATGCCGTCTTGGACGGGCACCGGCAGCGACTCGAGCTTGCAGTCGAGCGGCAGCAGCTGGCTCTCCTCGACGAGCACCCGGCTGATGAGCCGCAGCAGCATCTCCTCCATGTCCTTGCCGTCGCTCCACGGGTGCACCTCGGCCTGGAGCAGGCCGGGGTTCTCGCAGATGAGGTCCCACACGGGGAAGCCCTTGCGCGGCATCATGAAGTCCTCCCTCGCCAGCCGCAGCGACGGGCAGTAGTCGCCGCGGCCGTCGCCAAGGTAGATGAAGCGCTTCCTGGCGCCGTCCGCCGCGGCGGAGGCGCGGATGCGGTCCAGCACCTGGCCCTTGCACATGTTGGGCGGGCAGGTGCCGAGGTCGCAGCCGTGCGGGCCGGCGTGGAAGTCGTGGTGCGGCGCGATGCGGAGGCGGCCGTCGGCGTCGACGCGGCTGGGGTTGGTGTTGATCTCGGAGAAGCAGCCCCGGAGGCCGTGGTGGTCGAGGACGGCCTTGATGAAGAAGCGGTTGGCGTCGCTGAGGACCCTGAGGTCGCAGCCCAGGCTGTGGGCGGCCCGGATGGCGGCGACGACGTGCGGGTCGATGGGCGCGGCCCGGAGCACGTCGGCGACGTCGCGGAGGGTCTTGCCCTGCGCGTGCAGCTCCCCCATGACGGTGTCGATGAGGGTGTTCCACGGCATGGTGGGCAGCAGGCGGTCGAAGAGCTCCGTGGCGCCCAGGCCGTCGACGACCCAGTTGTCGCTGTCGACGTCGATGATGGTCTTGTCGAAGTCGAACACCACCACGACGCTGGCCATCTCGACGTACGCTCCTTCTCCTTGGACTTGGGGCTTGGATGGAGTGGCGTGCGTGCGTGCGTGCGTCTCGAGCAGTCTTGACGAGGAAAGGGTGGGGAGGCGGGTGCGGGGGCTATATATACTGGCCCGCGACGGGGAGGCGGGAAGATGCCGAGGGAATATTACGAGATGCCTAAGAATAGGGGCAGGCATCGGATCGGACTCGCTCCGGCGCGTTGCGGATGGATCCGTGTCACGTTGTCAGTAATTAGCCGCCCTTTCCGGTTTCGTTGCAGTTTATGCCGTGGCATATGCGCGTTCGCATCTTTGCATCCCCGCGGCAAGAAGACGCGAGGTGGCTTCTCGTGGTTTTTTTTTTTTAGTGTACGCTAATAACATACTTCATCCGTCCCAAAATTCTTGTCTTTAATTTGTCAAAATACGGATGTATCTAGTCACGTTTTAGTATTAGATACTTTTCTATTTAGACAAATCTAAGACAAGAATTTTGGGAGGGAGGGAGTATCATATTTTTTAAAAAGGTAGAAATAATTACATGAAAGGCAGTGATCTGCGCCGGTGCGCCGGCCCAACTATTGGGCCGGTCGTATCTGGAACGTTAGTTTGTCTTTTGCACACCGTCAGATGAGCCTTTAAATCGTTTTCTTTTCTCAATAGAAAATCGCGTCCAATCCAAAACAGCTATTCGTGCTGGACACCCCGTCATCGACTCTTCGAGGGTTGACCTTGAAGCATCATCAGCTCGCCGCCGTTCGCCGTCCTCGTCCCCGGTCGCCGGTCGCCGTCCACATCGCCGTCGGTCGCCGTCCTCGCCCCCGGTTGTCGGTCGTCGTCCTCGTCGCTGGTCGCCGTCCTCGCAGCCGGCCACCGTCCATCTTAGTCGTCGCCGTCGTAGCACCGCCATGCTGTCGGCTACAGCTCCCGGTGTCGCCGGGAGCCACCATGCCATGGTTGAAGCTTTTTTACACAACGGTTGAAACTTTTTTCATGCACGGTTCTAGCTTTTGCGCTTGCGTCATGGTCGGTCCCAAATTCCATCACCTTCGATTGAAGCTTCCTAGGGCGTTGGTTGTAGCATTTTTTGGTAATGTTTGTAGCTCCCTCCATGTCATTCACAACCTCCTCTCTCTCTCTCTCTCTCTGAGTGATTCCAGCAGAAAAATGATCCAACAAAAATATCAAAAATGGGGTAGTAGCAAAAACAAAAGACGATGGTAGCAAAATACAAAGACCATGGTAGCAAAACTTAGAGTGGTTCCAGCAAAAATAAGATGGATCCAACAAAAAGTCAAAAACATGGTGGTAGCAAAAACTAAGACGGCAGAAGCAAATATCAAAGACCATGGTAACAAAAAGTTAGAGTGTTCCAGCAAAAAGATGGATTTAATTAAGAAAAAAAATATCAAAAGATGGATTGCAACGGTAGTAGCAAAAAACAAAATGATGGTAGCAAAGTTTTTGACTGGTTGCAGCAAAAGGCACTCAAACAAGGTGCATCCTAGCAAAAAAAATGCTGCTGATTCCAGCAAAACAAGAAGCCAGATGTAGCAAAAAATACCACCGATTGAAGCTCCCGCCGACACCGGTTCCAGCATCTCGTCCGCTCGTGCACAACATAGTCACCGTTCCCGCACGGGTGGAGCACGACGACGCTCGCCGGAGCGGCATGGCGACAGGTCGAGGGCGAGGCGCTCGCCGGAGCAGCGTGGGGCATGTCAAAAGGCTGGAGAAATGTGGAGGTAGGTAGATGCAGCCCCTCGTCAGAGCAGCATGGGGCAGGTGGAGGCGAGGAGGTCACCGGAGCAGCGCAGGGCGAGGTGGATGCGGCCGCTCGCCGGAAATGTGCGGGGCAGATGGAGGCAGACGTCGTCGGAGCAGAGCAGGTCGTGTTTGATTTGGGGGAAAACTGAGTGAAAGGGATAAGGGAGGAGGAAGATGGATGCGGTTTGCAGGGCCCATAAATGACGCGTGGGGAGTGGACGTGGCTGGCTCATAGGATCCTACGTGGCGCATGAGCCGGCCAAAAGTTCGGCCGGCGCACCGGCCATGAACGTTTTCCTTACATGAAGTTGTGAGTGATGCGAACATCACCCCAAGAGAGAAAAAACACCTACACTCACACCTACTATAAAGCCTACTCTCTCACAACATTAAAGTATCAAGTCCTCTTTATTTCCATACGCCATAACCTACTTATCCGTGTTTAAGCTTATGTCACTCTAGCAACGTAGACAATAAGCAAACCATGAACATATTGCCACACCCTACAACGGGGATCCCTCACGCTTGCGCGACACGGAGAGCACCATATGACAGCACCAATAATAAAACTTACAACTCAAACCAATCTAGATCATCAATCAACCCAAAAGACATAGGAAATCTACTCAAACTTTCATAGGATGGCAACACATCATTTGATCATAATATGTGGCATAAAGCAACATGTTCAAGTAGGTGATTACAACGGGGTGCAAGAGAGTGGACTGCATAAAAGAGATGAGGACCCTCCTCCCCGGTCGTTCCGATGGCGTCTGTAAGTTCAATCACCACCTCCTCTCTACTACTTGTAGCTAGATCTGTCCATGTGGTAGGGTTAGTTCGTCCGATCTGTTTGACTGTGATGTTGTAGTAGCTAGCTGTGATGGATTTGGAGCATGCTGTGGGGTGTTTCCATGTGGTCAAGTCTTGGTAGCTAGTGGTCATGGATGGTTTGCTGGTAGTGTGTGATACGTCTCCAACGTATCTATAATTTTTGATTGTTCCATGCTATTATTTATGAAGTCTTGGATGTTTAATGGGCTTTATCATCCACTTTTATATCATTTTTGGGACTAACCTACTAACCCAAAGGCCAAGTCCAGATTGTTGTTTTTTTGCTTATTTCAGGGTTTTGCAGAAAAAGAATATCAAATGGAGTCCAAATGGAATGAAACCTTCACGAGAGATATTTTTAGAGAAAATCACGCACGCGGAGCTTGAGAACCATGTCAGGGGACAGAGGGCTGGCCCACGAGAGTGGGGGGCGCGCCCCCCTTCCCAGGGCACGCCCCCTGCCTCGTGGCCCCCTCGAGCGTCCCCCGGTGCCCTCCTTCTTCCTATATAAGTCTACGTACCCCAGAAACTCCGTGAACAGAGAGAAAACCCTAATTCCACCGCCGTACCTTCTGTTCCCGTGGAGATCCCATCTTGGAGCCTATTTCGGAGCTCCACCGGAGGGGGATCCATCACGGAGGCCTTCATCATCATCATCGCCCTCACCATGAGTTGTGAGTAGTTTACCACAGACCTTAGGGTCCATAGCTAGTATCTATATGGCTTCTTCTCTCTCTCTGGATCTCAATACAAAGTTCTCCTCGGTCTTCGAGGAGATCTATTCGATGTAATCTCTTTTTCGGTGTGTTTGTCGAGATCCGATGAATTGTGAGTTTATGATCAAGGTTATCGATGAAAGATATTTGGTTCTTCTCTGAACTTTTTATGTGTTCTCATAATATCCTTGCAAGTCTCTTCGAATTATTGGTTTGGTTTGGCCTACTAGATCTATAGTTCTTGCAATGGGAGAAGTGCTTGGCTTTGGGGTTCAATCTTGCGGTGTCCTTTCCCAGTGACAGTAGGGACAGCAAGGCACGTATTGTATTGTTGCCATCGAGGATAAAAAGATGGGGTTTTCATCATATTGCTTGAGTTTATCCCTCTACATCATGTCATCTTGCTTAAGGCGTTACTCTGTTCGTATGAACTCAATACACTAGATGCATGCTGGATAGCGGTCGATGTGTGGAGTAATAGTAGTAGATGCAGAATCGTTTCGGTCTACTTGTCTCGGACGTGATGCCTATATACAATGATCATGCCTAGATAGTCTCATAATTATTCGCTTTTCTATCAATTGCTCGACAGTAATTTGTTTACCCGTCGTAGAATATCGCTATCATGAGAGAAGCCACTAGAGAAAACTATGGCCCCCGGTTCTATTCTCAACATATCAACCTACATCTACTTTACTTTTACCGCTTTTATTTGTTGTTCTTATAAATTAAAAATAGCAAAAATATAAACTATCATCTCTATCAGATCTCACTTTCATAAGTGACCGTAAAGGGATTGACAACCCCTTATCGTGTTGGCTACGAAGTTCTTATTTGTTTATGCACGTGCGAGGGACTCGCGCGTGGTCTCCTACTGGATTGATACCTTGGTTCTCAAAAACTGAGGGAAATACTTACGCTACTGTGTTGCATCTCCCTTTCCTCTTCGAGGGAATACACCGCAAGCTCAAGAGGTAGCAAGAAGAATTTCTGGCGCCGTTGCCGGGGAGGCTTATGCAAAAGTCATATACCAAGTACCTATCACAAACCCTTATCCTTCGCATTACATTTATTTGCCTCTCGTTTTCCTCTCCCCCCACTTCACCCTTGCCGTTTTATTTGCCCTTATTCTGTTGTGTGTTTATCGTTCGCTTGCTTCTTGTTTTCTTGTGTGTGTTGGATTGCTTGCTTGTCACTATGGCACAGAACAATACCAAATTGTGTGACTTCTCCAATACCAACAACAATGATTTTATTAGCACTCCGATTGCTCCTATTACCGATGCTGAATCTTGTGAGATCAATGCTGCTTTGTTGAATCTTGTCAAGAAAGATCAATTCTCCGGCCTTCCTAGTGAAGATGTCGCTACCCATCTAAACAACTTTGTTAATTCGTGTGATATGCAAAAGAAAAGGGATATGGATAACGATATTGTTAAATTGAAGTTATTTTCGTTTTCACTTAGAGATCATGCTAAAACTTGGTTTTCCTCTTTGCCTAGAAATAGTATTGATTCGTGGAATAAGTGCAAAGATGCTTTTATCTCTAAGTATTTCCCTCCTGCTAAGATCATCTCTCTTAGAAACGATATTATGAATTTTAAGCAACTAGATCATGAGCATGTTGCACAAGCTTGGGAGAGAATGAAATTGATGATACGTAATTTCCCTACACATGGTTTGAATCTATGGATGATTATTCAGAACTTTTATGCTGGCTTGAATTTTGCTTCTAGAAATCTTTTAGATTCGGCCGCCGGAGGCACTTTCATGGAAACTACCTTAGGAGAAGCTACCAAACTCCTAGATAATATTATGGTTAATTATTCTCAATGGCACACCGAAAGATCTACTGGTAAAAAAGTGCATGCTATCGAAGAAATTAGTGTTTTGAGTGGAAATATGGATGAACTTATGAAATTGTTTGCTGCTAAGAGTGCTTCTTCTGATCCTAATGATATGCCTTTGTCCACTTTGATTGAGAATAACAATGAATCATTAGATGTGAATTTTGTTGGTAGGAATAATTTTGGTAACAATGCTTATAGAAGTAATTTTAATCCTAGGCATTTTCCTAGTAATTCCTCTAATAATTATGGTAATTCCTACAACAACTCTTATGTCAGGACCCCGATCCTAAGTCACACCGATCTAGCTGTAACACGTCATATCACTTTGCGGCCTCACGCACGGTAATCCCACGGGTGCCACCTTACCTGGCCCGGGACCGTTTGCGCATTTTGGCACACGTATATGACAGTGTCGCTAGTATCCATATGACAGAGAACCCGGGCCGACATGGCTAGTTATAAACCAAAAGTGGCACTAAATTACAGAGACAGGCATCCATGACCCAGCAACGAACGTGTCGGTCATCAACGTATGAACCCAAGTCGTAGCAAGCTACATGGACTTAAAGGAACAACGCGTGACATTTCCCCTAAGGGACAGACACAGGAACGAAGAAGGACACATGCCGGCCAGCCTACGTGTTCCGAGCAGTAGCAAGCTACCAAGGCTCATTGGAGACACTAGGAGGCATTTCCCTGTAAGGTAGGCTACCAAAGGAAAACAACTAGGTGTCGGATCCCACACATACCAAGCATTTCAAACATACACGCAATATGCTCAATATGTGCAAATACAACATTGCATCACAACAGAACTCTATGACTCAAAGTACTTTATTTAAAAGGCTCCAAGAGCCATACATAACATATCCATACAGGTAGGGGTCACATGACCCAACACTCAAGTCATACAGTCATACAAGCACAAGCGGAAGCTACATGTCTGAGTACAGACAACTTAGAAAATAAAACAGGCTTGGTGTAGCCTGACTATCTACAAGGCCCTTCACAAGCTCCAGATCTCCGTCTGGGTGTCAAGCTACTCGTCGACGTCAACGTCTATGTAGAACCCTTCAGCAGGGGCAGGGTTCTCCTCTGCAACAGTTATTAAGCAATCATGAGTACAAAGGTACTCAGCAAGTCTTACCACATAACCTATCATACATGCAACATTATCAAAGGGGGTAGTGGAGTTCATAGCAGAATGCCAGCTTTGACCTTGGCTAACCTATACTACAATTCTCAACAGATTGCAAGATGTTATTACAAACACGAGTCCACTACTCACCATATCAATACACTACCGAGGATCCTCTTCCGTCATCCTACGGAAGGGCCATCCACGGCACTCACACTTATCTTGAGACTTTTAGTAGTATCCATCAACTTGTCTATGAACTGTAAGAGTAACCAAGTAGTCCGTACCGCGAACAACGGCTATTCGAATAGTTTGATAACCCTGCAGGGGTGTACTTCTTGACACACGCTTTCACCACTTATCGCCGTTTACTCGGCGTGTACTCGGCAACCTTCAAGCGGAAGCCCAGCGAGGGTGTCGGCCACGACCTGACTAACTACTCAAGTCTCTCGTCCAGGTTTATCGCCTATTTGGGTTCCATCCGTGGGGAGATCCGGCCGGGGTGTCGCTCACGGCCCCAAACGATGTGTACAGGGTTCCCGAGTCACCAAACGGGCAACCGGTACACCGTGCCACGTACCTGTCGCATCACAGCCCACCCCGAGGGTCAGCGCTGTGCACGACCTCCAGTAAGCTATAAACACCAGAAACTAGTTGCAACTCCTGGACAGAGATCGAGGGTAATTAATAAGCCGAGAGGGTCCATTGGTTTCGGGCCCAATGCATGGTAGTAACTGCAACTTGAACCACACATACAGATCTCAGGTCCTATGGACGATTCCAATGAAACAACCCACCATGTACTCCTACATGGCCTTTCATCGATACCTTTACCAAGCGTGTTCCACACTTCCTTCTCTTTACCGGAATGATCATTTCACTCTGATCCATCACCCAGATGAACCATACCAGACACAACTCTAAGCATAGCAGGCAACATAAACAAATAGCATGGTGGATCACACATCACATGGCTCAATCAACTCCTACACATGCTAGTGGGTTTCAACTATTTACTGTGGCAATGACAGGTCATGCAAGGGAATAGGGTTCATCTACCACCGCAAGTAGCAGTTCACACGTTGTTGCCTTAATGCAGTACAAGAGAGCGGGAGCGAGAAGATTGGGTTTGTATCGGAATGATCAATGATTGCTTGCCTGACAAGGTAGTTGTCCGGTACTGCTCTTCAACTGGATACACAGCAGTATCCTCCGGAGTAGGACCTAACACAGAGAATACCGACGATACAATCATTAACAAACAAATGCAACAATATGATGCATGCTCATGACATGGCAAGATGCATGTGTGTTGGCTAATGCAACTAAAACCAGAAGGGTTTGAGCTTATTTGAATCAAAGATTCAAATTGAAGTTCAAACTATTATTTAAATAAGTGCATTATCATGTTTTTGATGTATACAGCAAGTTAACTTGTTCAAACATGCATGAAACTAGCGCCATTGGAAAGATTGGATTTTTCTGATCATTTTTCATATATAAATCTTTTCCATCTGAGCTATGGTTGATTTTATATGATTTTTAGAAGTTTTGGGTATTTTCTGGAATTTCCTGAATTATTTTTAAACCTAAAATCCCAGAAAATCCTTTACTGCGTCAGCATGACATCATGCTGACGTCAGGTAGTCAACAGGGCCAGTCCTAGTCAAACCTGACCAGTGGGACCCACTGGTCAGTGTCACAGCTAATTAACTAAGTTAATTAGAGTTAAACTAAAACTAATTAGCTGTCAGTGGGGCCTGGGCCCACGGGTCAGTGACTAAACTAATTAACTAATTAAATTAACAGAAACTTAATTAAACTAACTAATTAGCAGAGGTGGCCCACACGCCAGTGACCCAGGGGTAGTCAACCCCCTGGTCAAACAGGTCAATCCCGCCGGCGACGTGACGCCGGCGAGGCAGAACGCGGCGGCGTGCTTCGGAAAACGGCTGTGGGGCACGGCTCGAGCTGCGGTTGGGTGCGTTGGAAAGCCCTTGCTGTTGCACGTCGAATGGTGGTGGTCGCCGGACCTGGGGTGGCCGGAGACGACGGCAACAAGCTCGACGGCGGCGACCGGCGTCGGGCGTGTGTGGAGGTGCGGCTGCAGGGGCCTAGGCGATGCGTGCGTAGCACCTTTCGCATCTACGTGCTGCGGTGAGTGTGATGGACGGGTGCCAGTGACCAAATGGTCACCGGAGCATCACCGGCGGCGAGCACGGCGGCGGTGCGTGCGGGTGAGCTTCGTGCAGTGCGTTCCAGGGCAAAAGAGAGCCAACGGAGAGGGGGAGGATAAAGCTAGGCTCACAGGGGTTGCAGCAAGCGCCGGAGCGAGCTCGGGGGTGGTCGGAGCTGAGCGGGACGACGAGAGGGATCTCCGCGGCCGGAGTTGGGGAAGAAGAAGTCAGGGGCGTCTCCAGGGCGGGCGAGCGCTCGGGGCTCGGCCTGTTCGAAGCAGTCGAGGACGGCGGAGACGATGGACACCAAGGCGGGGCTCAGGGACGACGGTGGGCGCGGCTTCTACGACGGTGCGAGCACGACGGCGTCGGCCATGGCGCGGGGAGAGCGAGGGAGAGGAACTGGGGAGAGGTGGAGGTGTCTGCGAGGTCGGGGACGACGTGAACGATCGATCCATCCCTCCAGGACGGCGAGGGGATGAAGCAGAGCGGCGGCCAACTGTGTGGCGCGCCGTGCGGTCGCCGTCGAGCACCTGCCTGCCTGCCTGGCCGAGCCAAGCAGCTCGCTGGAGCGGCAGCTGGGCTGGGCCGGCAGGTGGGCCGGGTGGGGCGCCAGGTAAGCTTTCCTCTCTTTCTCCTTTTCCTAATTTCTTTTCTGTTTCATTTCTTTTGCATCTTTGTTCAATTAAATAAAATGCCAGAGCATTTTTAAAACTCACAACACTTGTCATACCTACTGTATATAATATGAACAGTAGGAAACATTATAGTTTATGAGTATTTGAGCATTTAAAATATTTTATAGCATTTAAATGCCCAAATTCAAATACCATATGATTTAATCCAGTGACCTTGGATGTCCTACAAAATTGTGCACCATTTTTGGCAGACGTTTAAGACCAAGGCAGAAATGATGAACATTTTTGAAGGGCATTTTGGGTACATTGGAAAATATTTTAGCAAACCCTAGTTGTTAGGAGAGGGGTGCTGGGGTTTCTGTTAATCCCATTTCAAGTTTCTTTGAAAGTAGACATGATGCACACTCTAGCTAGGTACTAAAGCAAGTGCTAACTAGGGATGTGACGACTCACCCCCACTTAAAAGAATCGCGTCCCGAGATTCGGGTTCCTCCGGAAAGAGGGTGGGGTACTCAAGTTGAAGACGATCCTCCCTTTCCCAAGTAGCTTCACTCTCGGAATGATGTGACCATTGAACCTTGAGAAACTTGATATTGTGGCGTCGAGTGGTGCGTTCAGTTTGATCAAGAATACGAACGGGGTATTCTCGATATGTGAGATTGTCCTGGAGATCAAGCGTTTCGTGGTCCACTCCGCGGATAGGATCCGAGAAGCAACGCCTGAGTTGAGAAACGTGGAAAACATCATGAACTCTGGAGAGGTGCGGAGGTAGTTCCAATTGGTAGGCAACTTCTCCTCGTTTGGCGAGAATGCGAAAAGGACCGATGAAACGAGGGGCCAACTTGCCTTTGATACCGAAGCGATGGGTTCCCTTAAGAGGAGTAACCCGAAGGTAAGCCTTATCGCCGACTCCAAAAGTCACAGCCTTATGATGACTATCATATTGGCTCTTTTGGCGAGACTGGGCTGTTTTCAATCTCTCACGAACGATGCGAACTTGCTCTTCTGCTTCCTGAATCATATCCGGGCCAAAGAATTGTCTTTCCCCGGTCTCCGACCAGTTAAGAGGTGTTCGACACCTTCGTCCATATAGAACTTCGAAGGGAGCTTTGCCCAAGCTGGCTTGATAACTATTGTTATAAGCGAATTCGAAAAATGGAAGACACTTTTCCCATTCCATACCGAAAGAAATGACAGAGGCTCGAAACATGTCCTCCGGAATTTGATTGACTCGTTCCACTTGACCACTTGACTGCGGATGGAAGGCAGTACTGAAAGAGAGATGAGTTCCCATAGCATTCTGGAAACTTTCCCAAAATCGGGAAGTGAAAAGACTTCCACGGTCTGAGTTAATCTCCAACGGTACACCATGAAGTGATACTATTCGAGAGACATATAAGTCTGCTAGCTGGCTAGCGGTCATACTCTCCCGAACAGGCAGGAAATGAGCTACTTTAGAGAGACGGTCGATAACGACGAAGATAACATTATTCCCTTTCCTGGTCCTGGGAAATCCGGTAATGAAGTCCATACCGACTTTGTCCCATTTCCATTCAGGAATAGCTAAAGGTTGAAGGGTGCCAGCAGGCCGTTGATGCTCTGCTTTGACTCGACGACAAATGTCGCAGTTAGCAATGAATTGAGCGATTTCTCTCTTCATCCTAGTCCACCAGAATCTTTGACGTAGGTCTTGATACATTTTGGTACTACCGGGATGAATCGTGAGAGGAGATTCATGAGCCTCCTCAAGGATCAAACGTCTCAGGTTTTGTACCTTAGGAACCACTAAGCGGTTGCTAAAGAATACGACTCCTTGATCATCAATTGAGAAACATCCCGCGACTCCTTTCTTGATGTTCCTCTTAATACAGGAAATTCCGGGATCAACCTTCTGTGCTTTGATGACCTGATCCATAAGGGTAGGTTTCGCCACCAAGGTGGAAAGGAATCCTCGAGGAACAATGTGAAGGTTAAGCTTACGAAATTCCTCGTGGAGAAGTGGTTGACTTTGTTGTAACATTAAGTTGTTACAATATGACTTATGACTTAGTGCATCAGCCATAACATTGGCCTTTCCAGGAGTGTAAGTGATTCCTAAGTCGTAGTCGGTGAGCAACTCAACCCAACGTCTTTGCCTGAGATTTAGATCCGGTTGGGTGAAGATATACTTCAAACTTTGGTGATCAGTGAAGATTTCACAGCGATTACCAAGAAGGTAATGTCGCCATGTTTTGAGTGCATGGACTACAGCTGCAAGCTCTAGATCATGAGTAGGATAGTTATCCTCATGTGGACGCAACTGTCAAGATGCGTATGCAATCACTTGACGATCTTGCATGAGAATGCAACCTAGTCCTTGTCGCGAGGCGTCGCAATAGATTATAAAATCCTTGGAAAAGTCTGGTGGTACCAGTACAGGTGCAGATGTCAGGCGTCTTTTCAGTTCCTGAAAACTAGGCTCGCACTGTGGGGTCCACTCAAACTTTTTATCTTTCTTGAGGAGTTCGGTTAGAGGTTTAGCAACCTTGGAGAAGTTCTTGACGAAACGTCGGCAATAGCTCGCTAAGCCAAGAAAACTCCTAACTTGCTTGACCGATTCAGGGGGAGTCCAATCAAGTACGGCTTGAACTTGCTCGGGATTGACAGCAATACCCTTGCCAGAGATCACATGACCTAGATAGGTTACTTCTGGCAACCAAAATTCACATTTAGAGAATTTGGCATAAAGGCGGTGCTCTCGAAGTTTCGTCAATACCAGCCTTAAATGCTCGGTATGATCTTCCTTGTTCTTGGAATAGATGAGTATATCATCGAGGTATACCACGACGAATTTATCCAAATACTCCATGAATATAGAATTCATTAACCGAGAAAAGGTAGCTGGGGCATTGGTTAATCCGAAGGACATGACAGTGTACTCATATTGGCCATAACGAGTAACGGAAGCCGTTTTAGGAATGTCCCCGTTCTTGATTTTGATTTGATGGTAACCCAACCTCAAATCCATCTTAGAGAAGACTGAGGAACCAGCGAGCTGATCATACAGGTCGTTGATCCTGGGGAGCGGATACTTGTTCTTTATGGTGACCAGATTGACAGGTCGGTAATCTACCACCATCCGCTCCGTTCCATCCTCCTTCTTGACGAAGAGGACGGGGCAAGCCCAAGGGGAAGAACTAGGACGGATGAAACCTTTTTGCAAGGACTCATCGAGTTGTTTCTTTAGCTCAGCTAATTCTAGTGGTGCCATCTTATAAGGTCTCCTAGAGATTGGGACAGTTCTAGGGATAAGATCTATCACGAACTCGACATCTCTATCAGGTGGAACTCCTGGCAGTTCTTCTGGAAAAACATCCGGGAAGTCACAGACTACCGGGATATCTTCGAGTTCTGGTAGAGGGCTGGCATTAAGAGAGTAGAGCTGACGTTCAGCCATTCGGGTCAAGACATTGACTATCTTGCCGGATGGATGCGTAAGTTGAACGGTCCTAGTATAGCAATCACTTTTGGCGTAATGGGTTGTCATCCAATCGATACCCAAAATGATGTTTATGTCCGAGGACTTGAGAGCGATTAAAGATGCAAGGAAAACAAGTCTATCGACAAGGATTTCATTTCCATGGCTTACCCTAGAGGTTTGCCACTTTGAACCAGGAGTTTGAATAACCATGGAAGTAGGCATGTCACAAAAAGTCATGTTGTGCAATCGAGCATAGCTCTCAGATATGAACGAATGTGATGCTCCAGTATCGAAAAGAACAGATGCCGGATGGCAGTTTACGAGAAGCGTACCAAGGACGACGTTAGGATCCTCATAAGCTTCTTCGGCAGAAACATAGTTGACATGACCACATGCAGTGGGGATTGGCTTGACATAATTCACCTTGCCGGTTGGCTTACCACGGCCAACGGGTTTTCCTGGCTGGTTCTGGGGACAATCACGCATGTAGTGTCCCGGTTCTCCACGCTTGAAACAGGTCACAGTGGTGGTGCGTGGAGCAAAGTTGGAAGGTGGTCCTCCATAGGTCTTGGCAGGTACAAACTGTGTAGTTGGGTGAGGCGCCTCATAGGATGGCCTCAGTGTGTACTTGGGTGGCAGAGCAGTGTTAGGAACCCACACACGGCGCTTGTGAGAGCCAGAGCCGGATGAGGAACCAAAGTCTCGAGTATGCTTGCGGGTGGCCTCGAAGTCGGTCTGGCCAGTTTCAGCACTAATAGCCTTGTTAACCAACTTCTGGAAGGAAGTGCACTCGTGCAGACGTAGATCTCGGCGGAGTTCAGGGCTGAGTCCCTTGCGGAACCTCGCCTGCTTCTTGGCATCGGTGGATACTTCTTCAGGTGCATAGCGTGCCAAGTTACCAAACTCGCGACTGTAGCCATCCACAGTTAAACGGCCTTGGGTGAAATTGCAGAATTCCTCCCGCTTGCGATCCATGAGACCTTCCGGAATGTGATGTTCGCGGAATGCCTCACTGAACTCAACCCAGGTAGTGACTTGGCCAGCAGGACGCATAGCTTCAAAGTTTTCCCACCAAAGACTGGCAGGGCCCTCAAGATGGTAGGCGGCGTAGATAACCTTGTCAGCTTCGGCCACACGGGCAGAGTGTAGCTTGTGGGTGATACTACGTAGCCAGTCATCAGCATCCAGAGGTTCAGTGGAGTGATGGAACTTCGGTGGACACATCTTGATAAAATCGTGGATTGACACCACGTCATTCCTCTGACGGAACCCAGTGTTCTGCTCTATGCGTTCCAGCAGACGGTTGGTCTCTCTCTTGTTCCGTTCTGCTTCAAGCATAACTTCCGCCAAAGAGGGTGGCTGGGGCAGATTTCCATCCCTAGTCCCACTAGCCTCACCCTGCTCCTGAGCAGTAGGAGTGTTGCGAGTGTTGACCATCCTAGGAAAACAAAACAACGGTTTAGACAAGGATGGCAAAAAAATTGACATAGAAGTGCAGAATGTAATGGATAACACGGAATGCAAGGATGTTCATCCGTACGACATGGTAATATAGGAACTGCTATATATACACCAGTGGTCATACACACCATACATAGTTCAGTACAAGCCAAGGCTAAAGTACAACTGCGGTGAAAGATGATACATCCCATCAGAGGCATTCCAAGCTCCTATACATTATTTGACTACACCTCCGTAACTTAGTACACACTAGGTCATATTCCACAAGACGCGCATGACTGTGGAAATACAACTACTACAATACTACTACAACCACGGCCTAGCTCAGACATTCGCGTAGTAATCCTCGTAAAGATTACCACCGTAGCCTAGAAGTGGAACAGATGGATCTTGAAACCCGCGAGCACTCGAAGGCTGTGGACCATAAGGACATGGATGTGGTCTCGGTCCCGATGCTGGTGGTAACCGACGCCCACGTGGAGGTGTAATACCCCCAATGTCACGCCAATCCATGCGATCAGGCAGACGAGTCCGCACGGGGTACAAATCCCGCATGTCCAGATATCCGGCGTGCATAGCAGGTGCAAGCCGCGTCAGAGTAGTCCAATGAGCGGCTCGAGTGTTATACAGCTCCATTCGGAGGGCACGGACCTCATGGTCCCTATCCTCCAACATTTGAACAGTAGTCTGAAGCAGTGGCTCTTCATGAGCAGCATCAGTATACAGACCAGTGTAGTAGCCTTCCTCTCCGGGAAGTGAGGCTGGCATGTAACAGAACTCAGTGTTCAGCAACAGGGCATGCCTAGCACGGAGAATGGTCATCATCGAATAAGCGGCATCCTGCACTGCCATCTCGATGGTAATCCCGAGTCCATAAGACCAATGGATGGGATCATTAGCTCCAGGATATGAGGGGTATATCCGGACTGTGCAGAAATACTGACTTTGATTGAAATCCCGGTACTGTTCTTCCACGGTGTATTCAGGATACCAACGATAACCGGTCTCAGTCATTACACGGACTAGCATGGCCGTGTGACCGGGCACATTAATGCACCGAGTCAAACGAACCACTTGGTGAGGGATGCGGCCAGACATCTGAAACACGAAATAATGCAAAGGCATTAGTGTTTCTGGAAGAAATCGGGCAGCATAACAACTGTAAATGCTCAAACAAAATTTGAGACATCATACAAATGATAGCATAGCCACTCAACAATTCCATATCAAGGTTCCGGGTTCAACAATCATCATACTCAAAAGGATAGAAACTGAACTGAGGCTTGAAACCAACAATCCTAAGAGTCTACGGATTAGTAACACGTGAACCTAGTAAGGATAAGAGGCCTAGTCCTAAATCCCCGTAGAAAGAATAGACAGACTCAGATCAGAAGGGCATAAGGTAAAGGAGTAAAAAGAGCCTTACGTTCCCTTCCACAATCAATTCCCCTACATATAACTAAGAATTTTTCTAGAGTCAACATCGACCAGTTTGGCTTGAGAAACCTACAGGCAGTCCAGCTCTAATGCCAACGCTGTCAGGACCCCGATCCTAAGTCACACCGATCTAGCTATAACACGTCATATCACTTTGCGGCCTCACGCACGGTAATCCCACGGGTGCCACCTTACCTGGCCCGGGACCGTTTGCGCATTTTGGCACACGTATATGACAGTGTCGCTAGCATCCATATGACAGAGAACCCGGGCCGACATGGCTAGTTATAAACCAAAAGTGGCACTAAATTACAGAGACAGGCATCCATGACCCAGCAACGAACGTGTCGGTCATCAACGTATGAACCCAAGTCGTAGCAAGCTACATGCACTTAAAGGAACAACGCGTGACATTTCCCCTAAGGGACAGACACATGAACGAAGAAGGACACATGCCGGCCAGCCTACGTGTTTCGAACAGTAGCAAGCTACCAAGGCTCATTGGAGACACTAGAAGGCATTTCCCTGTAAGGTAGGCTACCAAAGGAAAACAACTAGGTGTCGGATCCCACACATACCAAGCATTTCAAACATACACGCAATATGCTCAATATGTGCAAATACAACATTGCATCACAACAGAACTCTATGACTCAAAGTCCTTTATTTAAAAGGCTCCAAGAGCCATACATTACATATCCATACAGTAGGGGTCACATGACCCAACACTCAAGTCATACAGTCATACAAGCATAAGCAGAAGCTACATGTCTGAGTACAGACAACTTAGAAAATAAAACAGGCTTGGTGTAGCCTAACTATCTACAAGGCCCTTCACAAGCTCCAGATCTCCGTCTGGGTGTCAAGCTACTCGTCGACGTCAACGTCTATGTAGAACCCTTCAGCAGGGGCAGGGTTCTCCTCTGCAACAGTTATTTAGCAAACATGAGTACAAAGGTACTCAGCAAGTCTTACCACAGAACCTATCATACATGCAACATTATCAAAGGGGGTAGTGGAGTTCATAGCATAATGCCAGCTTTGACCTTGGCTAACCTATACTACAATTCTCAACAGATTGCAAGATGTTATTACGAACACGAGTCCACTACTCACCATATCAATACACTACCGAGGATCCTCTTCCGTCATCCTACGGAAGGGCCATCCACGGCACTCACACTTATCTTGAGGCTTTTAGTAGTATCCATCAACTTGTCTATGAACTGTAAGAGTAACCAAGTAGTCCGTACCGCGAACAACGGCTATTCGAATAGTTTGATAACCCTGCAGGGGTGTACTTCTTGACACACGCTTTCACCACTTATCGTCGTTTACTCGGCGTGTACTCGGCAACCTTCAAGCGGAAGCCCAGCGAGGGTGTCGGCCACGACCTGACTAACTACTCAAGTCTCTCATCCAGGTTTATCGCCTATTTGGGTTCCATCCGTGGGGAGATCCGGCCGGGGTGTCACTCACGGCCCCAAACGATGTGTACAGGGTTCCCGAGTCACCAAACGGGCAACCGGTACACCGTGCCACGTACCTGTCGCATCACAGCCCACCCCGAGGGTCAGCGCTGTGCACGACCTCCAGTAAGCTATAAACACCAGAAACTAGTTGCAACTCCTGGACAGAGATCGAGGGTAATTAATAAGCCGAGAGGGTCCATTGGTTTCGGGCCCAATGCATGGTAGTAACTGCAACTTGAACCACACATACAGATCTCAGGTCCTATGGACGATTCCAATGAAACAACCCACCATGTACTCCTACATGGCCTTTCATCGATACCTTTACCAAGCGTGTTCCACACTTCCTTCTCTTTACCGGAATGATCATTTCACTCTGATCCATCACCCAGATGAACCAGACCAGACACAACTCTAAGCATAGCAGGCAACATAAACAAATAGCATGGTGGATCACACATCACATGGCTCAATCAACTCCTACACATGCTAGTGGGTTTCAACTATTTACTGTGGCAATGACAGGTCATGCAAGGGAATAGGGTTCATCTACCGCAGCAAGTAGCAGTTCACACGCTGTTGCCTTAATGCAGTAAAAGAGAGCGGGAGCGAGAAGATTGGGTTTGTATAGGAATGATCAATGATTGCTTGCCTGACAAGGTAGTTGTCGGGTACTGCTCTTCAACTGGATACGCAGCAGTATCCTCGGGAGTAGGACCTAACACAGAGAATACCGACGATACAATCATTAACAAACAAATGCAACAATATGATGCATGCTCATGACATGGCAAGATGCATGTGTGTTGGCTAATGCAACTAAAACCAGAAGGGTTTGAGCTTATTTGAATCAAAGATTCAAATTGAAGTTCAAACTATTATTTAAATAAGTGCATTATCATGTTTTTGATGTATATAGCAAGTTAACTTGTTCAAACATGCATGAAACCAGTGCCATTGGAAAGATTGGATTTTTCTGATCATTTTTCATATATAAATCTTTTCCATCTGAGCTATGGTTGATTTTATATGATTTTTTTAGAAGTTTTGGGTATTTTCTGGAATTTTTTGAATTATTTTTAAACCTAAAATCCTAGAAAATCCTTTACTGCGTCAGCATGACATCATGCCGACGTCAGGCAGTCAACAGGGCCAGTCCTAGTCAAACCTGACCAGTGGGACCCACTAGTCAGTGTCACAGCTAATTAACTAAGTTAATTAGAGTTAAACTAAAACTAATTAGCTGTCAGTGGGGCCTGGGCCCACGGGTCAGTGACTAAACTAATTAACTAATTAAATTAACAGAAACTTAATTAAACTAACTAATTAGCAGAGGTGGCCCACACGCCAATGACCCAGGGGTAGTCAACCCCCTGGTCAAACAGGTCAATCCCGCCGGCGACGTGACGCCGGCGAGGCAGAACGCGGCGGCATGCTTCGGAAAACGGCTGTGGGGCACGGCTCGCGCTGCGGTTGGGTGCATTGGAAAGCCCTTGCTGTTGGCGTCGAATGGTGGTGGTCGCCGGACCTGGGATGGCCGGAGACGACGGCAACAAGCTCGACGGCGGCGACCGGCGTCGGGCATGTGTGGAGGTGCGGCTGCAGGGGCCTAGGCGATGCGTGCGTAGCACCTTTCGCATCTACATGCTGCGGTGAGTGTGATGGACGGGTGCCAGTGACCAAATGGTCACCGGAGCATCACCGGCGGCGAGCACGGCGGCGGTGCGTGCGGGTGAGCTTCGTGCAGTGCGTTCCAGGGCAAAAGAGAGCCAACGGAGAGGGGGAGGATGAAGCTAGGCTCACAGGGGTTGCAGCAAGCGCCAGAGCGAGCTCGGGGGTGGTCGGAGCTGAGTGGGATGGCGAGAGGGATCTCCGCGGCCGGAGTTGGGGAAGAAGAAGTCGGGGGCGTCTCCAGGGCGGGCGAGCGCTCGGGGCTCGGCCTGTTCGAAGCAGTCGAGGACGGCGGAGACGATGGATACCAAGGCGGGGCTCAGGGACGATGGTGGGCGCGGCTTCTACGACGGTGCGAGCACGACGGCGTCGGCCATGGCGCGGGGAGAGCGAGGGAGAGGAACTGGGGAGAGGTGGAGGTGTCTGCGAGGTCGGGGACGACGTGAACGATCGATCCATCCCTCCAGGACGGCGAGGGGATGAAGCAGGGCGACGGCCAGCTGCGTGGCGCGCCGTGCGGTCGCCGTCGAGCACCTGCGTGCCTGCCTGGCCGAGCCAAGCAGCTCGCTGGAGCGGCAGCTGGGCTGGGCTGGCAGGTGGGCCCGGTGGGGCGCCAGGTAAGCTTTCCTCTCTTTCTCCTTTTCCTAATTTCTTTTCTGTTTCATTTCTTTTGCATCTTTGTTCAATTAAATAAAATGCCAGAGCATTTTAAAACTCACAACACTTGTCATACCTACTGTATATAATATGAACAGTAGGAAACATTATAGTTTATGAGTATTTGAGCATTTAAAATATTTTATAGCATTTAAATGCCCAAATTCAAATACCATATGATTTAATCCAGTGACCTTGGATGTCCTAGAAAATTGTGCACCATTTTTGGCAGAGGTTTAAGACCAAGGCAGAAATGATGAACATTTTTGAAGGGCATTTTGGGTACATTGGAAAATATTTTAGCAAACCCTAGTTGTTAGGAGAGGGGTGCTGGGGTTTCTGTTAATCCCATTTCAAGTTTCTTTGAAAGTAGACATGATGCACACTCTAGCTAGGTACTAAAGCAAGTGCTAACTAGGGATGTGACATCTTATGGAAAGATGTCTTCTGAATTTGAAACTAGTGTTAAGGAGTTTATGATCTCGCAAAAGGATTTAAATGCTTTGCTTGAAGAGAAATTGCTTAAGGTTGATGGATTGGCTAGAAGTGTGGATAGAATTACTCTTGATGTTGATTCTTTGAAACTTAGATCTATCCCACCTAGGCACGATATCAATGAGTCTCTCAAAGCCATGAGAATTTCCATTGATGAATGCAAAGAAAGAACCGCTAGAATGCGTGCTAAAAGAGAAGATTATATTAAATCGTGTTCTTCTAGTTATCATGAAAATAAAGATGAAGATCTGAAAGTTATTGATGTGTCTCCTATTAGATCCTTGTTTTCTGGTATTAATCTTGATGAAAATAGGATTGGAGATGATTCTGCTTTAAGGTGTCCCAATGATTTAGAGTTTTTTGATCTTGATGCTAAAATTGCTAAAAGTGAGAGTGAAGAGATTAAAACTTTGCATAGCGATGAAACCACTACTTTGGATTTCAAGGGATTCAATTATGAAAATTGCTCTTTGATTGATTGTATTTCCTTGTTGCAATCTGTGCTAAATTCTCCGCATGCTTATAGTCAAAATAAAGCTTTCACCAAACACATAGTTGATGCTTTGATGCAATCTTATGAAGAAAAACTTGAGTTGGAAGTTTCTATCCCTAGAAAGCTTTATGATGAATGGGAACCTACTATAAAAATAAAAATAAAAGATCATGAATGCTATGCTTTGTGTGATTTGGGTGCAAGTGTCTCCACTATCCCAAAAACTTTGTGTGATTTGCTAGGGTTCCATGAGCTTGATGATTGTTCTTTAAATTTGCATCCTGCGGATTCCACTGTTAAGAAACCTATGGGAAGAATTAATGATGTTCTTATTGTTTCCAATAGGAATTATGTGCCTATAGATTTCATTGTTCTTGATATAGATTGCAATCCTTCATGTCCTATTATTCTTGGTAGACCTTTGCTTAGAACGATTGGTGCAATTATTGATGTGAAGGAAGGAAATATTAGATTCCAATTTCCGTTAAGGAAAGGCATGGAACACTTTCCTATAAAGAAAATCAAATTACCATATGAATCTATCATGAGAGCCCCTTATGGATTGCCTTCCAAAGATGGCAATACCTAGATTTATCTTGTATCATGCCTAGCTAGGGGCGTAAAACGATAGCGCTTGTTGGGAGACAACCCAACTTTATGTTTTTTGTTTTTGTTGCTGTTAGGGAGTAAATATTGCATCTAGCCTCTGATTAGATGTGTTTTCATGTTTTGTTTAGTGTTTGTGCCAAGTAGAACCTTTGGGAAGACTTGTGTGAAGTTTATGTGATCTTGCTGTGAAAAACAGAATCGTTAGCGCTGGCTAAAGTGGTCTTCAGATTTTACTGGAGCGTGATTTTTAGTTGATTCTTTTTGAAAATGATTGGTAGACAAATTCCTCAAATTTAACAATTTAGTTTGAATTTTTTGGAGTTCCAGAAGCAGGCGAAACCTGCAGATTACTACAGACTATTCTGTTTTTGACAGATTCTGTTTTTCGTGTGTTGTTTGCTTATTTCAATGCATATATGAGTAGTATTGGAGGATATGAACCATAGAGAAGTTGGAATACAGTAGGTTTAACACCAATATAAACAAAGAATTAATTCATTGCTGCACCTTAGAGTAGTAGTTTGATTTCTTATACTAACGGAGCTCACGAGAATTTTTGTGTAAGTTTTGTGCTGTGAAGTTTTCAAGTTTTGAGTATGGCTTTGATGGACTATGGAACAATGAGTAGCAAAGGCCTAAGCTTGGGGATGCCCATGGCACCCCAAGTAAATTCAAGATAATCAAAAGCCTAATCTTGGGGATGCCCCGGGAAGGCATCCCCTCTTTCGTCTTCATCCATCAGTAACTATACTTGGAGCTATATTTTTATTCGCAACATGATATGTGTTTTGCTTGGAGCGTCTTGTATAATTTGAGTCTTTGCTTGTTAGTTTGCCACAATCATCCTAGATGGACACACCTATTTGAGAGAGTTAAATATGGCCTAGAAATTGTTAGAACACTCTATGTGCTTCACTTTTATCTTTTGAGTTGAATAGTTTTTGCTCTAGTGCTTCACTTATATCTTTTAGAGCACGGTGGTGGTAATGTTTTGTAGAAATTGTTGAACTCTAATGATTCACTTATATCTATTTGAGAGTCTATTAAAACAGCATGGTAATGTGTTTAGGCTAAAGAAACTAGTCTTCACATGATAAACATCCAATGTCAATGTAGTAAAAAAATCACACTAAGTGCATTGAATATGATGAGATGTTGGATGCTTGATAATTGTTTTGAGATATGAGGATGGTGATATTGGAGTCACGCTAGTGGAGTTATTATGAAATTGAGAAATACTTGTGTTGAGGTTAGTGATTCCCGTATCATGCACGTATGGTTAACCGCTATGTGACGAAGTTAGAGCATGAGGTATTTGTAAAGTGTCAACGTTTGTGTGGAGGTCGGGGGCGCGCGATGGTTAACTCCTACCAATCTCCCCCCTAGGAGTATGCGTTGATTTCTTTGTTTTGATGACTCGTAGATTTTTTCAATAAGTATATGAGTTCTTATGACTAATGTTGAGTCCATGGATTATACGCACTCTCACCCTTCCACCATTGCTAGCCTCTCTTGTACCGCGCAACTTTCGCCGGTGCCATAAACCCACTATATATCCTTCCTCAAAACAACCACCATATTGTTCCTCAAAACAGCCACCATACCTACCTATCATGGCATTTCCATAGACATTTTGAGATATATTGCCATGCAACTTTCCACCGTTCCGTTTATGTGACACGCATCATATTGTCATATTGCCATGCATGATCATGTAGTTGACATCGTATTTGTGGCAAAGCCACCATGAATATCTTTTCATACATGTCACTCTTGTTTCATTGCACATACCGGTACACCGCCGGAGGCATTCATATAGAGTCATACTTTGTTGTTGTAGTATCGAGTAGTAATATCAAGTTGTAATGAAAGTGTGATTATCATCATTATTAGAGCATTGTCCCAAGGGAGGAAAGGCTAAATCTATAAAGCCCCTCCGCAAAAAAAAAGAAAAAAAGAAAAAAATAAAGGCCAAAGAAAAAAAGAAAGGCCCCAAAAAAAAGAGAAAAGAAAAGAAAAAGGGACAATTGCTACTATCTTTTTCCATACTTGTGCTTCAAAGTAGCACCATGTTCTTCATTATAGAGAGTCTCATGCTTAGTCACTTTCATATACTAGTGGGAATTTTCATTATAGAACTTGGCTTGTATATTCCAACGATGGGCTTCCTCAAATGCCCTAGGTCTTCGTGAGCAAGCAAGTTGGATGCACACCGACTAGTTTCTTTCGTTGAGCTTTCATTCATATTTAGCTCTAGTGCATCCGTTGCATGGCAATCCCTACTCACTCACATTGATATCTATTGATGGGCATCTCCATAGCCCGTTGATACGCCTAGTCGATGTGAGACTATCTCCCTCCTTTTTGTCTTCTCCACAACCACCTCTCCATTCCACCCATAGTGCTATGTCCATGGCTCACGCTCATGTATTGCGTGAAAGTTGAAAGGTTTGAAACGATAGAGTATGAAAACAAATGCTTGGCTGAAATCGGGGTTGTGTATGATATGAATATTTTTGTGTGATAACGAGGGAGCATAGCCAACACTATATGATTTTGTAGTGATAACTTTCTTTAGCCATAGTATTTTGAGAAGACATGATTGCTTTGCTAGTATTGCTTGAAGTATTGTTATTTCTTATGTCAATATAGAATTTTATCTTGAATCTTTCAGACCTAAACATTCATGCCACAATTAAGAAGAATTACATTGAAAAACTATATTGGTTAGCATTCCACATAAAAAATTCTTTCTTTATCATTTACCTACTCGAGGACGAGCAGGAATTAAGCTTGGGGATGCTTGATACGTCTCCAACGTATCTATAATTTTTGACTGTTCCATGCTATTATTTTTGAAGTCTTGGATGTTTAATGGGCTTTATCGTTCACTTTTATATCATTTTTGGGACTAACCTACTAACCCAAAGGCCCAGTCCAGATTGCTGTTTTTTTGCCTATTTCAGGGTTTTGTAGAAAAAGAATATCAAACGGAGTCCAAACGGAATGAAACCTTCGCGAGAGATATTTTTAGAGAAAATCACGCATGTGGAGATTGAGAACCACGTCAGGGGACAGAGGGCTGGCCCACAAGGGTGGGGGGCGCGCCCCCTGCCTCGTGGCTCCCTCGAGCGTCCCCCGGTGCCCTCCTTCTTCCTATATAAGTCTACGTACCCCAAAAATTCCGTGAACAGAGAGAAAACCCTAATTCCATCTCCTTACCTTCTGTTCCCGTGGAGATCCCATCTTGGAGCCTGTTCCGGAGCTCCACCGGAGGGGGATCCATCACGGAGGCTGATACGTCTCCAACGTATCTATAATTTTTGATTGTTCCATGCTATTATTTATGAAGTCTTGGATGTTTAATGGGCTTTATCATTTGCTTTTATATCATTTTTGGGACTAACCTACTGACCCAAAGGCCCAGTCCAGATTGCTGTTTTTTGCCTATTGCAGGGTTTTGCAGAAAAAGAATATCAAACGGAGTCCAAACGGAATGAAACCTTCGCGAGAGATATTTTTGGAGAAAATCACGCCCAGGAAGCTTGAGAACCACGTCAGAGGATCGAGGAGCCGCCCTCGAGGGTCGGGGGCGCGCCCCCCTTCCCAGGGCGCCCCCCGTGCCTCGAGGCCCCCTCGTGTGGCCCTCCGTGCGCTCCTTCTTCCTATATAAGTCCACGTACCCCAGAAACTCCATACACAGAGAGAAAACCCTAATTCCACCGCGGTAGCTTCTGTTCCTGTGAAGATCCCATCTTGGAGCCTGTTCCGGAGCTCTACCGGAGGGGGATCCATCATGGAGGCCTTCACCATCATCATCATCGCCCTCTCCATGAGTTGTGAGTAGTTTACCATAGACCTTCGGGTCCATAGCTAGTATCTAGATGGCTTATTCTCTCTCTCTGGACCTCAATACAAAGTTCTCCTCGGTCTTCGAGGAGATTGATAACCCTCAACCGTAAGGGATCGAGATAGTCTTCGCGGGTAAGAATAACCCAATTTATTGATTCGACACACGGGGAGCCAAATAGTATTTATAAGCTTTGACAGTTGAGTTGTCAATTCAACCGCACCTGAAATATACTTACTTGCAACAAAAGATAAATGGTAACAGTGATATGATAGTGATGATAGTGATAGTAAAAGTAAACAGCAAAAGTAAATAGTAAAGGTAAATGGCAAAAGTAGCAACTAGTGACAAGCAGGGTTTAAAACACTGTAGGCTAGGGAGATGGATGGTTGGGCGCTGCATGGATGAGATATATCATGATTCTAACTTGGGGCACGACACACGGAAAAGTAATGATCATCTAGGCAAATATCAAACATTAGGCATGTATCCCGTAGGTAGTTGTACGTGCTTACAATAAGAACTTGCACAACATCTTTTGTCCTACCATCCCGCTATGAACGGGGCCAAAAGGAACTTATGGAGATTAAGGTGCTCCTGTCAAAGAGCACCGGAACAAAGCAATGAACTCAATGGATACATGTAATCCTCAAACTACGGACCATCCCCTTTGGTGTCCCAAGCTTTCACTTTTGGGATCGCCGGTTCCGAACCGTAACAGGTGCAAACAACTCGTAGATAGGATCAAGAACACAAATATATTCATGCAAACACATATGGTTCAGATCTGAAATCATGGCACTCGGGCCCTAAGTGTCAAGCATTAAGAATAACAAGTTGAAGCAAAGATGATAAACACCATAGTAGATGATAGGCAACATGCCCCCAACGATCTGACAAACTATTACATGATCTAACTCATCCAATCCCTACCACCCCCTTCGCCTACAGCAGGGGATTACTCACACATGGAAGGAGAAGTCATGGAGGGATGATGGAGTGGTGATGATGATGAAGATGGCAACGATCTCCCCTCTCCGGAGGCCAATTCAGCCTCCAGATTAGCCCTCCCGGAGAAGAACAGAGGATGGCGGCGGCTCCGCGACGGAAAACTGCGAAAAGAACTTCTAATCTGGGGTTTTCTCGTCACGGGTAAAAATACGAGTCAAAGTAGGGCACCAGGAGGCGTGGGGCCCACCCAGGCAACCCCCCGGCACGGCCAGGGGCTGGGCCGCACCACCAGGGCGCCTGGGCCCCCCTGGTCCCCCTCTGGTCCCCCTTCTGGCTCCTGGTTCCTTCGGGTGCGTGGATTTTCTGTGATTTTTCGTGGATTTTTCTGAGATACCTAAAAATCCGTTTTCCTGCACACAATAAAACCATACAGGCAGCTCTGCAGAAAACAGCGTCAGTCCGGGTTAGTTTAGTTCAAATCATGCAAGAATGAGGTCAAAACAATATCAAAAGTGTTTGGAAAAGTAGATACGTTTGAGACGTATCAACTCCCCCAAGCTTAGCATATTGCTTGTCCTCAAGCAATTCAGTTCAACGAACTGGACGCGACAAAGAAAACTTTGACAAACTCTTTTGCTTCATTAGATGTATATAAGCATGTACTACAAAAAGAGTCTAGCAAGTATTGAAACACTACTATGAGGACAATGCAAGGAGCAATCCTTCTTTCAAGTGACCAGTCACAAATACTTAAAAGTAAACAATATATTACTGAAAATCAAGACAAGATCACATTGCTCATAGCTTGAGCATATTAGGGTGGTATCTCGCTAGCCTCCATGAGTGAAGCAAAACATAAATGCAGAAACTCCTCCAGAGTTTTAAAGGAGACTAGAACTAAGAATTTCGGAATAAATCATATCACAAGCATGCAGAAGACAATGTAATACTTTGGGACAATGCACATTACACTCAGAATGACAATTATGCTCTCCTAGTTGGTGCTTTGAAGAAAGAAGGTGGAGACTCTCGAACCGTGGCTTTTGTTGGCAAGGTTTAAAACCCGTGGTTGGAAACAAAAACTAAACATGTACCAGAGCTCTTGGTTTTAAAAAAACAGAGGTAAAAACGTTTTTGAGAGGTGCATATTTTGTCAACGAATGCTAGCAGATAACTCAATCACTTCTTGAGCTGGACAAGTCTCGAGGAACGGCTCCCGCATGAGGACGATCACATCCTCTTAATCTCCTTTGTTTATCACTGCCAAAGTTTTCTGATTTCTCATGAACAAAGCGTGAAGGAGGGTTTGTTTGTTGTATTATCTTTTTGAGCCGGGCGCACTCCATGCCAGTTCCTTCTCGTATTAAGGGTTTGCACATTAGACATGCAATCCAGGGGTGAAACTTGTCCAACTTAAAAAGATCATGAATTAACTACTACTTCCTCATGAGCTAAAACATAGGCATAACAAGAGAAATGCTTTTGATTAATTTCGAGGTGGTACACGAAAGTCTTCGTTAGGAATGGCAGGTAAATACCATGTATAGGAAGGTATGGTGGACTCATATGGCATAACAGGTTTTAAGGATTTTGGATGCACAAGCAGTCAGTCCGCTTAGTACAGGTGGAGGTTAGCAAAAGACTGGGAAGCGACCAACTAGAGAGCAATAACGGCCATAATCATGCAGAGCGACAAAGCAACATTGAATCAGGCATGAAAGTGATATAACTATTCTAAAACTCAAAGATCATCAAGGCAGAGTAGACTTTTTAGTCTTAAACATGTGTAAACATGTGCCAAGTCAATCCAAAAATTCTCTAAAGGGAAATACCACCTTAGTATACCGAACTATGAACAATGCAATGCATGTAGATCATTTCAATAACACATTATATACTCTAGTTATTCGAGACTAGCCACAAGGAAAGCATGAACCACTGAAGGAGCATTGTAAACATAGCACTATGTCGCTACAAGCTGGTCTCTAGATCATAAGTACAGGCATATGTACAAAAGTAGAAACAAGAAGAGTTCATACCGGTCTTCCTTGTTGCTTCCCTTCAGTCGATCTTCGTCATTACTGCTTGTCACTTGCACGACCGAACGTAGGAAATATAATTAAATGCCATCACGGACTCGAGCTGAACTCTGAAAACAAAGCAAACTAAAGAGAAAAGGGAATCTTTTTGGATTATTTTAAGGGTTGAACGAAAGCAAAAGAAAAAGAAAATCTTTTTGTTGTTTTTGCAAAGAGAGAAATAAAGAAGAACGAGCAAAAACTTCGAAAAGATCAAAGCGAATAAAACGGATAATACAATGGAAAAGTGAGAGGGGCACGTACTCCCCCAAGCTTAGGCTTTTGGCCTAAGTTGGTAGCAGCTACTGCCCCCAGGAGCCTCCTGCTCCGGGGGTATGGTGGTGAGACCAAGGGTCGTAGAAGGATGCTGGCGCGTATACCGAACTCCTCGGAGTCTCCCACGAGGAAGGGTCCGTACGCCAAGCAGAGGAAGACCCTTCACCAAACTCGGTGGCGGTATCTCCCTGAAAAGGTGGTAACTCACCGTGCTCCTCCTCGTCGGGCACAACCCCCTCCATGGGGTTATGAAACCGATGCTGGACCATGAACTCATCGAACTGGACAACATCAAAGGACCATCTGTTCCTGCGAGAAAAATCAGACAAAAGAGGTGCAGGTAGACGGATCTCGCGTTCCGCGGTAGTTCCGAAACGCAAGATATAAACAAGATTATCAAGCTCAGAAGCCATGGTAACAAACTTATGCCTTTTCATAGCAGCAAGATCAAAGCTTAAATAAGTAAAAGGATTATCATCAGGGTGTGGGGTGCCTCCAAGATGTTCTAAGATAAGTGTGGCATAAATGCCACCATATGAGTCCCCCTTGTTACCGTTCATAGCAAGGCGTCGAGCAATTAAGGCACCCAGATTATAATCAGACCTCCCTGAGAGGGCTGCTGCCAGGATAGCAATATCACTCTGCCGAAATGCTGCTCGTGTTGTCACGAGCTAACACCCCTCTAGCAACATAATATGCAAAATACCTGAGGTGAGGAAATAAGATGCTGGAGATCTTCGACCGATGAATATCCCTCGTACCCATGCTGCAGAGAGAGTTGATGACGGTTTTCAGCTCGGAGGGCTGAGTGGCCATCCTAGCCGTCCTCCCAACGTTTGGCACACCTATTATTTCACAAAACCTTCCCAAAGTCATGGTGATAAGATCATTGTAAATTTTAAACTCAATAGCACCTGAATCAGGATTATATCTAAAACTGTTAATGAAACTGGAGGTGAGTTTTTGATATTGAGTAACACGGCACGTGACGAACCGTGTCAAACCTGCATTAGCACAAAGATTATAAAACTCATCCTTGATTCCCGCAGCTTCAAGGAATTCATCACATGGAAACGTCATCGCACGTGCTGGACTTGTGTCTTCCAACAACTCCAGGGGCACATGATCTTCATTATAGCTCACCCTAGCAGTCGAGGGTGAAGCTGCGGCTCTAGTAACTCGATCGGAGTGTGCGGGCCTCCTCTTCTCAAGCCACCCTTTTGCCCTTCCTAACAAACTCATTTCTGAAATTTTTGGCAATTTACAAAAACGAGGATTAAAACAAGATGAGTTAAGGCAAACTACTCAACTCACTTGCCCAAGGCATAAAACTTGCATCAAAACTTGGAAAATAACTTTCTACACATGCATGCAAGCTCATCTATACAGCACCAAGAACTACTAAATACTCACAAATGAAGCCACCAATCAAAAATCTAATTGGAGGGGTGGAGGAGTCACATACCAGGGAGTATTTGTTCAAAATCTCAGCTCAAATGATGGGCTGTAGAGAGAGATCGAAGAATCGCCTCCAAGAACAGCAAGAACACAAGAACAAGTGCAGAACTCGCGTTTTTGGAGAAAAAGAGAGAGGGAGGAAGAATACATACCTGGAGGGCGGCCATGTGGGCCCCAGGCGCCCTGTGGGCGCGGCCAGGGGCTGGGCCGCGCCAGCTGGCCGCCTGGGCCACTGGTGGGTCCCCCTGGCTGGCCCTAGGTCCCTCTAGGTCTCTCCCGACGTGGAAATTTTTATTATAATTTTCCTGGAATTTTTCTGAAAACTTCACTGTTGAATTTTTTTCGAAGTTCAAAAAGCTGCGAAACTCTCTGAAAACTTGAAGCAGTTAGTAGTATTGTGAAGCTTCAAAACATAAATACTTGGTACAGCAAGTAGAACAAAAGCAAAGATGAATGAAGACATAACAAGCTCAACTTTTTATCTATATAAAACATGTTTACTAGTAAGGTTGATCAAGTCTTACCAACAAACAGGCGATATATAGAGCAAAAAGTCTCACCTCTTACGAAGTAATCACTGAACCTTTACCTTGATGGACATTGTCCCCACCATGATAGTTTTGTATTTGTGAGGCACATGTAGTGGACAATCCCATTCTCCAATCTTCACGGTCTCGATATTTTCTATAGAGTTGAGGCCATGCCTCCTGTCGATCTTCTTTGAAAAATATACCGTGTGTTCTTTATCATTCACATGGAAGGTAACCTTCCCTTTATTGCAATCAATAATAGCACCTGCGGTGTTAAGGAAAGGTCTACCAAGAATAATGGACATGCTCCCATCCTCGGGCATGTCAAGCACAACAAAATCAGTAAGAATCAAACAATTAGCAACTTCTACGGGAACATCCTCACAAATACCTATCGGAACAGCGGTTGACTTGTCAGCCATCTGAAGAGAGATATCTGTAGGAATTAGTTTTTCTAAACAAAGCCTCTCGTAAAGAGAGAGAGGCATAACACTCACTCCTGCTCCAAGATCACATAAAGCAGTTTTGACATAATTATTCATTATGGAGCAAGGAATGGTGGGTATACCTGGATCACCGAGCTTCTCAGGAATCTTGCCACTGAAAGAGTAGTTAGCAAGCATAGTAGATATTGCTTCATGAGGAACTTTTCTTTTATTAGTGACAATATCTTTCATATATTTTGAATAAGGAGGTAACTTAATAGCTTCAGTCAAAGGGATTTGAAGAAAAAGAGGTTTAATCCACTCACAGAACTTATTGTAATGCTCTTCTTCTTTAGATTTGATGGACTTACCTGGAAAGGGCATGGGTTTCTGCACCCATGGTTCTCTTTCCTTCCCATGTCTTCTTGCGATGAAGTCTTCTTTAGTGTACCTCTTACGTTTGTCAGGTGCTTCTTCTTCTGGAACTTCAGGCGGATCATTCTTCTCATTATCCTTACCTTCAGGTTCAGCACCGTCTTCAGTCTCAGCATCGGAGATAGATACACTATTGGGATCATCAGCTGGCTCTTCTTATGTTTCTTCTTCTTCTTTGGAGAGCCAACAATTTGCTACTATCTTTTTCCACACTTGTGCTTCAAAGTAGCACCATGTTCTTCATGATAGAGAGTCTCATGTTTAGTCACTTTCATATACTAGTGGGAATTTTTGTTATAGAACTTGGCTTGTATATTCCAACGATGGGCTTCCTCAAATGCCCTAGGTCTTCGTGAGCAAGCAAGTTGGATGCACACCCACTAGTTTCTTTTGTTGTGCGTTTCATTCATATTTAGCTCTAGTGCATCCGTTGCATGGCAATCCCTACTCACTCACATTGATATCTATTGATGGGCATCTCCATAGCCCGTTGGTACGCCTAGTTGATGTGAGACTATCTCCCTCATTTTTGTCTTCTCCACAACCACCTCTCTATTCCACATAGTGCTATGTCCATGGCTCACGCTCATGTATTGCGTGAAAGTTGAAAGGTTTGAAAAGATAGAGTATGAAAACAAATGCTTGGCTGAAATCGGGGTTGTGTATGATATGAATATTTTTGTGTGATAACGAGGGAGCATAGCCAACACTATATGATTTTGTAGGGATAACTTTCTTTAGCCATAGTATTTTGAGAAGACATGATTGCTTTGTTAGTATTGCTTGAAGTATTGTTATTTCTTATGTCAATATAGACTTTTATCTTGAATCTTTCAGATCTGAACATTCATGCCACAATTAAGAGAATTACATTGAAAAACTATATTGGTTAGCATTCCACATTATAAATTCTTTCTTTATCATTTACCTACTCAAGGACGAGCAGGAAATAAGCTTGGGGATGCTTGATACATCTCCAACGTATCTATAATTTTTGATTGTTCCATGCTATTATTTATGAAGTCTTGGATGTTTAATGGGCTTTATAATTCAATTTTATATCATTTTTGGGACTAACCAACTATCCCAAAGGCCTAGTCCAGATTGCTGTTTTTTGCCTATTTCAGGGTTTTGTAGAAAAAGAATATCAAACGGAGTCCAAACGGAATGAAACCTTCGCGAGAGATATTTTTGGAGAAAATAACGCTCAGGAAGCTTGAGAACCACGTCAAAGGATCGAGGAGGCGCCCTCGATGGTGGGGGGCACGCCCCCCTTCCCAGGTGATACGTCCAAAATGTATCTATAATTTCTGCTTGCTCCATGCTTCTTTTGTGTGATATTGCTATGATATTGATGCACTTCCATACACTTTTGATCATATTTGGACTAACCTATTAACTCAGTGCACCACAGTGCCAGTTCCTGTTTTCTGCTGTTTTTCTATTTCAGGTTTCCCCCATATTAAAAGTGCTCCAAAAATTCCAGGAAAAATACAGGAAAAATCAGCGTACAGGAAGCTTCGCGAAGAACCAAAGATGGGCCAGAGGGGAGCCAGGGGAGGCCCAGGCGGCCACCTAGCGCAGCCCCACCCCTGGCCGCGCCAGGGGGGCGCCTGGGGTCCCTGCTCCGCCTCTGGCTGCCCCCTTCGCATATATATCCCTCTCGCCCCGAAACCCTCGAGGAGAGAACCCTTTTTCGCGATCTCGCCTCTGTTCCGCCGCCACAGCGCTTCCAAGATCGGGAGCATCAGGAGAACTCTTCCCGGCACCCTGCCGGAGGGGAGAACCACCACCGGGAGCTTCTCCACCACCATGGACGCTTCCCGGATGAGTCGTGAGTAGTCCACCTTGGACCATGGGTCCATGATCAGTAGCTATGTGATGTTCTCCTCCCCTCTTTGCTCTTCATGGTTTAGACCTCGTGAGCTGCCCTACATGATCGAGGCACATATGTAATCTTTCTGCTGTTGCTTTGCTGAGTTTGCTGGGATTTGATGGATTATGACACTATGTTCAGATTATCTTTGAGTAATATATTTGATTCACCTCTTTTATATCTTTGTTCTTGAGTAATTCTTGCATGTTCTCCGTTGCTGTTTATTGCTTTGGCCAAGTAGTAGGTAGTAACTCCAAGAGGGAGCGTTATGCTTGATTGTGGGTTCATGCCCCCTGATGACTAGCTTGAGTGACAGAAGCATGAGTCTAGGGGTTGTGCTGTTGCCACAAGGGAGAAAACAACGGTGCTTGTACTTGCGGGTGCAAGGATTGTTTACTTTACGCAAAGTTCTTTTAATGCAGTTGTCTGTTGCTTTGAGTTTACACTTTGGGTGGGATTCACAACTTAATACCAGCGAGATGTTCTGGATAGATATCTCAAGGTGGATGACTAGTAGTAGATGCAGATGGATTTCGGTCTACTTGCCTGGCGTACCGCCCATGCTTTTGAGCCTCTACCTTTCTTTGCAGCATAGTTAGCATTGGTTTGCGCACATAATCCTGTCAATTGCCCAGCTGTAATTTGTTTACCTCGCTTTGCTGTTTTATCGTCTTTTGGGAGAGAGACATCACTAGTGAACATCATGGGACCCCGGTCCATATTACCACCGCTGATCACACCTTCTATTTACTTCCTGTTTTTATTTCCTAGTTGCAGTTATAGCTATCATTATTATCTCTTGTGTTTGATCCTTTGTAAACAACAAGGCCGGAGGGATTGACAACCTCTCTGTACTCGTTGGGAGCAAAGTTATCTATATCTGTGTGCAGGTCCCGTCAACCGCTAAGTTTCTGGTGCCGTTGACACCTACTTGTCGACCCTCGGAGTCTCACGGGATTCGATCCTTGGTATCTTTGCCAAGGGAAATTTGCCGCTACGCTACATCTCAACCTTCCACTTGGGGTAACCAACGAGGGGCAAGAAGCCATCAAGCAAGTTTCTGGCGCCGTTGCCGGGGACTCCACTCTTCAAGATAGGGGAGTTGCACGCTATCTTTTATCTTTGCTTTTTAGTCTTGTTAGTTTACCTTTCAGTTTTTGCTTCAATGTCCCTTACCAAAAATCACAAAAATAGTTATCTTGCTTGCTGCTGCTATGGGTTCCACCGAGAACACCAAGTTGTGTGACTTCACTAGTCATAACAACAATGACTTTATCTGCACGCCTATTGCTACACCTGCCACTTCAGCACCTTCTTATGAGATTAAACCTGCTTTGCTGAACCTAGTTATGAAAGATCAATTCTCCGGTGCTGGAGATGATGCTGCTTTGCACTTAAATAATTTTGTTGGGCTCTGTGATATGCATAAGTACAAATAAGTAGATGGTGATATTGTTAAGCTTAAGCTTTTTTCCTTTCTCCTTGAGAGGAGGAGCTAAAATCTGGTTTCAATCCTTGCCTAGGAATAGTATAGATTCTTGGGACAAGTGCAAGGATGCATTTATTGGGAAGTACTACCCCCCTGCTAAAATTATCCAATTAAGGAGTAACATAATGAATTTTAAACAATTGGATAATGAACACGTTGCCCAAGCTTGGGAACGCATGAAATCTCTTGTCAAGAACTGCCCTACTCATGGTTTGACTACTTGGATGGTTATCCAAACTTTTTATGCAGGCTTGAACTTTACCTCGTGGAACTTGTTAGATTCGGCCGCGGGAGGAACCTTTATGTCAACTACACTTGGTGCTGCCACGAAACTTTTCGACGAGATGATGACCAATTATTCCCAATGGCACACCGAACGCGCTCCAACAGGTAGGAAGGTAAACCCTGTCGAGGAGATTTCCTCCCTAAATGAAAAAGTTGACTTGATCATGTCTCTACTTTCCAAGCAATCTTCTATTGATCCTCATGATGTTCCTTTAAATTCTTTGATTGCTCAAGATCAAGTAGATGTGAACTTTATCTCTAGAAACAATTTCAATAATAATGCTTATAGGAGTAATTTTGGTAGCAACCCTAGACCGTTCCCCTCTAATTCCTATGGGAACAACAATGCTTATCCTAGCACCAAGAACTCCACTTCTGAACTAGAGATTATGCTTAACGACTGCATCACTACCCAAAAGGCCTTCAATAAGAGTGTAGAAGAAAAACTAGACAAACTAGATAATCTCTCTTCAAAGGTAGACAATTTAGCCCATGAGGTAGAGTTGCTTAAAATTAGAACTTCTCCTCTTGAGGAGAGGAAGACCACTCCTATGAATGTTATTCAAGTGCAAATTAATGAAAACATTAGGATGATGGCTAAACTTAAAGAGAGATGGGCTAGAGAAAAGGAGGAAGAAGATAGAATTAAGAGCCTTCCTACCCACCACACTGTTGCTACAATCCAAGTTGTTGAGGATATCCAAACTCTTAGCACCCAATGCACTCCTAGTCCCATTGGACCTATTAATGGTGATGCTATGACCTCAACCGTAGAAGAAGAAACTCCTATAACCATAGAAGCTACCAAACAAGTGAGTCTAAAGGACACCACTACCACTTTACTTGATAGTAGTGACCTTGATTTTGATAATTGCACCCTTTCTGAAGTTATTGGTTTTCTTCACAAGATGTCTAGAGATCCCCACACTAGCACACTTAATCTTGCCTTCACGGAGCATATCACTAATGCTCTTATCAAAGCTAGGGAGGAGAAGCTTAGGGTAGAAGCCTCCATACCTAGAAAGCTAGAAGATAGTTGGGATCCTATGATTAAAATTAAGTTGAATAACTTCTCTTGCTATGCTTTATGTGATGTTGGAGCTAGTACCTCCGTTATGCCCAAAAGAATGTATGATATGTTTGAATTGAAACCTTTTGATCCTTGTTCTTTTGGTGTTCGTCTTGTTGATTCTTCCGTAAAGAAACCTTTGGGGAAGATCGACGATGTTCTTATCATTGTCAATGACAATTATGTTCCCATTGATTTTACTATTATGGATATTGAATGTGAACCTTCATGTCCAATTATTTTGGGACGTCCTTTTCTTCGCACCGTTGGTGCTATCATTGACATGAAAGAGGGGAATATAAAATTCCAATTCCCTCTCAAGAAAGGGATGGAACACTTCCCTAGAAAGAAGATTAAGTTGCCTTTTGAGTCCGTTACACTGGCTAGCTATTCTCTTAATCTTGATAAAACTTAATCTTCTCTTTTTGCATCATGCCTAGCTTAAAGGCATAAAAGAAAGCGCTTTTGGGAGGCAGCCCACAACGAATTAGATTTTATTTTGCTTTTGTTGTGTCTTGATGTTTGTTACTACAGTAGCATCATCATTGTATCTTTTCTTTTCAGCTTTGTGCCAAGTTTAGCCTCCGATTGCAAGAAAGTTCAAAAGTTGTGACGTGCTGTCCAAAAAACAGATTCTGTCCTTGGACAGGAAAATTCGAATAAAATCACCAGGTCATCTTTTTGATCTGATTTTTTTTGACAGCGTGCTCTATACAATTGTTTTTCGAGCGTCTGTTCTGAGTTTTTTGATTTGAGTTGCAGAAGTGCCCCGAAAAAATTATGTACTTCCCGCTGGTCTGTTTTTTCACAGATTCTGTCCTGTTTTGCCTTTTCTTCGTTTTGCAAACCTTGAGCTTGCTTTTTATTTGCAAAAACCTTTTGGCAATCTTGAGAAACAGTAGCTCTTCAAGATTATCTTTATTTCCAGTAGGGAAAAATTATTTTATTGTGGGTACTGACCTCACTAATCAGATTATGATGAGTTATGTATGAAGGGAGTTTTCAAGTCTGCGAGGGAAGATGATAAAAGAAGATTCAGGAGGGTCAAACGCTCAAGCTTGGGGATGCCCCCGTGCACCCCCAAGAAATATTCAAGAAGACTCAAGCGTCTAAGCTTGGGGATGCCCCCATGCATCCCCTTCTCCATCAACAATTATCAGTTCGTCTTTCGTTCCACTATAATATCACTTCATGCGTTATGTGCTATGCTTGGAGCGTCTTGCTCTTAGTTTCTTTTTTTAGTTTTATTTAGCTTTGCTTGCTGTTCATAACAAGTTAGAACCCAGCTTTCTTTGTGTGGGAGAGAAACACGCTCCACTTCAACCTAGAACACAACATAGGATTTTCATGCTTATCTTTGCTGTGTGTGTTCTTTGTCTTTCCATAGCTACTGTCATGTTTAGCTCTTAGTTTTCATGCTTTTCTTTTTAAAGAGCTTTTGTTTAGTTGGTTGCTGAACTCTCTTGAGTTTTTACGTTTATCTTGTTAAGAGAGTTTGCCTGTTGCACTGAGTTGTGTGTCTTAACTTAAAGTAGGTAACTGAGGTTGCTATTTAATTTTAGTAGTAACTTGCAATAGTTTTGAGGTATTGCCATGAGTAATGTCTGAACTTTTGGTGTCAAGAGCTTTAGCCTATTAGTGATAGATGTCGTATTTTGGGCAATCCGTGTTTATTTTCGAAAACCTACAAAATAGTTGAGAACTTTAGCTACTAGATGGATCACTAATCTTTGGAGGGATCGAATATTAGAGTACACTCACGTACCATGAGTCGAGGATGCGCAAGGATAACCAAACCCCCATACACTCCTCCTCGGGGTACTTGTCTCTTTGTGAACCTCCTAATTAGATTGAGAGTTACCGATAATAAGTGCATGAGTTCTTCGGACTAATGTGAGTATTCGAAAGTTGACACTTCCACCTAGCCATATTTTTCTAGCCTCTTCGGTACCGTGCATTGCCCTTTCTCACCTCGAGAGTTGGCGCATACTTCGCCGGTGCATCCAAATCCTTGGCACGATACGCTCTGTCATCATAAGCCTCATTATATCCTTCCTCAAAACAGCCACCATACCTACCTATCAAGGCATTTCCATAGCCTTTCCGAGATACATTGCCATGCAACATCCATCTTCTCATGACTTGATCTTCATGTCATACATGCTTTTTGCTTGATCGATGAGCCGCATGCTAGTTGGGCCTTGCCCTAATCATTGCTACATGACGCGCTAGTATCATTGCATATCCTGCTACACTGGCAGAGGCATACATTTGCATACATCATGATAGTTTCATTTTCTTTATGTTGTGTACTTTTGTAAAGTGTGAAAGATCTTCTATACTTCTTGTAATATATAGAGTGTTGCCCCTAAAGTGAGGAAAAGATCCCAAAGAGGACAAAATCAAAAGATCCAAAGAGGACAAATGAGAGTTATATAGAAAGAGCCATTGAGGCCACAAAAAAAAATAAAAAAAGAGAAAAAAGAGAAAAAGAAATAAAAAGAGAGAAGGGGGCACACTACTATTCCTTTTGAGAGATCCACACTCGTACTCCATCTTATACCTTGTACTCCATAGAGATTATCATTCATGCATATAGCTATGTGGGGACCTTCACACTATAGAACTTGGCTTGTATATTCTAATGATGAGCCTCCTCAAAAGAGCTCTAGGTCTTCTTGAGCGAGCAAGTTGGATGCACCCCCACTAGTTCCATTGGAGAGCTTACCTTAGCTCATATGTGCATCCGTTGCATGGCAATCCCTACTCCTCACATCATATCTATCATTTGGCTTTCTCTCGCCTATGATTGTCCTCATTGATGTGAGCCTTTCACACCTTTTTTGTCTTCCCCCTTCATCATTTTTCTCTCTTTGCCATCCTAAGTGTCAACTTTCTTGCTTACGCTCATCCATTGCATGAGTGCTCAAAATATCGAAAGGGAGTGGATCATTTTGACTTGTACCTGGCTAGTGGTCTGGGGATGAGTCAAGATAACATTCCAAAGAAGACCAAGTGTGAAACTTTAGTAGATTAAGTTCTCAACAATACAAAACTATGTTTTACTCTCTCGTATATCCCTATCCCCTTTCTTGCACGCAAACACCATTTGGAGACATTCGAGTCACGGACAGCGAGAGCTCTTGCACCTTTATGTTCTTATGTTGATTGTTACAATGCTAATATAGACTCTTGCTTGTTATGACTTGAATTGAATTACATGCCTTGATTGCTTTACTTAAAAAGTTCTTATATGGTTGGTAGCATGTCACCACAGAAATTATGCTTGTTATCATTTACCTACTCGAGGACGAGCAGGAATTAAGCTTGGGGATGTTGATACGTCCAAAACGTATCTATAATTTCTGCTTGCTCCATGCTTCTTTTGTGTGATATTGCTATGATATTGATGCACTTCCATACACTTTTGATCATATTTGGACTAACCTATTAACTCAGTGCACCATAGTGCCAATTCCTGTTTTCTGCTGTTTTTCTATTTCAGGTTTCCCCCATATTAAAAGTGCTCCAAAAATTCCAGGAAAAATACAGGAAAAATCAGCGTACAGGAAGCTTCGCGAAGAACCAAAGATGGGCCAGAGGGGAGCCAGGGGAGGCCCAGGCGGCCACCTGGCGCGGCCCCACCCCTGGCCGCGCCAGGGGGCGCCTGGGGCCCCTGCTCCGCCTCTGGCTGCCCCCCTTCGCATATATATCCCTCTCGTCCCGAAACCCTCAAGGAGAGAACCCTTTTTCGCGATCTCGCCTCTGTTCCGCCGCCGCAGCGCTTCCAAGATCGGGAGCATCAGGAGAACTCTTCCCGGCACCCTGCCAGAGGGGAGAACCACCACCGGGAGCTTCTCCACCACCATGGACGCTTCCCGGATGAGTCGTGAGTAGTCCACCTTGGACCATGGGTCCATGATCAGTAGCTATGTGATGTTCTCCTCCCCTCTTTGCTCTTCATGGTTTAGACCTCATGAGCTGCCCTACATGATCGAGGCACATATGTAATCTTTCTGCTGTTGCTTTGCTGAGTTTGCTGGGATATGATGGATTATGAGACTATGTTCAGATTGTGTTTGAGTAATATATTTGATTCACCTCTTTTATATCTTTGTTCTGGAGTAATTCTTGCATGTTCTCCGTTGCTGTTTATTGCTTTGGCCAAGTAGTAGGTAGTAACTCCAAGAGGGAGCGTTATGCTTGATTGTGGGTTCATGCCCCCTGATGACTAGCTTGAGTGACAGAAGCATGAGTCTAGGGGATGTGCTGTTGCCACAAGGGAGAAAACAACGGTGCTTGTACTTGCGGGTGCAAGGATTGTTCACTTTACGCAAAGTTCTTTTAATGCAGTTGTCTGTTGCTTTGAGTTTACACTTTGGGTGGGATTCACAACTTAATACCAGCGAGATGTTCTGGATAGATATCTCAAGGTGGATGATTAGTAGTAGATGCAGATGGATTTCGGTCTACTTGCCTTGGCGTACCGCCCATGCTTTTGAGCCTCTACCTTTCTTTGCAGCATAGTTAGCATTGGTTTGCGCACATAATCCTGTCAATTGCCCAGCTGTAATTTGTTTACCTCGCTTTGCTGTTTTATCGTCTTTTGGGAGAGAGACATCACTAGTGAACATCATGGGACCCCGGTCCATATTACCACCGCTGATCACACCTTCTATTTACTTCCTGTTTTTATTTCCTAGTTGCAGTCATAGCTATCATTATTATCTCTTGTGTTTGATCCTTTGTAAACAACAAGGCCGGAGGGATTGACAACCTCTCTGTACTCGTTGGGAGCAAAGTTATCTGTATCTGTGTGCAGGTCCCGTCAACCGCTAAGTTTCTGGCGCCGTTGACACCTACTTGTCGACCCTCGGAGTCTCACGGGATTCGATCCTTGGTATCTTTGCCAAGGGAAATTTGCCGCTACGCTACATCTCAACCTTCCACTTGGGGTAACCAACGAGGGGCGAGAATCCATCACCAGGGCGCGCCCCCTGCCTCGAGGCCCCCTCGTGTGGCCCCCGGTGCCCTCCTTCTTCCTATATAAGTCCACGTACCCCAGAAACTCCATACACAGAGAGAAAACCCTAATTCCACCGCTGTAGCTTCTGTTCCCGTGGAGATCCCATCTTGGAGCCTGTTCCGGAGCTCTACCGGAGGGGGATCCATCACGGAGGCCTTCACCATCATCATCATCGCCCTCACCATTAGTTGTGAGTAGTTTACCACAGACCTTCGGGTCCATGTCTAGTATCTAGATGGCTTCTTCTCTCTCTCTGGATCTCAATACAAAGTTCTCCTCGGTCTTCGAGGAGATCTATTCGATGTAATCTCTTTTTGCGGTGTGATGGTCGAGATCCGATGAATTGTGAGTTTATGATCAAGGTTATCTATGAAAGATATTTGGTTCTTCTCTGGACTTTTTATGTGTGCTCATAATATCCTTGCAAGTCTCTTCGAATTATTGGTTTGGTTTGGCCTACTAGATCTATAGTTCTTGCAATGGGAGAAGTGCTTGGCTTTGGGTTCAATCTTGCGGTGTCCTTTCCCAGTGATAGTAGGGGCAGCAAGGCACGTATTGTATTGTTGCTATCGAGGATAAAAATATGGGGTTTACATCATATTGCTTGAGTTTATCCCTCTACATCATGTCATCTTGCTTAAGGCGTTACTCTGTTCGTATGAACTCAATACACTAGATGCATGCTGGATAGCGGTCGATGTGTGGAGTAATAGTAGTAGATGTAGGCAGGAGTCGGTCTACTTGTCTCGGACATGATGCCTATATACAATGATCATGCCTAGATAGTCTCATAATTATTCGTTTTTTTATCAATTGCTCGACAGTAATTTGTTTACCCGTCGTAGAATATCGCTATCATGAGAGAAGCCGCTAGACAAAACTATGCCCCCCGGGTCTATTCTCAACATATCAATCTACATCTACTTTACTTTTACCGGTTTTATTTTTTGTTCTTATAAACTAAAAATATCAAAACTATAAAGTATCATCTTTATCAGATCTCACTTTCGTAAGTGACCGTAAAGGGATTGAAAACCCCTTATCGCGTTGGCTGCGAAGTTCTTATTTGTTTGTGCAGGTGCGAGGGACTCGCGCGTGGTCTCCTACTGGATTGATACTTGGTTCTCAAAAACCGAGGGAAATACTTACGCTACTGTGCTGCATCTCCCTTTCCTCTTCGAGGGAATACAACGCAAACTCAAGAGGTAGCAGTGTGCAAGTGTTGAACAAGATCATCCATTTGTGTCCAAGATTAGTGCTTTGTTATACTATGTTGATGTGTGGTATGCTTTGATGGATTTGGTAGTGCTGTCTTGAACAAGATCATCCATGTGTGTATTTGTTACTGCTAGTTGTATTATCCATGTGTAGTGTCTTGTGGTGTTGATCACGCTTACGTTTGTAGGACATGGCCACACAAATGCAAGAGATTAGTCAGGCCCTCATGCTGTCCGAGAGCTAGTTCCCGCCGTCCAACATCGAGGACTCGCAGCCTCTTAAGGAACATATGCCTCTTGATTCAGAGGTATTCGAGGTGCCGCCTACGGTTCCTGCATTTGTGCTGGCTCTGCCTAGTGTTGTTGTTCATGCTGCTGCTCAAAAGGTAGCAGCAAAGGAAAACAAGAAATGGTAATCATTCCTTTCCAATTTTCTGCTTAACAGGATGTGTGAGATCATATCTAGTAGGGTTAGGACTGACAAGGGATTCAAGGAGGTGCACTTGAACCTTGTTGCAAAGCAGGTGTTCGACTTCTGTGGACATGAGGTCACCTCGACCCAGGTGTACAACCACATAAGGAAGTGGAGAGCTAGGTGGATCACCGCATCCAAGCTCACAGACCTCGGCAGTGCTTCATGGGATGAGAACACCTGCTCGATTCTTTTGGAGGCAGAGCACTACCAAGGCCACGTCGCGGTTAGCTCATAAACCATGCCATTCTAATAGACCATCATTTCAAGCCTATGAACCATTGTCATACTAACTAACCTACCTGCTAAAGGAAATATGCCCTAGAGGCAATAATAAAGATGTTATTTGTATTTCCTTATATCATGATAAATGACTTTTATTGATGCTAGAATTGTATTAACCGAAAACTTAGTACATGTGTGAATACATTGACAAAACAGAGTGTCCCTAGTGTGCCTCTACTAGACTAGCTCATTGATCAAAGATGGTTATGTTTCCTAGCCATAGACATGAGTTGTCATTTGATCAACGGGATCACATCATTAGGAGAATGATGTGATGGACAAGACCCATCCGTTAGCTTAGCACTATGATCGTTTAGTTTTACTGCTATTGCTTTCTTCATGACTTATACATGTTCCTACGACTATGAGATTATGCAACTCCCGAATACCGGAGGAACACCTTGTGTGCTATCAAACATCACAACGTAACTGGGTGATTATAAATATGCTCTACAGGTGTCTCCGAAGGTGTTCTTGGTGTTGGTATAGATCAAGAATATGATTTGTCACTCCGAGTGTCGGAGAGGTATCTCTGGGCCCTCTCGGTGATACACATCATAATAAGCCTTGCAAGTAAACGACTAATGAGTTAGTCACGAGATGATGTATTACAGAACGAGTAAAGAGACTTGACGTTAACGAGATTGAACTATGTATTGAGATACCGATGATCGAATCTCGGGCAAGTAACATACCGATGACAAAGGGAACAACGTATGTTGTTATGCGATCTGATCGATAAAGATCTTCGTAGAATATGTAGGAGCCAATATGAGCATCCATGTTCCTCTATTGGTTATTGACCGGAGATGAGTCTCGGTCATGTCTACATAGTTCTCGAACCCGTAGGGTCCGCACGCTTAACGTTTGATGACGATCGGTAGTATGAGTTCATGAGTTTTGATGTACCGAAGGTAGTTCAGAGTCCCGGATGAGATCACGGACATGACGAGGAGTCTCGGAATGTCCGACACTTAAAGATTTATATATTGGACGACTATATTCGGACATCGGAAGTGTTCCGGGTGTTATCGGGTAAAACCGGAGTGCCAGAGAGGGTTACCGGACCTCCCCCCTCCCCACGAGGGAGTATGGGCCATAGTGGGCCATTGAGGGAAAGAGAGGGGTAGCCCATAGGGCTGGACACCCCCTAGGGTTCCTATCTGTACTAGGAAAAGGGGGGAGGTGCCCCCTCTCCTTTCCTTCTCCTCTCCCCTTTCCTTTCCTACTCCTAGTAGGAATAGGAAAAGGGGGTTCCTATTCGTACTGGGAGTAGGAATCCTACTCTGTGGCACGCCCCCTTGGCCAGCCGCACCTCCCCCCTTGCTCCTTTATATACGGGGGCAGGGGGCACCCAAAGACACATAAGAAACATTATTCTAGCCGTGTGCGGTGCCCCCCTCCACAGAAACACACCTCGGTCATACTGTTGCAGTGCTTAGGCGAAGCCCTGCGCCGGTAGCTTCATCATCTCCGTCACTACGCCGTCGTGCTGACGAAACTCTCCCGTGAAGCTCAACTGGATCAAGAGCTCGTGGGACGTCATCAAGATGAACGTGTGCTGAACGCGGAGGTGCCGTACGTTCGGTGCTTGATCGGTTGGATCGCGAAGATGTTCGACTACATCAACCGCGTCACTAAACGCTTCCGTTTTCGGTCTATGAGGGTACGTAGATACACTCTTCCCTCTCGTTGCTATGCATCTAGTAGATAGTATTGGAAATATGCCCTAGAGGTAATAATAAAATGGTTATTATTATATATTTCCTTGTCCATGATAATTGTCTATTGTTCATGCTTCAACTGTATTATTCGGAAACAGTAATGCATGTGTGAATACATAGACCACAACATGTCCCTAGTGAGCCTCTAGTTGACTAGGTCGTTGATCAATATATGGTTACGGTTTCCTGACCATGGACATTGGATGTCATTGATAACGGGATCACATCATTAGGAGAATGATGTGATGGACAAGACCCAATCCTAAGCCTAGCACAAGATCGTGTAGTTTGTATGCTAAAGCTTTTCCAATGTCAAGTATCTGTTCCTTAGACCATGAGGTTGTACAACTCCTGGATACTGTAGGAATACTTTGGGTGTGCCAAACGTCACAACGTAACTGGGTGCCTATAAAGGTACACTATGGGTATCCCCGAAAACATCTGTTGGGTTGGCACGAACCGAGACTGGGATTTGTCATTCCGTATGACGGAGAGGTATCTCTGGGCCCACTCGGTAAGACATCATCGTAATGAGCTCAATGTGACTAAGGGGTTGGTCATGGGATGATGTGTTACGGAACGAGTAAAGAGACTTGCCGTAACGAGATTGAACAAGGTATCGGTATACCGATGATTGAATCTCGGGCAAGTACTATACCGGTAGACAAAGAGAATTGTATACGGGTTTGATTGAATCCCCGACATCGTGGTTCATCTGATGAGATCATCGTGGAACATGTGGGAGCCAATATGGGTATCCAGATCCCTCTATTGGTTATTGGTCGGAGAGGTATCTCGATCATGTCTGCATGGTTCCCGAACCCATAGGGTCTACACACTTAAGGTTCGGTGACACTAGAGTTGTTATGGGAATAGTATGTGGTTACCGAAGGTTGTTCGGAGTCCTGATACGTCCAAAACGTATCTATAATTTCTGCTTGCTCCATGCCACTTTTGGGTGATATTGCTATGATATTCATACACTTCCATACACTTTTGATCATATTTGGACTAACTTACTAATCCAGTGCACCCCAGTGCCAGTTTCTGTTTTCGGCTGATTTTGTATTTCAGGTTTTCACGTTACGAGAACTGCCAGGAAAATCCAGAAAAATTATATAAAAAATCAGCGTTCCGGAAACTACCGTGTGTCCGAAGGACAGCCGGGG
>LR738711.1:721111735-721190883 GCA_902687465.1 Secale cereale | reverse complement strand
GGGGGGGGGGGGGCGCCTGGGCCCCCCGAAGCTTCCCCGATGCCCCCCTTTGGCATATATTTAAAGCGTCCTCCGAAACCCTCAGAACAGGAGCTCTTTTCGCGATCCCATCTCTGTTCCGCCGCCGCCGCCGCTTCCAAGATCGGGAGCACCAGGAGAACTCTTCCCGGCACCCTGCCGGAGGGGAGGATCACCACCGGGAGCTTCTCCACCACCATGGACGCCTCCCGGATGACTCGTGAGTAGTCTCCCTTGGACCATGAGTCCATTACCAGTAGCTATGTGATGTTCTCCTCCCGTTCTTGTGCTTCACTAATTAGTCCTCGTGAGCTGCCCTACATGATCGAGGCACATATGTAATCCTTATGCTGTTGCTATGTTGAGTTTGCTGGGATCCGCTGGATTATGAGATTATGTTCAGATTGATCTTGAGTAATATATTTGATCTACCTCTTTTATATTTATGTTCATAAGTAATTCTTGCATGTTCTCCGTTGTTATTTATTTCTTTGGCCAAGTAGTAGGTAGTGACTCCAAGAGGGAACGTTATGCTTGATTGTGGGTTCATGCCCCTCGATGACTAGCTTGAGTGACAGAAACATGAGTCTAGGGGATGTGCTGTTGCCACAAGGGGGAAAACAACGGTGCTTGTGCCCGCGGGTGCAAGGATTGTTTACTTTACGCAAAGTTCTTTTAATGCAGTTCTCTGTTGCATTGAGTTTACACTATGGGAGGGACTCGTAACTTAATACCAGCGAGATGTTCTGGATAGATATCTCAAGGTGGATGATTAGTAGTAGATATTGATGGATTTCAGTCTACTTACTTTGGCGTACCGCCCATGCTTTGAACCTCAACCTTTCTTGCAATGTAGTCAGCATTGGTTTGCGTTCGTGGTCCTGTCAATTGCCCAGCTGTAATTCGTTTACCTCACATAGCTGTTTTATCGTCTTTTGGGAGAGAGACATCACTAGTGAACATCATGAGACTCCGGTCCATATTACCATTATTGATCACATCTGCTATTTACTTTTCGTTATTATTTACTATTGCAAACACTATCTATCACTACTATCATTTGCTTTTAATCCTTTGTGAACTACAAGGCCGGAGGGATTGACAACCTCTCTGTACTCGTTGGGAGCAAAGTTATTTGTATCTGTGTGCAGGTCCACGTTGACTGCTAATATCTGGCGCCGTAGCAGTTGACACCTACTTGTTGAACCTAGGAGTCTCTGGGGATTCGATCCTTGGCATCTTTGCTAAGGGAAAAACTTCCACAACACTGCATCTTACACCTTCCACTTGGGGTAACCAACGAGGGGTTCGAGGCCCATCAAGTCCCGGATGAGATCCCGGACATGACGAGGAACTCCGGAATGGTCCGGAGGCGAAGATCGATATATTTGACGAAGGGTATTGGAGTCCGGAATTGTTCCGGAGGTAGCGGGTGACGACCAGCGTGTCCGAAAGTGGTTTCGGAGGCCCCGGCAAGCGTTGGGGCGCCTTATGGGACAAGGGGAGGGGGCACATCAGACCACTAAGGGTCTGAGCGCCCCTCCCACCCCATCTCACGTAACTTGGAGAGGTGGGGGCGCCTCCCCTAGGGCAGCCGCCCCCCCCGGCTTGGGGGGCAAGTTTCCTAGGGGTGGGGGCGCCCAAACCCATCCAGGGTTTCCCCTTAGGCCGCCGCCCCTCCCCTAGGGAAACCCTAGGGCACCTCCTCCTCCCCCTCCCCCTATATATAGCGAGGGAGAGAGAGGGCAGCCGCACCCCTTCCCTGGCGCAGCCCTCTTCCCCTCCCAATTCCTCCTCTTCCTCCGTAGAGCTTGGCGAAGCCCTGCCGGAGAACTGCAAGCTCCACCACCACGCCGTCGTGCTGCCAGAGCTCTTCCCCAACTTCTCCTCCCCCCTTGCTGGAACAAGATGGAGGAGACGTCCCCGGGCTGTACGTGTGTTGAACGCGGAGGCGGCATTGTTCGGCGCTTAGATCGGAATCGACCGCGATCTGAATCGCTGCGATACGACTCCACCAATCGCGTTTTTGTAACGCTTCCGCATCGCGATCTTCAAAGGTATGAAGATGCACTCCCCTCCCGTTGCTAGTAAACTCCATAGATGGATCTTGGTGATACGTAGGAATTTTTATGATTTTCTGCAACAATCCCCAACAGTGGCATCATGAGCTAGGTCTATGCATAGGTACTATGCACGAGTAGAACACAAGATTGTTGTGGGCGTAGATCATGTTAATTTACTTGCCTCTACTAGTCTTATCTTGATTTGGTTGCATCGTGGGATGAAGCGGTCCGGACCGACCTTACACGTACGCTTACGTGCGACAGGTTCCACCGACTGACATGCACTAGTTGCATAAGGTGGCTAGCGGGTGTCTGTCTCTCCCACTTTAGTCGGATCGGATTCGATGAAAAGGGTCCTTATGAAGGGTAAATAGAAATTGGCATATCACGTTGTGGTTTTGGCGTAGGTAAGAAACGTTCTTGCTAGAAACCTATAGCAGCCACGTAAAAACTTGCAACAACAATTAGAGGATGTCTAACTTGTTCTTGCAGCATGTGTCGTGTGATGTGATATGGCCAAAAGGATGTGATGAATGATATATATGTGATGTATGAGATTGATCATGTCCTTGTAATAGGGATCACGACTTGCATGTCGATGAGTATGACAACCGGCAGGAGCCATAGGAGTTGTCTTTATTTTATTGTATGACCCGCGTGTCATTGAAAATGCCATGTAATTACTTTACTTTATTGCTAACCGTTAGTCATAGTAGTAGAAGTAACGCTTGGCGAGACAACTTCATGAAGACACGATGATGGAGATCATGATGATGGAGATCATGGTGTCATGCCGGTGACAATGATGATCATGGAGCCCCCAAGATGAAGATCAAAAGGAGCAAAATGATATTGGCCATATCATGTCACTATTTGATTGCATGTGATGTTTATCATGTTTTATATCTTATTTGCTTAGAACAATGGTAGCATAAATAAGATGATCTCTCACTAAAATTTCAAGAATTGTGTTCCCCCCTAACTGTGCACCCCCTAACTGTGCACCGTTGCTAAGGTTCGTTGTTCCGAAGCACCACGTGATGATCAGGTGTGATAGGTCCTAACGTTCGCATACAACGGGTGTAAGCCAGATTTACACACGCAATACACTTAGGGATGACTTGACGAGCCTAGCATGTGCAGACATGGCCTTGGAACACGGAAGACCGAAATGTCGAACATGAGTCGTATAGAAGATACGATCAACATTAAGTTGTTCACCGTTGATGACTAGTCCGTCTCACGTGATGATCGGACACGGCCTAGTCGATTCGGATCATGTATCACTTAGATGACTAGAGAGATGTCTATCTGAGTTGGAGTTCATTAAATTTGTTTAAATGAACTTAATTATCATGAACATAATCTAAAATCTTTACAATATGTCTTGTAGATCCAATGGCCCACGCTAATGTTGCCCTCAACTTCAACGCGTTCCTAGAGAAAACCAAGCTGAAAGACGATGGTAGCAAGTACACGGATTGGGTCCGTAACATGAGGATCATCCTCATAGCTGCCAACAAAGCATATGTCCTTGAAGCACCGCTAGGTGATGCACCCGTTTTCCCAGCAACTCAAGATGTTATGAACGCCTGGCAGTCGTGTAGTGATGATTACTCCCTGGTTCAGTGCGGCATGCTTTACAGCTTAGAATCGGGGCTCCAAAAGCATTTTGAGCAGGACGGAGCATATGAGATGTTCCAAGAGCTGAAAATGGTTTCCCAAGCTCATGCCCGAGTCGAGAGATATGAGGTCTCCGATAAGTTCTACAGTTGTAAGATGGAGGAGAATAGTTCTGTCAGCGAACATATACTCAAAATGTCTGGATTGCACAACCGCTTGTCTCAGCTCGGAATTAATCTCCCAGATGACGCGGTCGTTGACCGAATCCTTCAGTCGCTCCCACCAAGCTACAAGAGCTTTGTGATGAACTTAAAAATGCAAGGGATGGAGAAGTCCATTCCCGAGGTATATTCAATGCTGAAATCAGCAGAGGTGGAGATCAAAAAGGAACATCAAGTGTTGATGGTGAATAAAACCACTAAGTTCAAGAAAGGCAAGGGTAAGAAGAACTTCAAGAAGGACGGCAAAGGAGTTGCCGCGCCCGGTAAGCCAGTTGCTGGGAAGAGGCCAAAGAATGGACCCAAGCCTGAGAATGAGTGCTTTTATTGCAAGGGAACGGGTCACTGGAAGCGGAACTGCCCCAAATACTTAGCAGATAAGAAGGCCGGCAACGTCAAAGGTATATGTGATATACATGTTATTGATGTGTACCTTACCAGCGCTCGTAGTAGCTCCTGGGTATTTGATACCGGTGCAGTTGCTCACATTTGTAACTCAAAGCAGGAGCTGCGGAATAAGCGGAGACTGGCGAAGGACGAGGTGACGATGCGCGTCGGGAATGGTTCCAAGGTCGATGTGATCGCCGTCGGCACGCTACCTCTGCATCTACCTTCGGAATTAGTTTTAAACCTCAATAATTGTTATTTAGTACCAGATTTGAGCATGAACATTGTATCTGGATCTCGTTTAATGCGAGATGGCTACTCATTTAAATCTGAGAATAATGGTTGTTCTATTTATATGAGAGAAATGTTTTATGGTCATGCCTCGCTGGTCAATGGTTTATTCTTATTGAATCTCGAATGTGATGTTACACATATTCATAGTATGAATGCCAAAAGATGTAAGGTTGATAATGATAGTCCCACATACTTGTGGTACTGCCGCCTTGGTCATATTGGTGTCAAACTTATGAAGAAGCTCCATGCAGATGGACTTTTGGAGTCTCTTGATTATGAATCATTTGACACGTATGAACCATGCCTCTTGGGAAAGATGACCAAGACTCCGTTCTCCGGAACAATGGAGCGAGCAACCAACTTGTTGGGAATCATACATACTAATGTGTGCGGTCCAATGAGTGTTGAAGCTCGCGGTGGCTATCATTATGTTCTCACCCTCACTGATGACTTAAGTAGATATGGGTATTTCTACTTGATGAAACACAAGTCTGAGACCTTTGAAAAGTTCAAGGAATTTTAGAACGAGGTTGAGAATCAACATGACAGAAAAATAAAGTTCTTACGATCAGATCGTGGAGGAGAATATTTAAGTCACAAATTTGGCACGCACCTAAGGAAATGTGGAATTGTTTCACAATTGACACCGCCTGGAACACCTCAACGTAATGGTGTATCTGAACGCCGTAATCGTACTCTATTGGACATGGTGCGATCTATGATGTCTCTTACCGACTTACCGCTATCATTTTGGGGTTATGCTTTAGAGACTACCACGTTCACTTTAAATAGGGCATCGTCTAAATCCGTTGAGATGACACCGTATGAACTATGGTTTGGGAAGAAACCTAAGTTGTCGTTTCTAAAAGTTTGGGGATGCGATGCTTATGTCAAGAAACTTCAACCTGAAAAGCTCGAACCCAAATCGGAAAATGCGTCTTCATAGGATACCCTAAGGAAACTACTGGGTACAGATCTGAAGGCAAGGTCTTTGTTGCCAAGAATTGATCCTTTCTGGAGAAAGAGTTTCTCTCGAAAGAAGTAAGTGGGAGGAAAGTGAAACTTGATGAGGTGATTGTCACCCCTCTCGAACCGGAAAGTAGCGCAGTGCGGGAAGATGTTTCTGTGGTGCCTGCATGGACTAGAGAGGAAGTTAATGATAATGATCATAAAGCTTCGGATCAAGTTACTGTTGAACTTCGTAGGTCCACGAGGACACGTTACGCACCAGAGTGGTACGGCAACCCTGTCCTGGATATCATGTTGTTGGACAACGGTGAACCTTCGAACTATGAAGAAGCGATGGCGGGCTCCGATTCCAACAAATGGCTTGAAGCCAGGAAATCCGAGATAGGATCCATGTATGATAACAAAGTATGGACTTTGGTTGACTTGCCCGATGATCGACAAGCCATAGGATAAGAAGAAGACTGACGCGGATGGAAATGTGACCATCTATAAGGCTCGGCTTGTCGCTAAAGGTTATCGACAAGTTCAAGGAATTGACTACGACGAGACTTTCTCTCCTGTAACGATGCTGAAGTCCGTCCGAATCATGTTAGCAATTGCCGCATTCTATGATTATGAGATATGGCAAGTGGACGTCAAAACGGCATTCCTTAACGGCTTCCTTAAGGAAGAACTGTATATGATGCAGCCGGAATGTTTTGTTGATCCTAAGAATGCTAACAAGGTATGCAAGCTCCAGCACTTCATCTATGGGCTGGTGCAAGCATCTCGGAGTTGGAACATTCACTTTGATGAGGTGATCAAATTGTTTGGGTTTATACAGACTTGGGGAGAAGCCTGTATTTACAAGAAAGTGAGTGGGAGCTCTGTAGCATTTCTCATATTATATGTGGATGACATATTGCTGCTGGGAAATGATGTAGAATTCTTGGAAAGCATAAAGGCCTACTTGAATAAATGTTTTTCAATGAAGGACCTTGGAGAAGCTGCTTACATATTAGGCATCAAGATCTATAGAGATAGATCAAGACGCCTCATTGGTCTTTCACAAAGTACATACCTTGACAAGATATTGAAGAAGTTCAATATGGATCAGTCCAAGAAAGGGTTCTTGCCTGTATTGCAAGGTATGAGATTGAGCACGGCTCAATGCCCGACCTCAGCAGAAGATAAAGAAAAGATGAGTGTCATCTCCTATGCCTCAGCCATAGGTTCTATTATGTATGCCATGGTGTGTACCAGACCTAATGTGAACCTTGCCATAAGTTTGGTGGGGAGGTACCAAAGTGATCCTGGAATGGAACACTGGATAGCGGTCAAGAACATCCTGAAGTACCTGAAAAGGACCAAGGATATGTTTCTCATTTATGGAGGTGACGAAGAGCTCGTCGTAAAGGGTTACGTCGATGCTAGCTTCAACACAGATCTGGATGACTCCAAGTCACAAACTGGATACATGCATATTTTGAATGGCGGGGCAGTTAGCAGGTGCAGTTGCAAGCAAAGCGTCGTGGCGGCATAAACATGTGAAGCGGAGTACATAGCTGCTTCCGAAGCAGCGCATGAAGGAGTCTGGATGAAGGAGTTCATCACCGACGTAGGAGTTATTCTAAGCGCGTCGTGCCCGATGACTCTCTTCTGTGATAACACTGGAGCTATTGTCATTGCCAAGGAGCCCAGGTTTCACAAGAAGATCAACCTGTGGGGGCGCCCAAACCCATCTAGGGTTTCCCCTTAGGCCGCCGCTCCTCCCCTAGGGAAACCCTAGGGCGCCTCCTCCTCCCCCTCCCCCCTATATATAGTGAGGGAGAGAGAGGGCAGCCGCACCCCTTCCGTGGCGCAGCCCTCTTCCCCTCCCAATTCCTCCTCTTCCTCCGTAGAGCTTGGCGAAGCCCTGCCGGAGAACTACAAGCTCCACCACCATGTCGTTGTGCTGCCGGAGCTCTTCCCCAACTTCTCCTCCCCCTTGCTGGATCAAGAAGGAGGAGACGACCCGAGCTGTACGTCTGTTGAACGCGGAGGCGCCATTGTTCGGCGCTTAGATCGGAATCGACCGCGATCTGAATCGCTGCGTGTACGACTCCACCAACCGCGTTTTTGTAACGCTTCTGCATCGCGATCTTCAAAGGTATGAAGATGCACTCCCCTCTCGTTGCTAGTAAACTCCATAGATGGATCTTGGTGATACGTAGGAATTTTTTTGATTTTTTGCAACGATCCCCAACAGATAGATCTTGCGTGATCGTAGGAAAATTTTGAAATACTACGTTCCCCAACACGTGCCATGTTTCTTCTTAGGCTCACCCCAAGGACGCAGAGTTCCTCAACTCCCCTATCCAGAACTACCACCAGATGCAGCAGATCTTCTCCTTCGGGCTGGCAACCGGCAAGCATGCCATGGTCTCTGGTCAGCCTCTTGGCTCGCCGATTTCCGAGTATCCAGACACCCAGGAGTCAGACACCATCAACATTGATGCTCCTGAGAAGGATGGTGAGGACGTTCCTGTGCTTGATAGGAAGAGGAAGAGCGCAACCTTCGTGGACCAGGAGCTCAACGTCTTCAGTAGCATGAATGAGGCAGTGAAGGAGGTGGCCACCGCCATCAGGGAGAGCAAGAGTGTGGACGTCCACCCTCAGCTCCACGACGCCGTCATGGAGCAGATAGGCTTCATCCCAGAGGCTCTCATGGTGGCTCTCAGCCACCTGTTGGGCAACAAATCCCACAGCGTTGGGTTTGTTGCCATGGGACCAACCCACAGGGTGCTCTGGCTGGGCAATCACTACTGCCAATGCATCTTCTGTTGGTGGCGATGACGTGCATGATCCACGAACATGCGGTGGTAGGATTACACTCTCTTTTGGATGTGGTGGTAGAATGACACCAAAGTAGTGTAGGTTGAACTTGCTATGATCATGCATGCTTACTAATGCTCTTCTGCTCCACTGCTAGCTCCTAGAGTTCTTCATTGCTTGTTGTAGTGTGTTGCAATGCCTTGCTCTTGTGCCAGGGCAAGTGGTATGTGGGTTCGAAGGTAGGATTCCAGGGGTTTACAGTTCATGGGAAGTTTGCAACAACAAGTTTCAGGGTACGACAACAACCATTACAGAGGAGGGTTTAAGACTAGGCAGGCGACAGAAGATACTTACTCCAAGTATGTGCGAGAGCAATCATGCAACAAGGTTGAGATTGGCAAGGTGGATCGACCGTTAGGGCTGAAGAACTTCATCATCTTCGTCCAGTTCATCGTCATAGCTTTGCTGTGGCGTTGGTGTGCTCGGTGTGAATATGTGTAAGGTGTAGTGGTATTGGTAAGCTCACCAAGTAGGGTACAAGGTGAGCACAAGTCTATGCTCGTATGCAACCAAACAATGTGCACTCGTGTGAGCACATATAATGCGAGTAACCAAACGCGATGCGTAGAGGTGTCGGTGGAGAGAACATGTAGGCAACCAATCAATATGCAGATGTTGGTTTTTTGCGTGCATATGCTCAACTAGGGCCAATTGGGATAAGTATACAAATGGGCAAAAAAACGATGCAGCCAAGTAATTCAACCTATTCAAAAATATGTGTTAGCTGGAATATTCATGATGTCGCCCCAATTTGTTGCCCCTACCAAGTTTCTTCTATTTGCATACAAATGGGAACTTTTACTCTGCCTACGAAAGAAGAAAAATATTCCAAGTAATAGAAGGTAGAAGGGGCATCATGCTTGAGATAACTAGTGGCTGGGGCGTGCCATTGGCACACCTCCTGAGCGTTAATGTGCGTACTTATCTAGCTTACGCACGTTCGCGGGTCTAGATTGATCTTTGATTGCAAACAAGTGAAGGCACCGATGCTTATGTGCTGGAAAAGGCTTAGTCTTCTAAAATCCCAAGTCTTGCTATTGTTGGATCAACGCAAGTTCATATACAGGCATGTGACCGAAGTTGATTTGTTAACACATTCTTTAAGAACAATAGCCATCTTTTGCTACTGTAATGATGAACTGCCGCACAACAAAGTCTCCTCTGTTCCATACAGCGCTAACAATAAATAAAAGGGCAAGGCTAGTCTTTGCTACACAATATGATGAATGCCTATTACTTAAAAATTCAGATAGATGTACAGAGTAGAATACAAATAATAAAAATTTACTCCGTACATTGCCATACATGAAATTAAATAATTAATAAGGTCATGTTGTTGATGATTAAATTTGTCTCAAACACAAACACAATAACAGAACCATTTGACACTCTCATATCAGATTTGATCATAAGTTGCTTCCTTGGTTCAGCTAGTACAGGTGTGGTTCAGCTGAGAACAATCATAGTTATACAAAATAACTATTCGTTGCTTCTGTGGTTCAGCTGTATCAAACAACTGAACAAATCTGAGAATGTTATTGGTTGCAACGGAGAGGAGACATTATCCTACACACCTAAATTAAACCAACAAGTTAGCATGCCATTTATTTAAAAATAAACACCACAGCAGCCTAACAACAAAATTTCCTTCTTCTCTGTAGTTCTAATTCTGAACATGGCACAATGATTTATTCCCACTAAAATCTAAATTCAGTGTATGGCACGCATGTCTATACACCTAGCCTAAAATTTGAGAAGAGCGAAAACACAAAATGAAGAAAGTTCCCTTGGTTATTCCAAGTCTCTAGCCAATTGGGAGATACATGAAAAAAGTATGCATTACTGGAGATAGCATGGATAGATAGAAGCATGAAATCTAGCAAAACCAACTACCATGATCCATGTCGCCATGCCCATCTTAGCCTCTCATACGAAGTCCATACCTGCATGCTCCTCATTGTTGATTACTCACCATTGTAAGCCCAGAATAAAAGAACACATTCTATCTTGCAAGGACTTGATCACCTACAATACAGTGTTTGCCCACACACCTTGTAACATGAGAACTATCTGCTAAAGAGACAAAAAGGTAATCCATTAATTCAGACCATGACAAAAAGAAAATAGAAGGTTCCAAACAGAGAATATAGGCAAACAAAGCATACATGCCAAGACCCAAACATCTGAAAAACAAAATATATAGGATGTTGACTGTTAAAAATTGCTATTAACCAAAACTTTTCTGTTATTGATTCTGAAGGAAGTTCATCCTACTGTAAGCCTAAATTCTGTAATTCATGAGCAGCCCCAGTGGACTCAGATAAATCTAGATGGAGAACAAAGACCTGAAGAAATGTCCAAGAAGTAGAGAACTTCGTTTGTACTAATTAACAATCAAATTAGAGGTTTCCCCTAAGCCCTGACCCATCTCCGAGTTACATGGGTCTCAATTGCAATACAAACTAAATCTTTGCACATTAGATGTCCTTGGTAATCCAGCAAGAACCAGAGTGTCAATGGCTAGTAAGAAATATAATACAGAAATTAAATAACTTGAACGAGCATTCCAATACTCACATGTGCAGCAGATTCTGCTTAAGCAGATAGATCAAACCATTCAAAATATGTCTCTTTTCCAGCGATCAAGGACATATCTTGACGGGATTTCAGAAGATCAGAGCATAAAAAAAGAAAGAGGGTGATGTGAACCAAACCATGGATTAGTCCTGTGTGGTAGTTTGGATTGTTTCCTGTGACCCCAATGCCTAGCTCATGCATATTTGCTTTCCCAATAAAAATCACTCCACATTTCCGTAAATGAGCAACTAAGACTGCGTGTCTGCGTCTTTCTCCACAGGGCAGATTTTGTCGAAAAATGTGGTAGCACATGAATTCAAAAAGAGAAACATAATATAGAATGTGCTTCTCGGACACAGCAAAAAAACGGCTACTTCAGTTGAGTGAGCTAACTCTTTGATGGATATGGGAAGCAGTCAATGTCATCCTTAATGGCGAAAATGATCCCATCCAAAATGGAAATCGGGCTTCCTGTGCACAAGAAGCAACACATATCAAGAAAACATGATAGAGGTAAATGGAGTTTCCACCTGATGTCCGTTCATTTCAACAATGATGAAATAAATCAAAAAACTTGGGTTGGGGTGAACCTTGCTCAAATCTCTTTGTGGAAGCATCAGGTTGCTTCGTCAGGTCATGAGCGTCAAAATAGATCAACATTGGCACCGGAGGCTTCTTATTGTTCCACTCTTCCACGCCCGCTATGACATGCTCCGCAACCTACCCAACAGTCAAGGTTAACACCACAAATGCAAGGAGAGCAAGCAATGCTCTTTACAATACATTCCAGTGAGCTACTCACAGCTGACGGTGTCGTGATCCCGGACCGGTACGCATGTGCGAAGTCGCAGATCTTCAAGTAGAGAAAGGGATCTTTCTCATTGGCCGATGCGAAACGCTGGGACGGGTCATATGGAGCGAGGCACTGCAATGCTTCCTCCACTCTCTCCACAGGGTCCCTGTCATCCCCCAGGGTCACAACCCCTTGCTCCGGCCCTGGCAAATCAAATTAGGGGCAGCAGCAGCAGTTAACAATGATACACCTTTTTTATCTTGTTTAGCCGTGCATATAACTTTCACATGATTAGAAAAGCTGTAGTAGGAAATAGTCTTACTGTTTCCAGTCCAATAAATGTAAAAGCAGGGTGGTGCTTGAAAATATCAGCCACGACATCGGAGTAACTGAATTGAGCAAATTATTTGGTAGACAAAACTGAGCAAATTATTCATGTGGGGTTGTGCTTCTGCAGCAAACATTCATGTTTCTATGCCTTTATACAGTTTCAGAAGAACTTCTGTTTTTTGCAAAAAGTTTCAGTGGAACCTGACTGAATGAAAGAAGTAGAACATCTATCTCAAGTTCTCAACTATGCGACCAAAATTCAGAAGAACTTGACTGAACGAAAAGTTTCTCATAGCCGCTATTGCTTGTACACACACAGACAGAGTGTATGACTGTCGTACGTACCCTGCAGTGGGTACTCCGGGAAGAACATTGGCCGGTCGGGGATCACCGTGCGCTGCAGCATCTGGTCGCTCGTCACCCAACAAGATCAGAACTGTGGTGAGTGCATCTGAAGCAAAATAATCTGAAACAAAATTGAAACTGACAAGGGAAGGGAGGACCTGCGTCATGTTGTTCTGCTTCTTGAGGACAGAGGTGATGAGCGGGTCGTGGAGTGGAGACTCGAGGAGCCAGACGAAGGCCCTGAGTGGGAACCACGTGAGGCGCGACACCCGCAGCACCAGCGGCTCGTACCCCGCGGCGGCGACGTCCACCTCCTCCACCGGCACCATCGCCCGCGGCGTCCCCTTCACCTTGCCGCCCATCTCCGGGGCAGAGGCAAGGCAGAGTGAATGTGAAAGAAACTTCCAGATGCAGCCACTCCTCTTCCTCACCTTGGACAGCGGCCGTGACGTCGACCTGGGTCTGGCAAATCAAGAGATCAACGAAGGTGGTCCCACCCTGATCGTCGACGGTGTCGCAGCCCTCTTTTGCTGCCGTACCCGGGGAAGAAAGGGAGGGGTGGATGAGCTGGCGCTCAGGCCGATGCTGGCACTACAACGAGGAGCCGGTGGTGGAGGCGCCGGAGCTCGGGGCGGGGATAGACGTGGCGGACTCTGGTGGTGGGTGCCGGAGGAGCCGAGATGCGCTGATGGGGCAGTGGCGGCGGCAACCTAGGGAGGGAGGAAAGGGAAGGTTGCGTGATCTTGGGAGAGAAAGAAGAAAGGGTTGGTCTTCCTTCGTGGGGAAGGGAAGGCACCGACGCCCTGCGCTTTTTCACCCAGCTTCGTTTTTTTTCTTCGCGGCACAGTAAAATCGGGACAGCTGGGTAGCACGAGTAGGCGCACATTGCGCGACCCTTATAGGGTTTAATATCGATCAGCCGAAACTGACTTTCGTCACACCAACTCATGTATTATTCTCGTCAATCGATATCAATAGATAGATGTGATACAGCGAGCCTTCACCATTGCCAGCTAACACAGCACAAATCAGTTAGTACTACTACTATCGAGTTCGCCATTGGCGCTCAAACACCTCATCCTTAATTAGTTTCCTCCGACGCCCTACCCAAACTCGTACACACCAGCATATCAGACAAGCAAATCAGAAGATAATGTATCGATCCCCAAATAAGTGGTAAATGCAGCAGCAAGCAGGGATGGATGGATCAGTTCTTGACGCCGAGCAGCATGGGCATGCCGTCCTGGACGGGCACCGGCAGCGACTCGAGCTTGCAGTCGAGCGGCAGCAGCTGGCTCTCCTCGACGAGCACCCGGCTGATGAGCCGCAGCAGCGTCTCCTCCATGTCCTTGCCGTCGCTCCAGGGGTGCACCTCGGCCTGGAGCAGGCCGGGGTTCTCGCAGATGAGGTCCCACACGGGGTACCCCTTGCGAGGCATCATGAAGTCCTCCCTCGCCAGGCGCAGCGACGGGCAGTAGTCGCCGCGGCCGTCGCCGAGGTAGATGAAGCGCTTCCTGGCGCCGTCCGCCGCGGCGGAGGCGCGGATGCTGTCGAGCACCTGGCCCTTGCACATGTTGGGCGGGCATGTGCCGAGGCCGCAGCCGTGCGGGGCGGCGCGGAAGTCGTGGTGCGGCGCGATGCGGAGGCGGCCGTCGGCGTCGACGCGGCTGGGGTTGGTGTTGATCTCGGAGAAGCAGCCCCGGAGGCCGTGGTGGTCGAGGACGGCCTCGATGAAGAAGCGGTTGGCGTCGCTGAGGACCCTGAGGTCGCAGCCGAGGTTGTAGGCGGCCCGGATGGCGGCGACAGCGTGCGGGTCGATGGGCGCGGCCCGGAGCACGTCGGCGACGTCGCGGAGGGTTCTGCCCTGCGCGTGCAGCTCCCCCATGACGGTGTCGATGAGGGTGTTCCACGGCATGGTGGGCAGCAGGCGGTCGAAGAGCTCCGTGGCGCCCAGGCCGTCGACGACCCAGTTGTCGCTGTCGACGTCGATGATGGTCTTGTCGAAGTCGAACACCACCACGACGCCGGCCATCTCGACGTACGCTCCTTCTCCTTGGACTTGGGACTTGGATGGAGTGGTGTGCCTGCGTGCGGTTTGCCTCGAGTAGTCTTGACGAGGAAAGGGTGGGGAGGCGGGTGCGGGGCTATATATACTGGCCAGCGACGGGGAGGCGGGAAGATGCCGAGGGAATATTACGAGATGCCAAAGAATAGGGGCTGGCATCGGATCGGACTCGCTCCGGCGCGTTGCAGATGGATCCGTGTCGCGGTGTCAGTAATTAGTCACCCTTTCCGGAAGGCGCGCGGCGAATCAGGTTTGGATTCGGTTTCGTTGTAGTTTATGCCGTTGCATATGCGCGTGTGCGTCTTTGCTTCCTGCGGCAAGAAGACGCGAGGTGGCTTCTTTTTAGAGAAAAGGCCAGAGCCCGACTTTATAAATAAAGCCACACGGCAGTGTCACACAAGACCAAACAGGAGAACAGTTAACGAGGAAGACGCATACAGCGCACGGAAAGAGTATAAAAGAGTCGCCAAGGGAGGGTGGATACAGGCAACTGCCATACACGGCACACAGGCCGAAAAGAAGAGATCTAAACTCCGCAAACAGCACCACCAAGGTTAGACGACATGATCCCGATTGGAGATGTGAGATGCCGAAGCCCGAATTTTGTCGATGAGAAGGTCCAGGGCATCCCGATCAGCCTCCTTAGTCAATGATCTCCACTGCTGCAAAAATATACATGATTTGAAAAGAACGTCAGCATGCTTAGATGGGAAGATATGTTCGATAGTAAATTTGTTCCTAATGGTCCAGAGGGCCCAACATAAGGCACCCAGGCCAACCCAAAACACCCTCTTGGTGACCCCAACCAAAGCATTGGCTAGGGTTTGAATATCGGAGAAGGAGGAGGGGTTCCAAGAGACCTGAAGCCACGATCTGACATAGCACCACACCAACTTGGCCAACACGCAATTGAAAAAAATGTGATCAAAGTTTTCCAAAGCCCCACATAAATGACAGAATTCAGAGCCGGGCTCATTGCGTTTTTTAATCTGGTCAGCAGTCGGCAGGTGTCAGGGATATGACTAGCAGGTATAAACCGGCTAGTGTAAACCGGCTTAGTTATATTATACTTGGTTGTAATATTTAGTAAAGGCTACAGCCCATGAGATCTTAGGGCCCATGTATAGAAGTGTGGTTTGTAAACCGTCAAGCGATGTAACTTGAGAGATAAGGAAGAAAAGACAGAGACCGAGGCGGACACAAGTATGAGCCGGCCTCGGGACTCTGTAAACCGGACCAGGCGTCACCTCTATATAAAGGGACGACCCGGCGACGGTTCAGGGACAAGCAAGAATCAACCCGTCGAGACTACAGGCAAGCGAATCCGCTCCCTGTAAACCGACGCCCAAGCAATACCAAACCAACTAGACGTAGGCTTTTACCTTCATCGAAGGGGCCGAACTAGTATAAACTCTCTGTGTCCTTTGTGTGCTATGAACCCCTTCAAGCTAACCCGTGCGATGGTTCCTTCATCAAGTCCGCTAAACCGGACATCTGCCGTGTTATTTCCACGACAGTTGGCGCCCACCGTGGGGCCTCCGCACGAGGGTTTCGAGTTCTTGAAGGGCAGCTTTGAAGGGCTCAAGGGTTACGCGGTCGGCCGGATGACCAAGAGTCGCCGCGGACGGATCTACATCGATGACGCAGGTTGGGGACCGGAGGCCGATTCGATCGAATACGGGTACCGGGTTCCCTTCGGTGGCATCCAACTCTTCATTGGCAAAATCGGCAAACCGGGACCTGAGCCGGACATCTTCCCCAACATCGTCGAGCCGGCTCAGCGTACGAGATCAACCCGGATTCAGCCCGCCATGAAGCACGTGTTCATTGGAGCGATCCACGGAGTTCAAGCCGAGGACGGATCGGAATCCGATGGTGCAACAGTTGTTTACTCAGACGACGAATCTTCATCCGGAGAAACTGAGTCTCTGTATCAGTTGCAGGACGGTCGGTCTGAGGGCGAGTCCGACGGAAACAGTATTCCGAACCCCTTTGGCCCGCCAAACCGGGTGGCTGTCTTTATGGCCGGTTCACAGCCCCCGATGAACGGGGCGACAACAGAAGCTGATGTAGGGAGGAGCGGCATGACCCTCTCACCTACTGACGTTCTATCCACCTTGATGGATGAGTTCACAGCTAAAGCGGTGGAAACAGTAGCTCCAGCAGACAAGGCGCATCATGATGCAGAGCTCCTCCAGTTGAAAGGCCGGATTGATCAGTTAAAGGAAGATCTGAGGACAGAGAAAGAGATGATAGCGATGAGACAAGCGGAGCTGGATGATCAGGCTTTCTACCTAAGGATGGAGCAAGCTTCTATGGAAGGAGTAAGGGGACGGAAGTATCAGTCTCGTCTACTGCCGGTTTATGAAGCAACGAATCTGTTCAGGACACCTGGGGCTGGGGCTAGTAATAATCCGGTTTCAAACCGGAGGGCACCCCCGGCCAGGGAGGAACCGGTTCAGCAGCCCGCCGTAGAGCGGGATCGTCGGATCACATCGGCACCCTATGTTCCCACCCCTCCAGGTCATTATTCAAACCCTTTGGATAACATCGCTGCAGCTGCTGCACGTTTGGCCGCTTTACCTGTGTAGGAGACGTCTCCGGTGGCATTGGAGGCACGCAGGGTCAAGGAGCTGCTTAATACGGCGTTGATACAGCAGCAAGCATACTCTCATAGTAGGGAAAGGCTACATTCAACACCACGTCCCAGCCGGAGTTACACTAGGCATTGGGAGGAACCCGAAGTATCTAGCAGTGAGCGCAGGCGGCATCAGCGCAGACAGGATAATCCGGTGGGCGCGGAAGCACCAGCTCCGGATGCAAACCGGGTTCGATCAGGAGCCCGGGAGGAGGTTCGTCAAACGACGCCGGTTCACACAGCTACAGCAGAAACATGAGCTACAACGAGTTCTTTCGGGGTGCAATGTCTTATCCCCGCTTTACGGGGTGTCAAGCTGCCTAATGATTTTAAGGGGCCCCGCAAGGTACCTAATTACACAGCAGATTTAGCTCCAGAAGCTTGGGTTGAAAGTTATGAGATGGCCATGGAGATGCTGGACGTGGACGAATCGGCTTGTGCTAAGTATTTTACTATGATGCTTGAAGGTACGACCCGGACCTGGCTGAAGGGTTTACCCCCGAACTCTATTGGATCATGGGGGGAACTACGCAGCCAGTTTATCAAAAACTTCAAAGATACATGCAAACAGCCGATGTCAGTGGTGGATCTAGCAGCTTGTGTGCAAGGAGAGCAAGAGTCTATAGCAGCTTGGGTGCGGAGAGTAGCGGAGATCTTACACTCTTCGAATAGTATCAATCCTAGTACGGCAATAGTGACTTTGGAAAACAATTGCCGGTTTGAATCTTTAAAGTTAAAGCTCGGACGGCTTAAAAGGGATTGCAATGATATGAGAACTCTCATGAGTGCCCTGGTAAAATATGGAGACTCTGATAATACCAAGTATCCGGAAGCGGAAGGAGACAAGATAGGAAAGGTTAGCAAATCTGGTAAACCGGCGCCAGTTAATCCGGTTACCACGGGTTTTTTGGGCAAACGGAAGGCAGAGGGTGGCTCTGACTTCGTGGCCAATACTCAAGTTCAAGGGGATTTTCAGCATAACCTGGGAAATCCACCTTCACAAACCGGCGGAAGAACCCTTAGCTGGGATCAAGAGTTAGATCAGCCTTGTCCGAAACATAGCATGAAAGGTCGACCGGCAAAGCATACCATAAGGGAGTGCAGGCCCCTTATGAAGGCAATGGCGGGCCGCTTCAATCCTCATGACAGGCCTCCAAATGGCGGTTCAGGTCCTGGATTTTATGGTCCGGGTCATCAGGGGAACAGCTCCGGATCAGGATATAGGGGCAATAACAATGGTTATCAAAACCGGGCCGGTAATCAAAATAATCAAGGAAATTATAATAACCAGGGCAATCAGTCGCATCATCAAGGTGGTTACAATAACCAGAGCAATCAACAGTAGGGCCAAGGGAATTACAATAGTCAGGGGAATCGACAGCGTCAGCAACAGCAGCCGCAATCTGGATATCAAAGTAATCCAAAGGAATTGAGCAGTGGGCAATATCATGTCTTCACCACAAGTCTGTGTAAGAGAGATCAGAAGGTTTTGAAGCGGGCTGTTAATGCAGTTGAACCGGCAACACCGCAATTTTTGCGCTGGTCAGAGCAACCCATTGTGTGGAGCAGAGAAGACCACCCGATGCGGGTGGATAATCCGGGCCATTTAGCCTTGGTGGTGGCACCTCAGGTGGGAGGTTACAAATTCACTAAGGTTCTCATGGACGGTGGTAGCAGTATCAATATCTTATACTATGAGACTTTCCGTCGTATGGGTTTGACGGATAAGAAGTTAAGGCAATCAAATACAGTGTTTCATGGAGTGGTCCCAGGTAAGTCGGCTTATCCGGTTGGAAAGATTGACTTGGAAGTTACTTTTGGGAATGAGTATGATTCCAGGTCAGAGATGATAACTTTCGAAGTCGTCAAAATCAAAAGCCCATATCACGCTCTGTTTGGAAGGACGGTTTATGCTAAGTTTATGGCTAGGCCATGTTATGTTTATTTGCAGCTTAAAATGCCGGGTCATAAGGGCACGATCACAGTTCATGGAAGTCGCAAGATAGCAGTGGAGTGTGAAGAGGGAGATGCAGCCTATGCAGAAGTAGTATGTGCCACGGAAGAATTGAAATTTTATAAAGATAATGTTGATCCGGCAGATATGACTCCGCTGAAGAAGCCAACTTCTGAGCATGATCCGGCATTGAAGTTTAAATTAGCAGAGGAGACTAAGCAAGTTGATTTTGTGCCTGGAGATTCGTCTAAGCAGTTCACTATCAGCGCTAACCTTGATCCCAAATAGGAAAGCGCGCTCATCGAGTTCATCCGTGAGAACGGGGATATCTTTGCATGGAGACCTTCTGACATGCCAGGTATACCGAGGGAACTCGCTGAGCACAGTCTTAACATTGATCCGAAATATAAACCGGTTAAGCAATATTTGCGCCGCTTCAACGAAGAGAGGCGCAAGGCTATAGGAGAAGAAGTGGCCAGGCTTTTGGCCGCAGGATTCATAGTGGAAGTTTTTCATCCGGAGTGGTTGGCTAATCAGGTGCTAGTGTTAAAGAAGAATGGGAAGTGGAGAATGTGTGTGGACTACACAGACCTCAACAAAGCTTGCCCAACTGATCCTTTTGCTCTCCCTCGCATTGATCAAATCATTGATGCCACAACGGGATGTGAGCGGCTAAGTTTTTTGGATGCATATTCAGGGTATCACCAGATCAAGATGGCAGTTAAAGACCAAGAGAAGACAGCTTTCATAACCCCTTTTGGTGCTTTTTGCTATGTATCTATGCCTTTTGGGCTTAAAAGTGCACAGGCAACTTATCAGCGTTGCGTTCAGAACTGTTTAAAAGGGCAGATAGGGAGGAATGTTCATGCCTATGTGGATGACATTGTGGTCAAGTCGAGGAAAGAGGAGACAATGATAGAGGATCTTAAGGAAACTTTTGATAATCTTCGAGTTTATAAGATGATGCTTAATCCGGAGAAGTGTGCTTTTGGTGTTCCGGCAAGTAAACTACTGGGATTCTTGGTCTCAAACAGGGGAATAGAAGCTAATCCAGAGAAGATCAAGGCCATCACATCTTTGACTAAACCGGTTTGCATCAATGATGTTCAGCGTATAGCTGGCCGGATCACAGCATTAAGCCGGTTCATCAGCCGTTTGGGAGAGAAGGCGATCCCGCTTTACCAGATGCTGAGGAAAACCGACCGGTTTATGTGGAGTGATGAGGCAAACGCAACGTTCGAGGATTTAAAGCGGCAATTGGCAAAGCCGCCGGTTTTAGATGCTCCTATTGATAAAGAGCCGTTGTTGTTATACGTCGCTGCCAATGCACGGGCAGTCAGCGTCGCAATCGTGGTTGAGCGCAAGGAAGCAGGGAAGGAATACCCAGTTCAACGTCCAGTTTACTATGTGAGCGAAGTACTCATTGAATCCAAGCAGAGATACCCTCACTGGCAGAAGTTGGTGTATGGTGTGTTTATGGCAAACCGGAAGTTGAAGCACTATTTCCAAGGTCATCCTATAACTGTGGTTAGTTCAGCACCGTTGGGGAACATAATCCAGAACAGGGAAGCTACAGGTAGGGTGGCAAAGTGGGCCATAGAGCTCAGCCCACATGAGTTGAAGTATGTACCACGTACCGCTATAAAATCTCAGGCATTGGTAGATTTCATCAATGATTGGACAGAGTTGCAAACTCCTGAGGAGAAGCCGGATCTTACTTACTGGACGATTCATTTTGACGGTTCAAGACAATTGGAGGGCTCGGGGGCTGGAGTTGTATTAACTTCCCCCAGAGGTGATAAATTTTGTTATGTCCTCCGTCTATTGTTTCCTTGTACTAATAATGCAGCAGAATATGAAGCACTACTTCATGGTTTGCGGCTGGCAAAGGAGATGAACTTGAGCCTGGTTAAGTGCTTGGGCGACTCAGATCTGGTAGCACAGCAAGTTTCCGGCAAGTGGGATTCAAGAGATCCCCTCATGGCGGCTTATAGACGAGAGGTTGAAGCAGTTGCACGACACTTCAAAGGATATCAGGTGGATCATATAGACCGGCGAAGGAACGAAGCGGCCGACGCTCTAAGCCGGCTGGGTTCTCAACGTAAACCGGTGCCACCAAACACTTTTTTGGATGAATTGCACAGTCCTTCGATTCAGATACCGTCGGAGGAAGACCTAGCTGTTCCTGATCCGGAGGCACAGTTAGTTGCAGCGCTTCATGTTATCCCAGATTGGACGTTGCCCTATTTGGCATACCTTAGCCGAGGGGAGTTACCGGACGATGAAGAAGAAGTACGACAAATAATCCGGCGTTCTAAGTCCACGACGATTGCAAACGGGGAGCTTCATCATCGCAGTACTTCTGGAGTATTTCAGCGGTGTGTATCAGCTGAGGAAGGTTGTGAGATTCTTCGCGAGATCCATGAAGGGGATTGTGGTCATCATGCCGGTTCAAAATCATTGGTGGCTAAAGCATTCCGGCATGGTTTCTATTGGTTAACTGCTCATGCAGATGCGGCAGATCTGGTCCGGAAGTGTGACGCTTGTCAGAAATTTTCGATGCGTGCTCTGGTTCCGGCACAGGAGCTCCGGATGATACCGATAACTTGGCCGTTTGCGACTTGGGGGCTTGATATGGTTGGACCCTTCAAGCGATCCCAAGATCAGAAAACTCATCTACTAGTAGCAGTAGACAAGTTTATAAAGTGGGTTGAAGCGGAGCCTATAAGCAAGTGTGATGCGGCAACGGCGGTCAAATTCATCAAAAAAGTAATTTTCCGGTTTGGCTTTCCACACAGCATCATCACAGACAATGGCACCAATTTATCTCAGGGTGAGATGGAAGAATTCTGTCAACGAGAACATATTCGCCTGGACGTGTCTTCTGTGGCCCACCCTCAATCCAATGGTCAGGATGAAAGGGCAAATCAGGAGATTTTGCGAGGTATCAAACCCCGGCTTATGACACCTTTGCAGAGAACCCCAGGATGTTGGGTTGAGGAGTTGCCATCTGTTCTTTGGAGTATCAACACTACACCAAACCGGTCTACAGGTTACACACCTTTTTTCATGGTCTATGGTGCTGAAGCAGTCCTTCTGAGCGATATACGTCATGATTCACCAAGGGTGACGGCTTATGTTGAAGCAGCCAATGAGAGAGCAAGACAGGACAGTTTGGACCGGCTGGATGAAGAGCGTGATATAGCTGCAGCACGATCTGCAATTTATCAACAAGCCTTACGCAGATATCATAGCCGCCGGATCAGAACAAGGACATTCCAGGAGGGCGACTTGGTACTCCGGCTCATCCAAGATCAAACAGATATGCACAAGCTATCCCCACCTTGGGAAGGGCCCTTTGTGGTCAGTAAGAATCTACACAACGGTTCATATTACTTGGTAGACGTTCGAGAACACAAGGACTCACGGACGTCAGAAGAGGAGACGAAGAGGCCGTGAAACATTGCCCATTTACGGCCATACTATACTTGAGCTACGCGCTCCAATGTATCCTATGTATATATTATGATTAATGAATAAACCGGCACCCTCGGTAAACCGGGGGCTCAGCCCTTTTTCACATACAAATATCTTGTGAGGACAACCATACAAGTTTTTTATCAGATATTATATTTCAATATGTCGGCCGGTTTAAAAGTCGATTTTTTGCAGAGTATACAAAGGAGCAATAAAAACTCTCTAAAGAACATGAGATCATATCCGGTTCGAAGAGAGGACGCTTCACGATTTACCCACCGGTTCAGGAGGAACCCTGGAGACCCTCTGAAAAGTTGGATAATCCACGTTCAGTGATTGGTTTAAATTTACCCACCGGTTCAGGAGGAACCCTGGAGACCCTCTAAAAAGTTGGATAATCCACGTTCAGTGATTGGTTTAAATTTACCCACCGGTTCAGGAGGAACCATGGAGGCCCTCTGAAAAGTTGGATAAATCCACGTTCAGTGATTGGCTAGGCCCTCTGGGAAAGATGGATAATCCACGTCCCATTGATTGGCTCAAATTTGTTACGGTTCTATCGGCCCTCTGAAAAGTTGGATAAATCCACGTTCAGTGATTGGCTAGGCCCTCTGGGAAAGATGGATAATCCACGTCCCATTGATTGGCTCAGTTTTTATTTGCGGTTCTATAGGCCCTCTGAAAAGTTGGATAAATCCACGTTCAGTGATTGGCTAGGCCCCCTGGGAAAGATGGATAATCCACGTCCCATTGATTGGCTGAACCTTGCTTTGACCCTGGCAGCTCTTAAAAAGCCTCGACTACATGGTCTTATTTGCAAAATTTGCATCTTTTTGTGTTTGTGTTTTATAACCCTTTAAGCCGGAGTGGAACAACTACAGAAGCTGACCACATATCTATAAAATGGAAAGTCTGGGTCATGAATACCAGCATGAGTAAACCGGTGTTCATCATAAACCGGATCATCTATCAGGCAACAAGCCACAAATTTCTGAACAAAGTCTTGCAGAACAAGATGAACCGGAGTTTATCGTCAAAAACCTGGATTTCTAACTGGATCCATGAAGGTCTTCATCAAGAGACTTTAAAGTCCTACCGGATTAAGAATATTGGGCATATATAATCTCAGGTATAACGTTATTTCTGGTATGAGTATATACTTATTTGACGTTTTAAGAGAACAATTTAATCCGTCCAGTGGTAAACCGCTAGGACATATTTTCAGTATTATTTCTGCAGGAGCAGAGGATAAGCAAGATAAGCAACATCAGACAACATTTCAATCGGCAAATATTTCACATAAGAAAGACAGAATATCCGGATTAAAGCAGATCAAGTTTTAGCTATCCTATTACAAGGCATAGCAAGCCCGACAGATTGGAAAGATTGTTTGGCAAAACGGAGACTGCGATTACATCAATAAATTTTGAGTTAAGCTCCTCCTTGCTGAGACGGCTGGCCATCACCTTGATCCGGAATATCTTCGTCTTCTTGAAGCAGTTGGAAGTCCGGCACACGCCAGTCGATCTTCGTCAAAGCCCGGAAATACATCTCGTCGTTGATAAGTTCAGAAGGTTCAATATCAGGAGCGAAGGTATGAGGACGAACCGGCGGGATTAAGTTGACGGTGTCATAAACCGGCCGCTCCACCCGCTCGTTTTGCAAGTCATATCCAGGATGATACCTGGATAAATCGGATTCAGCTGCGAGCTTGCTGGCGAGGGGACGCATCTCCTTCGTCAAGGCGTAGAGATCCTTTGCGGTAAAAGTTGAGCCGTCGTCTTTTGTATCAGGAAATCCGGTTAAAGCTTCTTCCGGATCAAGATCCGGGACCCAGGCCTTAGCCCTAGTAAGGGCCAAAAGAGCACCACCTCGGGCAGCAGATTTTTTGACTTCTTCAAGACGAACAGGCAAGACAGATAATTTTTTCAACGTGTCCTGGATAGTCGTAGGGGCCGGTTTACCGAAAGAAGTTGCACTAATGATTCTCTGAGCGTCGGAATACAGCTGCTCGACCAAGGTGTAACACGCTTTAAGCTTCTTCCGTAAGTCATCCCCAAGATGGGAGACACGACGCCCTGCATATAGATATTACGGTTAAACCGGCACAGACGGAAAATTACAGGGGTAAAGCAGGAGTTCAGATTATACTTACCAAAGATTGCAGAGGTCATCAGCTCAATCTGCTGCTTTAAACCGGTTAATTCTTCTGTAACCGGATTAAGCGCCCCTTCAGCATCCTGAATCCTTTTCTCCAGATCCTTCTTTTGAACCTCAAAAGTGGTCCGCTCTTCTTCAAAATATTTCTTCAAATCTTCAGCAGTCTTTAAACTTACCTGGAGATCTTTCTTAGCCTTCGAAGCGGCAGATTCTGTCTCAGCAAGACGGCTCCGAAGTTCATTAATTTCATCAGCGTTCCGGTTTAACTCAGCCTGCAAGCACAATCAAATGACAAGAAGCAAAAATCAGACAAGTCTCAAGCACACAAACAAGTTGTCTACTTGACACTTGGGGACTAATGGCAGTTGAAGCAATAAGCAATAGCAATTCAAAGTTACAAGTCTCAAGCACACAAACAAGTTGTCTACTTGACACTTGGGGGCTAATGGATGGTTGAAGTCTCATCAGAAATTTTTACAAGTATCAAATACATAAACAAGTTATCTACTTGATACTTGGGGGCTAATGTAAAGATCAATTGTTCAAACTACAAAGTTCCGGTTCACCTTCAACACGCAGCTAAACCGGAACTTGGGGGCTATTATGGGATAGAAGCATATCAAAAGTACAAAGTCAGAGGAAAAGGATTACCTCATATTTCTCTTTCATCAAGTTAACCAAGCTTGCTTCATAATCTCGTCTGCTATGGAGCCGGTTTAGATACCCAGAATAAATTTCTTGGGCGCTCATGTCTGCAAGATTGGATACCTCAGTACTCCATTTGCCCTTCTCTTTATATAACTTCTCCGTTTTAGCTGTATGTTTGGCTAAAACGGTGGGCTCAGCCGGAGCAACGAAAGCAGCCCCAGTCACTACAACATCTGGAGAAGCAGGTGCAATCAGGGGAGTCGCAGTGTGAGCCGGATTGGGAGACGCCGGATTAATTTGAGGAGAATTAACCCGAGCAGGACTTGGCGGATTATGGACATCTTCAGCAGTAGGATTTTCGGGTACTGAAATATGATCCGTAGGCGCAGGATCTTTAAGAGGAGCTATGGGCTCGCTTTCTGGAGGAACGGTCGTTGCCGGATCATCGGCCGGATCACCTACAGTGGTCTCAGCAGGAGGCTTGTTTGCCTTGGATTTCTTGCTAGGTTTCGGTTTGCTGAAAAAAGTATGCAAAATGAGTTAACATCATAAGGCAAAAAGGAATCATAAACCGGAAAAGTTAAAAAGTTACCCTGGGACAGTTTTCAATGGAGGAAGCTGTGTGGCAGTCGATTCACCAGAAGAAGACAGTGGATTTTCCTGATAATCAGGGTCAGACGGTTTAAGAGGTTTCCGGATAAGCCCGGCCTTGGGATGAAGGAGAGTCCGAGAAAGTATCACCTCAGCACGGCGTTTCCGAGCCGGAGTTAAAGAAATCCCAGACGATTCCACTGCCAGGCCACTATGGCGAGTGGTCCGGCGAAGAGCTTCATGCTGTTGCTTCTTCAAAATAAAATTAGGATCCAACTGAGCATAAGGGTGAGAAAATTGGTATTTCCGGACGGTCCGACGACTTTTTTGTGGAAGAGGTTCTGAATCAGAAGAAAGGATAGTTACCTCAACCTCGGCCGGATTATCACCTTCAGCCAACTCCTGTGGAAAGTTATCATTAGATACAGATATGAATACAAGACAGCAAAATTCAAAACCGGTTTAATTCATACCTCGGAATCCGGATCATCATCCTCGGCGTGAGAGCTGGAATCAAGAGCTGCCTTTCTTTTCTTGTTAGCAAAGGTCTTCCGGCGCGCTTGTTTACCGGTTTTCTCCTGAGGCTTTCTCCTCCAGAAAGGATCATCAGACTATTCAAAAGAAAGAAAGACAATTGAAAAGACGGTTTAAAGGAACGGATTACAAATACATGATAAAGCAAAACTTACCGCAGGCAGTTTATTCTTCTTATAATATGGTGCTAATCCGACTTTGCTGCAGTCTGCTAAGGAGACGTTGAGCATCTTTTTAGCCGATTCAATAACCTCCGACTTAGATAATTTTTCCTTGGTAAACCGTTGAGGATCATCCGGTTTACCAGAATACTGGCACATCAGCTGAGATCGCCGGCTCAAGGGAAGGATGCTCCAAGACAACCAGCAGCGCGTAAAGTCAGTTCCAGTCAAGCCATTGGCCATGAAAGCTTTTAACCTGGAGAGCTGTGATGCAAACCGGGTCCGCTCAACAGAGCTGAGTCGTTGTGGTAGAGGATGATCCTCTGGAATACGGTGCTCACGATAACCCGACAAGGGGTTCTCCCCTTCAGGAGAAGTGTCAATGCAATAAAACCATGACTTGTTCCACTCTTTTGGATGCGTGTGTAAAGCGGCGTGAGGAAAGACAGCGTCCCTCCTTTTCTGGATACTAACACCGCCGAGCTCCTGATGCGGTCCACTGGTGAACTCTGTGCGCCGGTTCAAGTGAAAGAAGTCCCGGAACAGATCGACAGACGGTTCTTCTTGCAGATAAACCTCCGAAAACACTTGGAAGTCACAGATATTTGAAATAGAGTTGGGTCCAATATCCTGAGGGTGGAGTTGGAAGGCAGCAAGAACGTTCGGAAAAACTTTGAACCGGGAGGAGAGAAGCCTCGAGATATATGGTCAAAGAACACAATAACCTCCCCAGGCCTGGGAGTAGGGGGGCATTCATTACCCGGAGCTCGCCACTTCAAAACAGACTGAGGGCCTAAGGTACCAATTTCAGAAATTTTGACCAAGTCTTCTTCCGTGATGATGGAAGGAACCCAATCACAGGAGACGTACTGTTTGGCCATAGCAATGGAAGGACAAGTACTGAAAAAGATAAGGTGCAAAAAACGGATTATGCGGGTGCAGCAGTATAAACAGGAAAATATCTATGAAAGTTACGCAACGGTTTGAACCGAGGACTAATGGCATGGTTAAGCCGGCAATAACAGGGAGCTACATCATTTCCGGTTCACGACAGTAAAAGAGGAATAGCCAAACCGTCGCGTTCAATTTCAAAAGTTTTGCAAGAACAGGGCATAACAGTTTAAACCGGAGTATATCTAATGGATCTACAAAGGAGAAGAAACAGTTTCCTTGTAAACGGCTAAAGTGGAACAGATCTGGGCGTGCAAAGAAAAGAAAAATAAAGCGCAAAGAAACACAAGGGTCTTATGCGGAGCAGATGAATCTACAGGATAAGTATAAGTGGCGAGATCTAAAGCTAATACTAGTGGAAGATCTATTAAACTGGGTATAAAGGTCACACGTTTTCTATGAAGTGAGCATTTACAAGGAACAAGTTGAAGCTTTCGTTGAAAGCTCTAATGGCGGAAGAACAAGGGAAGAACCCTAGAAGATGCAGATCTATAACGAGGAAGAAAGGACGTACCTGAATAATGGAGGACAGCGGCGGAGTTCTCTGGTCGAATCAGGTTGATGCAGCGGCCAGGAAGGTCTTGACTCGGCGAGGCGACGGCGGCGCTCCAAGCTCGGGCGTCAATGGAGTCTTGAAGCTTGTGCGGCAGACGAAGGAAGAAGAGGCGAGAAGAAGGAAGAATGAAGGGGGACGGCGGTATTTATAAGCGAAGGCCAGATGCGAAGCGACAGGTGCGGGATTCGAGGGGGCAAAGATCGGATAAAGATCCTTTTTAACGCCTCGATTTTCGGATAACCATTAAACAAAGCTACAGTACAGCTCACAGCGTTAAATGCGGAGATGACGTCACGGTCAGATCTAGTGATTTTCGAAGATGACGTCAGAGCCGGTTTACAAAAATGTGAAGACAGAAGAAAATTATACAAGACAAGGAAGACTGATATGAACAAGTTCAAATCATTCTGGGGCCTAATGTCAGGGATATGACTAGCAGGTATAAACCAGCTAGTGTAAACCGGCTTAGTTATATTATACTTGGTTGTAATATTTAGTAAAGGCTACGGCCCATGAGATCTTAGGGCCCATGTATAGAAGTGTGGTTTGTAAACCGCCAAGCGATGTAACTTGAGAGATAAGGAAGAAAAGACAGAGACCGAGGCGGACACAAGTATGAGCCGGCCTCGGGACTCTGTAAACCGGACCAGGCGTCACCTCTATATAAAGGGAAGACCCGGCGACGGTTCAGGGACAAGCAAGAATCAACCCGTCGAGACTACAGGCAAGCGAATCCGCTCCCTGTAAACCGACGCCCAAGCAATACAAAACCAACTAGAGGTAGGCTTTTACCTTCATCGAAGGGGCCGAACTAGTATAAACTCTCTGTGTCCTTTGTGTGCTATGAACCCCTTCAAGCTAACCCGTGCGATGGTTCCTTCATCAAGTCCGCTAAACCGGACATCTGCCGTGCTATTTCCACGACAGCAGGCGACCACGAAAAGCTTGCCAAAGGAAAATCTTAATCTTAGGAGGAACTTTGGACTTCCAAACACAGGAAAATCTAGACGAAGAAGTACCACCAATAAGTCTAGAGTAAAGCGACTTGACCATAAATCTACCAGAAGCCGAGTGGGGCCAGACAACAGAATCAGCCGACTCCGAGAGCACGGGGAAGAGGGCTGAGAGACTTTGCCAATCTTCCAACTCTTCAGGAGACAGGGCCCGACGAAAAGCCAGATCCCAGTTAATAGCCGCCACCTCCGCGATGGAGATGGCCGGATTAGGACAGTAGGAAAACAAAACGGAAAACTCTGAGCTAGGGGGGCATCGCCCGTCCACCAATCCAGCCAAAAGCGGACTGACGTCCCATTGCCAACAATAAATTTAACATGATCTAGGAAAATAGGTCGGACTTTGACAAGGGATTTCCAAAATTGAGAGCCGCGCCTCGCGGAAGCAAACAATGGGTTAGAGAGTGGGAAGTATTTCACCTTAAGAATCGAAAGCCAGAGCGAATCAGGCCCAGTAGTTAAAATTTTCCACCACCACTTGATAAGCAAGCATAAGTTCATCACACGAGTATTGATAATACCTAACCCCCCACGGTTTTTAGGCCTACACATAAGCTGCCACTTGACCAGTCTATATTTCAGTTTATTATCTGCGGAATTCCAATAGAAGGCTCCCCTATGTTTGTGAAAGCCCGCATGCACGCCATCTGTCAGGGATATGGTTAGTAGGTATAAACCGGCTATTGTAAACCGGCTTAGTTATATTATACTTGGTTTTAATATTTTAGTAGAGACTACGGCCCATGAGATTTCAAGGCCCATGTATAGTAGTATGATTTGTAAACCGCCAAGAGATGTAACTTGAGAAATAAGAAAGAGGAGACAGAGACCGAGGCGGACACAAGTATGAGCCGGCCTCGGGACTCTGTAAACCGGACCAGGCGTTGCCACTATATAAAGGGACGGCCTGGATGGTTCAGGAACAAGCAACAATCAACCCGTCGAGACACAGGCAAAGCGAATCCGCTCCCTGTAAACCGACGCCCAAGCAATACCAAACCAACTAGACGTAGGCTTTTACCTTCTCTGAAGGGGCCGAACTAGTATAAATCCTCTGTGTCCTTTGTGTGCCATGAATCCTTTCAAGCTAACCCGTGCGACGGTTCCATCATCAAGTCCATTAAACCGGACATCTGCCGTGTTATTTCCACGACAGTTGGCGCCCACCGTGGGGCCTGCGCACGATGGTTTTGAGTTCTTGAAAGGCGGCTTCGAAGGGCTAAAGGGTTACGCAGTCGGCCGGATGACCAAGAGTCGTCGCGGCCGGATCTACATCGACGACGCGGGTTGGGGACCGGAGGCCGATTCGATCGAATACGGGTACCGGGTCCCCTTCGGCAGCATCCAAGTCTTCATCGGCAAAATTGGCGAACCGGGACCTGAGCCGGACATCTTCCCCAACATCGTCGAGCCGGCTCAGCGTGCGAGATCGGCCCGGGTTCAGCCTGCCATGAAGCGTGTGTTCGTTGGGGCAATCCACGGAGGTCGAGCCGAGAACGGATCGGAATCTGATGGTGCGACAATCGTATATTCAGATGACGAATCTTCATCCGGGGAAACTGAATCTCTATATCAGTTGCGGGATGGCCGGTCTGAGGGCGAGTCCGATGGAAACAGTATTCCGGGCCCCTTTGACCCGCCAAACCGGGTGGCGGTCTTCATGGCCGGATCACAGCCCTCGATGAACGGAACGACAGCGGAAGCTGGTGCAGGGGGAAGCGGTTCAAATCCCTCCCTTACTGAAGTTCTATCCACCTTGATCGAGGAGTTCACAGCTAAAGCAGTGGCAGATGTAGCTCCAGCAGACAAGGCGCATCATGATGCAGAGCTTCTTCAGTTGAAGGGTCGGATCGATCGGTTAAAGGAGGACTTAAAGGCAGAAAGAGAGATGATAGCAGCGAGGCAAGCGGAGTTGGACGATCAAGCCTTTTATCTGAGGATGGAGCAGGCTTCTGTGGAAGGAGTAAGGGGGCGAAAGTATCGGTCCCGCATACCGCCGGGTTACGAATCCGCGAATTTGTTCAGGACTCCTGGGGCTGGGGCCAGTAATAATCCGGCCTTAAACCGGAGAACACCCCCGGCTCGGGATGAGCCGGATCAGCAGCCCGCCGCAGAGCAGGAGCGTCGGATTACAACGGCACCTTATGTTCCTATCCCCCCAGGGCACTATTCAAACCCTTTGGATAACATAGCTGCAGCGGCGGCACGGTTGGCCGCTTTACCTGCGGAGGAAACGTCCCCGGTGGCGATAGAGGCGCGCAGGGTTCAGAAGCTACTTAATACTGCATTAATACAGCAGCAAGCGTACTCTCATAGCAGGGAAAGGTTGCATTCAACACCGCGTCCCAACCGAAGTTATTCTAGGCATTGGGAGGAGCCGGAGGTATCTAGCAGTGAGCGCAGGAGACATCAGCGCAGGCAAGATAATCCGGCAAGGGCGGAGATGCCAGCCCCAGACCTAAACCGGCCTAGATCGGAGGCCAGAGAGGAAATTCGTCAATCGACGCCGGTTCACACATCCACTACAGGGACATGAGCTACAGCGAGTGGTTTCGGGATACAATGTCTTGTCCCCGCTCTACGGAGTGTTAAGTTGCCCAAGGATTTCAAAGGACCTCGCAAGGTACCTAATTACACAGCTGATTTACCGCCCGAAGCTTGGGTGGAAAGTTATGAGATGGCCATGGAGATGCTGGACGTGGATGAATCGGCTTGTGCCAAATATTTCACTATGATGCTTGAGGGCACGGCCTGGACCTGGCTAAAGGCGCTGCCCCCGAATTCTATCGGGTCATGGGGGGAACTGCGCAGTCAGTTCATCAAAAACTTCAAGGATACATGCAAGCAACCGATGTCGGTGATAGATTTAGCAGCCTGTGTGCAAGGAGAGCATGAGTCTACAGCAGCTTGGGTACGCAGAGTGGCAGAGATCTTACACTCTTCGAATGGTATTAATCCTAGTACGGCGATAGTGACGTTGGAAAACAATTGCCGGTTTGAATCTTTAAAGTTAAAGCTCGGACGGCTTAAAAGGGACTGCAATGACATGGGGACTTTAATGAGTGCCCTGGTGAAATACGGAGACTCAGATAATACAAAGTATCCGGAAGCAGAAGGAGATAAAGCGGGGAAGGCCAGCAAGTCTGGTAAACCGGCGCTGGTTAATCCGGTTACTTCAAGCTTTTTGGGTAAACGGAAGGCAGAAGGTAGTTCCGATTTTGTGGCTAATACTCAGGTTCAAGGCGGTTTTCAGGTTAATCCGGAGGGTTCCGCTCTCCAAACCGGCGGAGGAGATCCGGGCTGGGAGCAGGATTTGGATCGACCCTGTCCAAAGCATAGCGGAAGGGGGAGGATTGCAAGGCATACTATGAGAGAATGCATACCCTTTATGAAGGCAGTGAACGGCCGTTTTAATCCTCCTAGCCGGCCCCCGCACGGCGGTTCAGGGCCCGGGTTTTATGGTTCGGGTCATCAGGGGAACAGTTCCGGATCAGGATATAGGGGCAATAACGGCGGTTATCAACCCCGGCCAGGCGGCCAAAATAGTCAAGGGAATTACAATGGTCAGGGGAATCAATCGCATCATCAAGGTGGTTACAATGGTCAGGGGAATCAATCACATCATCAAGGTGGTTACAACAGTCAGAATAATCAGCGGCAGGGCCAAGGGAGTTATAATAATCAAGGAAGCCAGCAGCAACATCGTCCGCAACAACAACAGCAATCCGGATACTAGAGTAATCCGAAGGAGTTGAGCAGCGGTCAATATCATGTTTTCACCACGAGTTTATGTAAAAGAGACCATAAGGTTTTAAGGCGGACTGTTAATGCAGTACAACCGGCGACACCACAATTTCTCCGATGGTCGGAGCAGCCCATTGTATGGAGCAGAGAGGACCACCCATTACGGGTAGATAATCCGGGACATTTAGCCTTGGTAGTAGCACCTCAGGTGGGAGGATACAAGTTTACTAAAGTTCTCATGGATGGTGGAAGCAGTATCAATATACTATATTACGAGACTTTCCGTCGTATGGGTCTGACAGATAAAAAGTTAAGAACATCAAACACAGTGTTTCACGGGGTGGTCCCAGGTAAGTCAGCTTATCCAGTTGGTAAGATTGACTTAGAAGTTACCTTCGGAGATGAGTATGATTCCAGATCGGAGATGATCACTTTTGAAGTTGTCAAAATTAAAAGTCCATATCATGCTCTGTTTGGAAGGACGGTTTATGCTAAATTTATGGCTAGGCCATGTTATGTTTACTTGCAGCTTAAGATGCCGGGTCATAAGGGCACGATCACGGTTCATGGCAGTCGAAAGATAGCGGTGGAATGCGAGGAAGGTGATGCAGCTTATGCAGAAGCGGTGTGTGCCACGGAAGAGTTAAAATTTTATAAAGATAATGTTGATCCGACAGATATGACTCCGCTGAAGAAACCAACGACCGAGCATGATCTGGCATTGAAGTTCAAGTCAGCGGAAGAAACTAAGCAGATTGATTTTGTACCTGGAGACTCGTCTAAACAGTTCACCATCAGTGCTAACCTTGATCCCAAATAGGAAAGCGCGCTCATCGAGTTCATCCGTGAGAACCGGGATATCTTTGCATGGAAACCTTCCGACATGCCAGGTATACCGAGGGAACTCGCTGAGCACAAGTTGAATATTGATCCGAAGTTTAGACCGGTAAAACAGTATCTGCGCCGCTTCAATGAAGAGAGGCGCAAGGCTATAGGAGAGGAAGTGGCCAGACTTTTGGCGGCAGGGTTCATAGTGGAAGTTTTTCATCCGGAATGGTTGGCTAATCCGGTGCTGGTTCTAAAGAAGAATGGGAAGTGGAGGATGTGTGTGGACTACACAGACCTCAATAAAGCTTGTCCGACTGATCCTTTTGCTCTACCTCGCATTGATCAGATTATCGATGCCACAGCAGGGTGTGAGCGGCTGAGTTTTCTGGATGCATATTCAGGGTATCACCAAATCAAAATGGCAGTAGAAGACCAAGATAAGACAGCTTTCATAACTCCTTTTGGTGCTTTTTGCTATGTATCTATGCCCTTTGGGCTCAAGTGTGCACAGGCAACTTATCAGCGTTGCGTTCAGAATTGTTTGAAAGGGCAGATAGGAAGGAACGTGCATGCTTACGTGGATGACATTGTGGTCAAATCAAAGGAAGAAAGAACAATGATAGAGGACCTCAAAGAAACCTTTGATAATCTTCGAGCTTATAGGATGATGCTTAATCCGGAGAAATGTGCTTTTGGTGTTCCGGCTGGTAAGCTTCTGGGATTCTTGGTCTCGAACAGGGGAATAGAAGCCAACCCAGAGAAGATTAAGGCCATCACATCTTTGACAAAACCGGTGTGCATCAATGATGTTCAGCGCATAGCTGGCCGGATCACGGCGCTAAGCCGGTTCATCAGTCGCTTGGGGGAGAAGGCGATCCCGCTTTATCAAATGCTGAGAAAAACGGACCGGTTCATATGGAGCGAGGAGGCAAATACAGCGTTTGAGAGTCTGAAACAGCAACTAGCGAAACCACCGGTTTTAGCTGCTCCCATTGATAAGGAGCCTTTGCTGTTATATGTTGCTGCAAATACACGGGCAGTCAGCGTTGCGATTGTGGTTGAGCGCAAGGAAGCAGGGAAGGAATATCCGGTTCAGCGCCCAGTTTATTATGTGAGTGAAGTACTCATTGAGTCTAAACAAAGGTACCCACATTGGCAGAAGTTGGTTTATGGGGTGTTCATGGCAAACCGGAAACTGAAGCACTATTTCCAAGGGCATCCAATAACTGTGGTTAGTTCAGCTCCGTTAGGAGACATAATCCAGAACAGGGAAGCTACAGGCAGGATAGCCAAGTGGGCCATTGAGCTCAGCCCGCATGAGTTGAAATATGTACCGCGTACTGCTATAAAATCTCAGGCATTGGTAGACTTCATCAATAACTGGACAGAGTTGCAGACTCCTGAGGAGAAGCCGGATCTTACTTATTGGACGATTCACTTTGACGGTTCAAAGCAGTTGGAGGGCTCGGGGGCTGGAGTTGTCTTAACTTCCCCCAGAGGTGATAAATTTTGTTATGTCCTCCGCTTGTTATTTCCTTGTACTAATAATGCAGCAGAATATGAAGCATTACTTCATGGTTTGCGACTGGCAAAGGAGATGAATGTGAGCCGGGTTAAGTGCCTGGGCGATTCAGATCTAGTGCCACAGCAAGTTTCTGGCAAGTGGGATTCAAAAGATCCCCTCATGGCGGCTTATCGGCGAGAGGTTGAAGCGGTGGCAGGATACTTCAAGGGATACCAGGTGGATCATATAGACCGGCGGAGGAACGAAGCGGCTGATGCTCTAAGCCGGCTAGGATCGCAGCGTAAACCGGTGCCACCAAACACCTTTTTAGATGAATTGCACAGTCCTTCGGTTCAAATACCTTCGGAAGAAGACCTAGCTGTTCCGGACCCAGAAGCACAGTTAGTGGCAGCACTCCATATTATTCCGGATTGGACGTTACCCTATTTGGTGTATTTAAGCTGAGGGGAGTTACCGGAGGACGAAGAGGAAGCACGGCAGATAATCCGGCGTTCCAAGTCTATGACAATTGCAAACGGAGAGCTGCACCATCGTAGCACTTCTGGAGTATTTCAACGATGTGTTTCAGCTGAGGAAGGTTGTGAGATTCTAAGGGAGATTCATGAAGGGGATTGTGGTCATCATGCCGGATCAAAATCATTGGTGGCTAAAGCATTCCGACATGGTTTCTATTGGTTAACTGCACATGCAGATGCGGCAGATCTAGTCCGGAAGTGTGATGCCTGTCAGAAGTTCTCAAGACGTGCTCTTGTTCCAGCACAGGAGCTCCGGATGATACCAATAACTTGGCCTTTTGCAACTTGGGGGCTTGACATGGTTGGGCCTTTCAAGCAGTCCCAAGATCAGAAAACTCATCTATTAGTGGCAGTAGACAAGTTTACAAAGTGGGTTGAAGCGGAACCTATAAGCAAGTGTGATGCGGCAACGGCGGTTAAATTCATCAAAAAGGTGATATTCCGGTTTGGCTTTCCACACAGCATCATCACAGACAATGGCACCAATTTATCTCAGGGTGAGATGGAAGAATTCTGTCAACGAGAGCATATTCGTTTGGACGTGTCTTCTGTGGCTCACCCCCAATCCAATGGTCAGGCTGAAAGGGCAAATCAGGAGATTTTGCGAGGAATCAAACCCCGGCTTATGACACCTTTGCAGAGAACCCCAGGCTGTTGGGTTCAAGAATTGCCATCTGTCCTTTGGAGTATTAACACTACACCAAACCGGTCTACAGGTTATACGCCTTTTTTCATGGTTTACGGCGCAGAAGCGGTTCTTCCAAGTGACATACGCCATGACTCACCAAGGGTAGCAGCCTATGTGGAAGCCGTTAATGAAGAGTCAAGACAAGACGGTTTAGACCGATTGGATGAAGAGCGTGATATAGCTGCGGCACGGTCGGCGATTTATCAGCAAGATCTGCGCAGATATCATAGCCGCCGGATTAGAACCAGGACATTCCAAGAGGGTGACTTGGTACTCCGGCTCATCCAAGATCAAACAGATATGCACAAGCTATCCCCGCCATGGGAAGGGCCCTTTGTGGTCAGCAAGAATTTACACAACAGTTCATATTACTTGGTGGACTTTCGAGAACACAAGGATTCACGGACATCGGAAGAGGAGACGAAGAGGCCGTGGAACATCGCCCATTTACGTCCATACTATACTTGAGCTGTGTGCTCCAATGTATCCTATGTATATATTATGAATAATGAATAAACCGGCACCCTCGGTAAACCGGGGGCTCAGCCCTTTTTACATATACACATATCTTGTGACAAATAACCATATCAGTTTGATATCAAACATCATATTTCAATATTGGCCGGTTTAGAAACTAATTTTTGCAGAATATGTGAAGGAGCAATAGAACTCTCGGGAACAGGAGATTATATCCGGTTCAAGAAGAGAAGACTCCATGAAATGCAAACCCACAGGTTCAAAATAAAACAATGGAGGCCCCCTGGGAGTTGGTATCATCCGCTCCCAGTGATCGGATTAAGTTTCATAAATTCTTGCAACCCCCTGAAAAGTTGGACAAGTCCACATTCAGTGATTGGTTTAGATTGACCCACCGGTTCAGGAGGAACCTTGGAGGCCCCTTGGGACAGTTGGTTTGCCCACGTCCCATTGATTGGCTCGGTTTTTGTTTACGGTTCTTTCGGCCCTCTGAACAGTTGATACGCTCACGTTCAGTGATTGGCTAGGCCCCTTGGGACAGTTGGTTTGCCCACGTCCCATTGATTGGCTCGGTTTTTGTTTACGGTTCTTTCGGCCCTCTGAACAGTTGATACGCTCACGTTCAGTAATTGGCTAGGCCCCTTGGGACAGTTGGTTTGCCCACGTCCCATTGATTGGCTCGGTTTTTGTTTACGGTTCTTTCGGCCCTCTGAACAGTTGATACGCTCACGTTCAGTGATTGGCTAGGCCCCTTGGGACAGTTGGTTTGCCCACGTCCCATTGATTGGCTCGGTTTTTGTTTACGGTTCTTTCGGCCCTCTGAACAGTTGATACGCTCACGTTCAGTGATTGGCTAGGCCCCTTGGGACAGTTGGTTTGCCCACGTCCCATTGATTGGCTCGGTTTTTATTTGCGGTTCTATCGGCCCTCTCAACAGTTGATACGCTCACGTTCAGTGATTGGCTAGGCCCCTTGGGACAGTTGGTTTGCCCACGTCCCATTGATTGGCTGAACCTTGCTTTGAGCCTGGCAGCTCTTTGAAAAAGCCTCGACTACATGGTTTTATTTGCAAAAAATTGCATGTTTTTTGGTGTTCTGTAACGTTTTTCAACAAGAGTGGAACAGCTACACAAGTTGACCACATATCTATCAGATTGAAAGTCTGGATCATGTATCTCAGACCAAGTAAACCGGCGTTATTTAAAACCCGGACCGAGTATCGGGTAAAGGTTACAACTTTCTCAAACAAAATGAACCGGACTTATCATCAAGATGGACCGGAGAATTTCGTGTGTTTATTTGGGTTCATGAAGACCTTTATCAAGTGACTTTAAAGTCCTGACCGGTTTAAAGTATATTGGCTACGTAAATATCCGATATACAAGTTATCTTTATGATAAAGGTATGTTTACTTGATGTTTTAAAGAGAACAAATTAACCCGTTCAGTGGTAAGCCACTAGGACGTATTTTTCGATATTTTTCTTTATGTGAGCAGAAGAAGGCAACCGCATCAGGCAACAGGTCAACGGATGAATACTTCATAAAGACAAAATGTCGGACCAAAGCACATTAAGTCTCAGCTAAACCTATTACAAGGCGTAAAAAGCCCAATAGTTGGAAGCATTGTTTGACGGAATAACAATCTTGGTTACAGCAATAGAATTCAAGACTGTGCTTCTCCTTGCTGAGATGGCTGGCCACCGTCTTGATCCGGAACATCTTCATCTTCGTGAAGCGGTTGGAAGTCCGGCGCACGCCAATCAATCTTTGCCAAGGCACGGAAATATACTTCATCGTTGATAAGTTCAGCAGGATCAATATCAGGAGCAAAGGTGTGAGGACGAACCGGCGGAATTAAGTTTACAATATCGTAAACCGGTCGCTCCACCCGCTCGTTCTGCAGGTTGTATGCTGGATGATATCGTGACAAGTCAGATTCCACCGCAAGCTTGCTGGCGAGGGGACGCATCTCCTTTGTCAGGGCATAAAGATCTTTTTCATTGAAAGTTGAACCGTCCTCCTTGGTATCAGGAAATCCGGTTAACACCTCCTCTGGATCAAGGTCCGGGACCCAAGCTTTAGCCCTCGTAAGGGCCAGAAGAGCACCTCCTCGAGCGGCCGATTTCTTAACTTCTTCAAGACGAGCCGGTAGAATGGACAAACTATTCAAAGTATCTTGGATAGTTGAAGGAGCCGGTTTACCAAAGGAAGTGGCACTGATAATCCTTTGTGTTCCGGAGTACAGCTGTTCGACCAAGGTATAGCAGGCTTTGAGTTTTTTCCATAAGTCGTCCCCAAGATGGGAGACACGGCGCCCTATATACAACAATGAAAGTTAAACCGGTACAAGTCACAGGTTACAAAAATAAAGACAGGAATTCAGATTATATTTACCAAAAATAGCAGAGGTCATCAAGTCAATTTGGCGCTTTAATCCGGTCAATTCTTCAGTAACCGGATTAAGTGCTCCTTCAGCGTCCTGAACACGTTTTTCAAGATCTTTTTTCTGGACCTCAAAAGTAGTCTGCTCCTCTTCAAAGTATTTTTTCAAGTCTTCAGCAGTCTTTAAACTCACTTGAAGTTCTTTCTTAGCCTTTGAAGCGGCTGACTCAGTCTCCGTAAGCCGGCTTCGAAGTTCGTTGATCTCCAGAGCATTCCGGTTCAGCTCAGCCTGCAGACAAAGTTCAAAAGCAAGATTTGAAATTATAAGTCTCAAGCACACAACCAAGTTGTCTACTTGACACTTGGGGGCTAATGGCAGTTGAAGCAATACAGCAAAGACAATTTGAAAGTACAAGTCTCAAGCACACAACCAAGTTGTCTACTTGACACTTGGGGGCTAATGGCAGTTGAAGCAATACAGCAAATATAATTTGAAGTTACAAGTATCAACTACATAACCAAGTTATCTACTTGATACTTGGGGGCTAATGTATGGATCAGCAGTTCAAACTACAAAGTTCCGGATCACCTTCAGTAAAGCAGCTAAACCGGAACTTGGGGGCTGCTAAGAGATAGTGATGCGTCAAAAAAGCAAAGTCAGAAGAAGAAATTTACCTCGTATTTTTCTCTCATCAGGTTCACCAAGCTGGCTTCATAATCCCGGCTGCTGTGGAGCCGGTTCAAATACCCGGAATAAATGTCTTGAGCGCTCATGCTAGAAAGGCTGGATATGTCAGTACTCCATTTTCCTTTTTCTTGAGCTATCTTTTCCGCTTTAGCTGTATGTTTTGCTAAAACGGTGGGCTCAGCCGGAGCAACATAAGCGGTACCAGTAACCACGACATCAGGAGAAGTGGGTACATTGGGGGGAGTAACGTCAACATGAGCCGGATCAGGAGATGCCGGATTAACTTGAGGAGAATTATCCCGGGCCCGGCTTGGTGGATCTTGGACGTTTTCTGTAAGAGGATTCTCAAGAGCAGGGTCTTCAACAGGAGCTGCAGGAGTACTTTCTGGAGGAACAACTGTGGACGGATCAATAACCGGATCATCAGCAGTAGGGTCGGCAACAGGCTTATTCGCCTTGGGATTTGTACTGGGTTTCGGTTTTCTGGAAAAACAGGCAAAATAAGTTAGCATTATAAAGAAAAAAGGGTATCATAAACGAGAAAAGGCGAAGAAAGTTACCCTGGGACGGTCTTCAAAGGAGGAAGCTGCGTAGCGGTTGATTCACCGGAAGAAGACAGCGGAGTTTCCTGATAGTCAGGATCAGACGGTTTAAGGGGTTTTCGGATAAGTCCGGCCTTGGGATGAAGAAGAGTCGGAGAGAGTATCACCTCAGCACGGCGCTTTCGAACCGGAGTTAAGGAGATTCCAGATGACTCCACCGCCAGGCCACTGTGGCGAGTGGTCCGGCGAAAGGCTTCGTGCTGTTGCTTCTTCAAAGTAAAGTTAGGGTCTAACTGAGCATAAGGATGAGAAAATTGATATTTCCTGACGGTCCGATGACTTTTTTGAGGAAGAGGTTCTGAATCAGAAGAAAGAAGTGTTACCTCAATCTCAGCCGGTTTATCACCTTCAGGCAGTTCCTGTGGAAAGATATCATTAGATATGATTACAAGTGCATGAAAACAAGAAATTTAAACCGGAATAAAGCATACCTCGGAGTCCGGATCATCGTCCTCAGTAGGAGAACCGGCATCGACGGCTGCTTTCCTCTTTTTGTTTGCAGGGGTCTTCCGGCGAGTCTGTTTTATGGTTTTTTCCTGAGGCTTTCTCCTCCAGAAGGGGTCATCAGCCTAATTAAAAAAGCAAGAGCAATTGAAAAACGGTTCAAAGAGGACGGTTTACAAATACAGGGCAAGGAAAAAACTTACTTCGGGCAGCTTATTCTTCTTGAAGTACGGAGCCAAGCCGACCTTAGCACAATCTGCTAAGGAAGCATTGAGAATCTTTTTGGCTGACTCCACTACCTCCGATTCAGAAAGCTTATCCTTGGTAAACCTTTGAGGATCATCCGGTTTACCAGAGTATTTACACATTAACTGAGAACGCCGGCTTAAGGGAAGGATGCTCCAAGATAGCCAGCAGCGAAGGAAATCAGTGCCGATCAGACCATTTGCTATAAAAGCTCTCAGTTTGGAGAGCTGAGATGAGAACCGGGTCCGTTCAGCAGCACTAAGCCGTGGTGGCAAGGGGTGATTCTCCGGAATACGAGTTTCGCGATAACCCGGCAAAGGATTTTCACCCTCAGGAGAAGTATCAATACAGTAAAACCACGACTTGTTCCAATCTTTTGGATGAGTATGTAAAGCGGCGTGGGGAAAGACTGCGTCCCTCCTCTTCTGAATACTAACCCCACCGAGTTCTTGGTGAGGTCCGCTGGTAAATTCAGTGCGCCGGTTTAAATGAAAGAAATCCCGGAATAAATCAACTGAAGGTTCCTCTTGAAGATACACCTCAGAAAACACTTGGAAATCACAGATGTTTGAAACGGAATTAGGTCCGATATCCTGTGGGTGTAGTTGGAAAGCGGCAAGAACATCCCGGAAAAACCTTGAACCGGGGGGAGAGAAGCCTCTAGAGATATGATCCAAAAACACGATGACTTCCCCGGATCTAGGGGTAGGGGGGCATTCATTGCCCGGAGCACGCCACTTCAACTCAGACTGAGGCCCTAGTGTGCCGATGTCAGACAGCTTGATTAAGTCATCTTCAGTAACGACAGAAGGGACCCAATCGCAGGAGACATATTGCTTAGCCATTGCAGTGAAAGAACAGAGTGCTGGAGAAGATAAAAATACAGAAACGGATTATGAAAGTGCAGTAATCCGGAATCTATCTAAGAAAATTACGCAACGGTTTAAACTGAGGACTAATGGTGTGGTTAAACCGGCAATTATAAAGCAAGTTATATCATTTCCGGTTTATGGCAGTTGAAGGGGGACAGTTCAACCATTGCGTCAATTACAGAGTTTTTTGCAAGAGCAGGGCATATCAACTTAAACCGGAACATAATTAGCGAATCTACCAAGGAGAAAAACAGGGTTCCGAAAGATTGCTAAGGGGGAAAGATCTGAGTATGCTGAGGAAAAAGAAACTAATCTAAGAGTATGCAAGGAAAAGCTACAAAGACTTTATACTAAAAAGATGGATTTACATGCCAGACAGGAGTGATGAAGATTTGAAGCATCTACAGCGGGGTAAAAATGGAGAAGATCGAAAAAACAAAATCATTACGGGTCACGGGCTCAAGATCGAACAAGATGAAGCTTTGCTAAAAGTTCTAATGGCGGAACGGATAAATCTACAGCATTATGTATAGATGGCGAGATCTAAACTAGTACTAAGCGGAAGATCTGTTGACTGGGCCTAAAGGTCACAAACTCTCTATGAGGAATGTATCTACGAAAAAAGAGGCGAAGCTTTCGTTGGAAGCCCTAATGGCGGAAGAACAAGGAGGAGCACTGGCAGATGCAGATCAATAATAAGGAAAAAGGAACGTACTTGAGCAATGGAGGACAGCAGCAGAGTTTTCTCTGGACGAATCAGGTTGATGCAGCGGCCGGGGAGATCTTGATTCGACGAGATGACGGCGGCGCTCCAAGCTCGGGCGTTAATGGAGTTCTTGAGGCTCAGGCGGCGGACGAAGGAAGAAGACGTGAGAAGAAGGAAGAATGAAAGGGAACGGTGTTATTTATAACCAAGAGTCAGATCTGAAACGACAAGTGCGAGAATCGAGGAGACAGAAAATCAGATAAAGATCCCGTGACGCCTCGATCTTCGGGATAACCCTTAAGATAAGCTACAGTACAGCTCACGGCATTAAATGCAGAGATGATGTCATTGTCAGACTTTAACGATCTTGGAGGATGACGTCAGAGCCGGTTTACAAAAAGGTGAAGATAAAGGAGAAAATTATACAAGACAAAGAAGACTGATGTGAACAAGTTTAAATCATTCTGGGGCCTAATGTCAGGGATATGGTTAGTAGGTATAAACCGGCTATTGTAAACCGGCTTAGTTATATTATACTTGGTTTTAATATTTTAGTAGAGACTACGGCCCATGAGATTTCAAGGCCCATGTATAGTAGTATGATTTGTAAACCGTCAAGAGATGTAACTTGAGAAATAAGAAAGAGGAGACAGAGACCGAGGCGGACACAAGTATGAGCCGGCCTCGGGACTCTGTAAACCGGACCAGGCGTTGCCACTATATAAAGGGACGGCCTGGATGGTTCAGGGACAAGCAACAATCAACCCGTCGAGACACAGGCAAAGCGAATCCGCTCCCTGTAAACCGCCGCCCAAGCAATACCAAACCAACTAGACGTAGGCTTTTACCTTCTCTGAAGGGGCCGAACTAGTATAAATCCTCTGTGTCCTTTGTGTGCCATGAATCCTTTCAAGCTAACCCGTGCGACGGTTCCATCATCAAGTCCGTTAAACCGGACATCTGCCGTGTTATTTCCACGACACCATCCGTAAGAAGATAGAAGCCCATAAGAAACATGGGGAGAGAGGATAAGCATGAGTTAATTAGAGCAACTTTGCCAGCATTAGTGTTATACCTGCCTCTCCAAGGGAGCACCCTGTTACCCACTTTAGCAACCGCCGGAGCGAAGACACTAGCATGGAGCACGCTCGGAGAAATAGGAAGGCCTAGGTATTTAAAGGGAAAAGAGCCCAAAGAACAGTTCAGAAGCCTGGCAACCCGCAAGGCTTCCGCATCATCCACGCCCGTCACCAGGACCTCACTTTTGGCGAAATTGATCTTGAGACCCGAAACAGCTTCGAAACATAACAGGATGAATTTAAGATTGGTAATGCAGGTGTCATCCAGCTCCACCAAGATAATTGTATCATCCGCGTATTGCAAGTGGGATACCCCTTTCGGAAGTAGATGAGAGATCACAGGGGCAATGTGCCCACAACGGGCCGCCCTGGACAGCATACACGAGAAGGCGTCGGCCACAAAATTAAAAAGCACATGGGAGGCAGGGTCCCCTTGGCGCAAACCCCTCCCATTGGCGAAGAAATTACTGACAAAACCATTAACCGAGACGACAGTATGGCCACCCGAGACCAACTTCATGATACGATGAACATAGGCACCATTGAAACCTTTAGCAAGAAGGACCTGCTTGAGGAAAGACCAGCTCACGGAGTCGTAAGCTTTCTCAAAGTCTAGCTTAAGGATAACCGCTTTAGCTCTCCGAACGTGAAGGTCGTGAACAATCTCATGCAGGGAAAGGAAACCATCAAGGATGAAACGCCCTTTGATGAAAGCAGATTGATAAGGGCTAATAACTCTATGAGCAACCGGCGACAAACGATTCGCAAAGCCTTTAGCCGGGAATTTGGCAAAGTTGTTAATCAAAGCAATAGGACGGAATTGGGAAATAAGATCAGCACCCTTAACCTTGGGGATCAGGGTAATCACAGCATAATTCAGGCGAGAGATATCGATAGTACCAAGGCAAAAGCCATGGATAACATTACAGACCAACTGTTTCAACTGAGGCCAGAATTTTCGAAAGAAAGGAATAGAAAAACCGTCTGGCCCAGACGCAACATTGGGGTTGGCAGAGTTAACAACCTCCCAGATTTCCTGATCAGAGAGGGGGATCATCAAGGAGGCATTCTCCTCGGGGGAGATTTTTAAGACCTAAATTCCAAAGGGAGGGGGATATGGAGAGGCCCGATGAAGGTTTAGCCCCCAACAGAGAAGAGAAGAAATTCACCACATGAGCCATAATAACAGATTGCTCCGTAGATCGCACACCATTAATGAGCAGGCTATTAATACCGCATCGTCTACGCCTGCCGTTCGCGATTGCAAAGAAATATGCCGTAGGGGAGTCACCTTTTAGAGTCCAGTTTAGAGTACCCCGTTGACGCCAGTAAATCTCAGCCTGATGGTGAAGCTGAATTAAAGCAGTCTCAAGATTATACCGAACCACCCAACCAGCGTCGGAAAGCCCATTAGAATCAGCCGCATGATCCAGCGACAAGATCTGGTCTTCGAGGAAAGATTTGGTGCGACGATCCTCTGCCGCACGGTTACGAGACCAACCTCTGAGGAATTTACGCAAGTTATAGGAACACGAATGCCAATCATCCAGAGGCCCAAAGGAGCGAGCATTGGATGCTAGAGAAAGGGAGATCTTCGACGCAACCATATCAACAAAGCCATCTATTGCCAGCCAGGAGGCATCAAATTGAAATCTAGCCGGAGGTCTGAGGCTAACGGAGCCATCATCAAGAATTAGGGGGGTGTGATCGGAACCAATAATGCATTTCGCATAAAGAGAAGCCCTAGGAAACAAGGAGTCCCACCTGGGACAAAGGAAGACTCTGTCAAGCACCGATCTAATAGGGGTTGCCTGATGATTAGACCAGGTAAAACGAGCTCCCCCCCGAGGTAACTCACGAATAGCATTGGCACTAATGAAGTCGTTAAATGCATTAGCCAGTGGCCAGGAGAAGTTATCATTACTTTTGTCATTAGGGCACCGCAGCAAATTAAAGTCTCCCCCGATAACCATCGGTAAGTTACAGGCATCGATCTTCAGCGAAAGTTCATCAAGGAATAAAGGTGACAGGGAATGGTCCGCAGGCCCATAGACGACGATAAACTCATAGAGAGTGTTTTGAGCTTTAAGAGAGAGAACAACACTGGCCCAAAATATCCCATAATCAAAAGCAACAAAATCAAAAATAACTTTATTGGCACCTATCAAAATCCCGCCCGAGTGCCCCGAAGCAGGTAGAAAGTTCCAGTAAAATCTGTCCATACCCACAATAGACGACAATTCATTAGGGGAAAAGGATTCCTTGAAGGTTTCTACCAACCCCACAAAGTCAATCGAGTTAGAGCGAACCAGATCTTTAAGTTGGTCACGGCGCCCCCTAGCACCGAACCCCCTAATGTTCCAGAAAAGCGCCCTCATTTATAAGAAAGGTTTTTGATTCGAAGGCTCGACCTGCAAGGAGCCACGCAGGGTTCAGCACGTTTATTGATGCCCCTTTTAGACAAGTTGGATTGGGGCTGGTCACTACCAGCGCCCACGTCCACTGCTGGACCACTACTAGACGCCCCTGGCTGAGAGGCAACTGCCTCTTTGGCTTTGGCAATGGTAGCCTGAGCCATCTCGTTAGCCCGAATAACAGAAAGAAGAGAACTAGGAGAGCCAACAGATGAGTCAACCACCACCCCCACATCCGACATAATATTTAAAAGATGACCATCCGAAAGAGAAGGAAGAACCAACCGAACCGGAGAAACAACAATGGAGGGGACGAGGGATGTACCTGAGGGGGGGGGAAGATCCTTCGCCGCAGCATGCTTTTCAGCCCGTTCCAGAATAGGAACACCAGAATTGGCCACCCGCCTTCCTTTGCGAGCCGAGGACATAGGGGATGGAATCGCAGGCGACCGCACAACAAGAGAGCCAACATGGTGATCCGAGCGAGACAGAGAACCCAAATCTTGATCGAGACGTCGACAGACCCCTGCCATGGATTGCTTCGAGCCCGAAGAGTTCCGACTCTTAGCCGACAATTTGCGCACTGAGGATTTCTTCTTTCGAAAGGACTGGGCTTCCACCACCTCGCGAGCCGGAGAGGCCGGGAGATCTTCAATTCCGGATCGAGTGGGGGAGAGCGGGCGGACAGGGAGGTTGGAGCAAACACCAGAAATAGGGGTAGCAGAGCAAGGCGGTAACTTCGATGTATCAGTACCAGCAGGAGGGGCATTAGGAGAATCAGACTCGACCACCAAATCATCACGAGGAGCAGTACCAGAGGGAGCTTGAGATTGAAACAACTCACGTTCAGAATCAGCCAGACCATCCCACTCAGATTGGGTGAAGCGGAGGTTAGACCCATTGCTCTGATTGGGGCCACCCTGAGATCCATCCCCCTCTTTATCATGTTTGTCCGAAGGGAAAGAAGGGGGAGGAGGGGGAGGTGAAGACTGAAAAGCAGCCGCCCCCTGCACCCGCACCCGAAGCTTAATACCATTGGGAGACGGGAAGATATCAATCGAACCATGGCTTCTCGTGGTGTTTTTTTCATTAAAGTACATCAATAAGGTATCATATCTATCATTCTTAAAAAGTTGCTCCCCACTTCTCCCAATTCTCTCATCATGCACATTGTCCACATCAGCGGATTGCCACATCAGCGGATTGCCACATCAGCATTCACATCATCCATCATTTTCATTTTTTGTCTAACCACTAATTAATCTCCTACTTTTGAGTGCCTACTCAAATACACATGCACGTATAGTTCAACAACAAGAATAGACGCTTCGTTCCTCATTAATTAATAGTTCAGTTTCCGACCGTGAGAGCCGAGCAATCTCTCTCTTAATATTTCAGTTTCTTTTTTTAAACACTAATGGTTCAGTTCCTAATTGTAAGAGCCAGCCGAACAACCTCTCGCCTTAAAAATCCTTCCTCTCGATCTCCCATATAAAAAATAAAAATAAAATAATTTCACGGAAGCAACGCTCCATAAAAAAAAGTCACCTTTTCCCCTACCTGCACACACCTATGATCTCCTGCTCAGAACAAAAGAATCCACTTTTCCCTACAGCAGAATCTGGCGACCGCAGGCCATCTCAACGTGAAGTCTACTCTTGCACGTCCGCAGGTCTTCCTCGTCTTGTACTCCTCTCTACGCGGTTGGGCCGCCGTTCTACTGCAGGCCATCAAGATGTTCAAGGAAGGCATAGCCAAATTGGTGTGTGCATGTAGTTGTTCTACTCCTCCGCCAAACACCACAGTCTGCCTAGCCTCCATGGCTCCATCTCTTTGGGCGTTGGCACACAGGCCGGGTGGCCATCTCATCACTGGCCGCCTAGCCTTCCTGATTGTTGATGAATGCACAAAAAATGAGACCACTGTGCACTATTGCTCTGCTCCGCAGCTGTCGGCGGTGGCGACGAGCGTGGCTGGGTCAACAAAGAGACTTCCACAAGGGCTCCACCTACGAGTATGGCACATCATCTATCGACGAGGGCCGCCACACTTTCTTTCACTAATGAGGTAATGAATCTATAGTTGACATTTAGCAATAATATTCATGTCTAATGGCATGATGTGCAAGAAGGGGTTGCCAAAATTATCGAGCACGCCATGTTATATACTCCCTCCGTTCCAATAATGCACGCTTCATTTTTCTTTGTTAGTAGTTAGACATATTATTGTTAATTGTACTAAATGATCTTGATTTTTCATTTGCCGACACATTATTTCTTGCCTGCTGCATCTGAGAAGGAATGGTAAATTGTTTTTGCACCCTATTCTTTCTTTGATGGGGTTTCTTACACTTATATATACCTAGCAGAATGTGGCAATATATGTCAGTACTTCGTTGTTGTGTTTCTTATAGAGTATATACATCCGCTCTGAATTCAGTGCTCCGTGCTCTGAATTTTAAAGGATGGTTTCCTGTTAATGTTTTCATCTTACAATATTTGTATCCGTCATTGGTTTCAGAACTGAAAGTAATATTAGTTTGCATCCATGCAGCAAAGAAAAGAAATTATCATCCGGATAATAGTTATGCCTGATGCAGCAAAGGTGGCCCATTCATTGTTCTGTTAGACTCCATAATTGAAGTGACGTTCTAAGTTCCAAATGAAATTTGTGTTCTTTTACAGTTAATAGAAAACTTTCACATTGATGAGAATGATTCTTAATATGGGGTGCTAGGGATCAGGACAAATTCTGATAGCGAGCCACATTATACAAGCATTCAAACAACTTTTTTTTATCCGGATGGTTGGTCTTCCTCTGTCTTTGAGCCTTATTATGCATGGGAATCATTTTGTGCTTGCGGCAATATACAAGGCATGTAGTAAATGGGTTTCTATACATCATTCAATGTTGCTCAAAATATTATATATATATATATATATATATATATATATATATATATATATATATATATATATATATAAGTTTTCATAGAAGGCAAAAACAATTACATGAAATTGTGAGTGGTGCGAATACCATCCCAATAGAGAAAAAAACATCTGCACCCACACCTACTACAAAGCCTACTCTCTCACAACAAGGTCTAATGTCTCAACACCTAATCTGGCCTTCTTCCACTCTTTTGATCTCGTTCATGATGTGGTTGTGTAGCTCGTGCTGAAATTTTAGTCTATTTTGGACCAGCCCAATAGCAATTTCAGAATTCCTAATAAATCCTAGAGGCCCACTTAGCCATTCATGCAAGGCAAAGGGCACTACTAAAGTTTAGTCCCACATTGCTAGTTTAGAGGGAGTTGGGCCTCCTTATAAGGGAGGTTCTTTCCCCACTTGTACGAGCATGAGAACAAGAGGGACATGTTGGGTAACGTAGTATTTCAAAAAAATTCCTACGATCACGCAAGTTCTATCTACCAGATGCATAGCAACAAGGGGAAGAGTGTGTCTACGTACCCTCGTAGACCGGGAGCGGAAGCGTCTAGTGATGCGGTTGATGTAGTCGAACTTTCTTCGCGATCCAACCGATCAAGCACCGAATGTACGGAGCCTCCGCGTTCAGCACACGTTCAGCTTGATGACGTCCCACGAGTGGAGGAGGGGGAGGGCCGGCCCTCTCTATGGCGTGCCCTAGGGGAGTCCTACTCCCACCGGGAGTAGGATTTCCCTTTTCCTAGTAGAACTAGGAGCCCTTCCAAGTACTAGGAGTAGGAGAGAAGGAAAGGGAAAAGAGAAGAAAAGGAAGGAGGTGGCGCAACCCCTCCCCCTAGTCCAATTCGGAGTAGGCCTTGGCGGGGGCGTAGCCTCCTCTCTCTCTTTCCCTAAAGCCCAATAAGGCCCATATACTCCCCGGCGAATTCTCGTAACTCTCCGGTACTCCGAAAAATACCGAATCACTCGGAACCTTTCCGATGTCCGAATATAGTCGTCCAATATATCGATCGTTACGTCTCGACCATTTCGAGACTCCTCGTCATGTCCCCGATCTCATCCGGGACTCCGAATTACCTTCGGTACATCAAAACACATAAACTCATAATACCGATCATCATCAAACATTAAGCGTGCGGACCCTACAGGTTCGATAACTATGTAGACATGACCGAGACTCATCTCCGGTCAATAACCAATAGCAGAACCTGGATGCTCATATTGGCTCCTACATATTCTACGAAGATTTTTATCGGTCAAACCGCATAACAACATACGTTGTTCCCTTTGTCATCGGTATGTTACTTGCCCGAGATTCGATCGTTGGTATCTCAATACCTAGTTCAATCTCGTTTCCGGCAAGTCTTTTTACTCGTTCCGTAATACATCATCTCTTGACTAACTCATTAGTCATTTTCTTGCAAGGCTTATTATGATGTGTATTACCGAGAGGGCCCAAAGATACCTCTCCGACACTCGAAGTGACAAATCCTATTCTTGATCTATGTCAACACCACGAACACCTTCGGAGACAACTGTAGACCATCTTTATAATCACCCAGTTACGTTGTGACGTTTGATAGGACACAAGGTATTCCTCCGGTATTCGGGAGTTGCATAATCTCATAGTCATAGGAACATGTATAAGTCATGAAGAAAGCAATAGCATTAAAACTAAACGATCATAGTGCTAAGCTAACTGATGGGTCTTGTCCATCACATCATTCTCCTAATGATGTGATCACGTTGATCAAATGAAAACTCATGTATATGGCTAGGAAACATAACCATCTTTGATCAATGAGCTAGTCTAGTAGAGGCATACTAGGGACACTCTGTTTTGTCTATGTATTCACACATGTACTAAGTTTCCGGTTAATACAATTCTAGCATGAATAATAAAAATTTATCATGATATAAGGAAATAAATAATAACTTTATTGTTGCCTCTAGGGCATATTTCCTTCAGTCTCCCACTTGCACTAGAGTCAAGAATCTAGATCACATCACCATGTGATTAACACCTAATAGTTCACATCACCATGTGACTAACACTCATAGTTCTCATCGCCATGCGACCAATACCCAAAGGGTTTACTAGAGTCAACAATCTAGTTCACATCGCCATGTGATTAACACCCAAAGAGTAATAAGGTCTGATCATGTTTTTCTTGTGAGAGAAGTTTAGTCAACGGGCCTGACACATTCAGATCCGTATGTATTTCGGAAATTTCTATGTCTACAATGCTCTGAATGGAGCTACTTTAGCTAATTGCTCCCACTTCCAATATGCATCCAGATCGAGACTCAGAGTCATGTGGATCGGTGTTAAAGCTTGCATCGACGTAACTCTTTACGACGAACTCTTTATCACCTCCATAACCGAGAAATATTTCCTTAGTCATCCAGTAACTAAGGATAATTTTGACCGCTGTCCAGTGATCTACTCCTAGATCAAAATTGTACTCCCTTGCCAAAATCAGGACATGGAATACAATAGGTCTGGTATACTGCATGGCATACTTCATAGAACCTATGGCTGAGGCATAGGGAATGACTTTCATTCTCTCTCTATCTTCTGCAGTGGTCGGGCATTGAGTCTTACTCAACTTCATACCTTGCAACACAGGCAAGAACTCTTTCTTTGACTGTTCCATTTTGAAAAACTTCAAAATCTTGTCAAGGTATGTACTCATTGAAAAAACTTATCAAGCATCTTGATCTATCTCTATAGATCTTGATGCTCAATATGTAAGCAGCTTTACCGAGGTTTTTCTTTGAAAAAACTCCTTTCAAACACTCTTTTATGCTTTCCAGAAAATTCTACATCATTTCCGATCGACAATATGTCATTCACATATACTTATCAGAAAGGATGTAGTGCTCCCACTCACTTTCTTGTAAATACATGCTTCACCACAAGTCTGTAAAAAATCATATGCTTTGATCACCTCATCAAAGCGTATATTCCAACTCCGAGATGCTTGCACCAGTCCATAGATGGATCGCTGGAGCTTGCACACTTTGTTAGCAACTTTAGGATTGACAAAACCTTCTGGTTGCATCATATACAACTCCTCTTTGAGATATCCATTCAAAAATGTAGTTTTGTCATCCATTTGCCAGATTTCATAATCATAAAATGCGGCAATTGCTAACATGATTCGGACAGACTTAAGCATCACTATGGGTGAGAAAGTCTCATCGTAGTCAACTCCTTGAACTTGTCGAAAACCTTTCGCAACAAGTCGATCTTTGTAGACAGTAACATTACCGTCGGCGTCGGTCTTCCTCTTGAAGTTCCATTTATTTTCGATGGCTTGCCGATCATCGGGCAAATCAACCAAAGTCCACACTTTGTTCTCATACATGGATCCCATCTCAGATTTCATGGCCTCAAGCCATTTTGCGGAATCTGGGCTCATCATCGCTTCCTCATAGTTCGTAGGTTCATCATGGTCTAGTAACATGACTTCCAGAACTGGGTTGCCGTACCACTCTGGCGCGGAACATACTCTGGTTGATCTATGAAGTTCAGCAGTAACTTGATCCGAAGTATCATGATCATCATCATTAGCTTCCTCACTAATTGGTGTAGGAATCACTGGAACCAGTTTCTGTGATGTACTACTTTCCAATTCGAGAGAAGGTACAATTACCTCATCAAGTTCCACTTTCCTCCAACTCACTTCTTTTGAGAGAAACTCCTTCTCTAGAAAGGATCCATTCTTAGCAACGAATATCTTGCCTTCGGGTCTGTGATAGAAGGTGTACCAACAATCTCCTTTGGGTATCCTATGAAGACACATTTTTCCGACTTGGGTTCGATCTTATCAAGTTGAAGAATTTTCACATAAGCATCGCAATCCCAAATTTTAAGAAACGACAACTTTGGTTTCTTGCCAAACCACAGTTCATAAGGCGTCGTCTCAACGGATTTAGATGTTGCCCTATTTAACGTGAATGTAGCTATCTCTGATGCATAACCCAAAATGATAGTGGTAAATCAGTAAGAGACATCATAGACCACACCATATCTAATAAAGTACGGTTACGACGTTCAGACACACCATTACGCTCTGGTGTTCCGGGTGACGTGAGTTGTGAAACTATTACACATTGTTTTAAATGAAGACCAAACTCGTAACTCAAATATTCACCTCCACGATCAGATCATAGAAACTTTATTTTCTTGTCACGATGATTCTCTACTTCACTCTGAAATTCTTTGAACTCTTCAAATGTTTCAGACTTGTGCTTCATCAAGTAGATATACCCATATCTGCTCAAATCATTAGTGAAGGTCATAAAATAACGATACCCGCCGCGAGCCTCAACACTCATCGGTCCACATACATCAGTATGTATGATTTCCGACAAATCTGTTGCTCGCTCCATTGTTCCGGAGAACGGAGTTTTAGTCATCTTGCCCATAAGGCATGGATCGCAAGCACCAAGTGATTCATAATCAAGTGATTCCAAAAGTCCATCACTATGGAGTTTCTTCATGCGCTTTACACCAATATGACCTAAACAGCAGTGCCACAAATAAGTTGCACTATCATTATTAACCTTGCATCTTTTGGCTTCAATATTATGAATATGTGTATCACTACGATCGAGATCCAACAAACTATTTTCATTGGGTGTATGACCATCGAAGGCTTTATTCATGTAAACATAATAACAATTATTCTATGAATTTAAATGAATAACCGTATTGCAAAAAACATGATCAAATCATATTCATGCTTAACCCAAATGCCAAATAACATTTATTTAGGTTCTACACTAATTTTGAAAGTATAGGGAGTGTGCGATGATGATCATATCAATCTTGGAACCACTTCCAACACACATCGTCACTTCACCTTTAACTAGTCTCTGTTCATTCTGCAACTCCCGTTTTGAGTTACTAATTTTAGCAACTGAACCGGTATCAAATACCCAGGGGTTGCTATGAACACTAGTAAAGTACACATCAATAATCTGTATATCAAATATACCTTTGCTCACTTTGCCATCCTTCTTATCCACCAAGTATCTAGGGCAGTTCCATTTCTAGTGACCATTTCCTTTGCAGTAGAAGCACTTAGTTTCAGGCTTGAGTTTAGCTTTGGGTTTCTTCACGGGAGTGACAACTTGCTTGTCATTCTTGTTGAAGTTCCCCTTCTACCCCTTTGCCCTTTACTTGGAACAAGTGGTCTTGTTAACCATCAACACTTGATGTTGTTTCTTGATTTCCACCTTCGCCGATTTCAGCATCGCGAAGAGATCGGGAATTACTTTCGTCATCCCTTGCATATTATAGTTCATCACGAAGTTCTACTAACTTGGTGATAGTGTCTAGAGAACTTTGTCAATTACTATCTTATCTGGAAGATTAACTCCCACTTGATTCAAGCAATTGTAGTACCCAGACAATCTGAGCACATGCTCACTGGTTGAGCTATTCTCCTCCATCTTGTTGGCAAAGTACTGTCAGAGGTCTTATACCTCTCGACACGGGCATGAGTATGAAATACTAATTTCAACTCTTGGAACATCTCACATGCTCCGTGGCGTTCAAAACGTTTTTGAAGTCCCAGTTATAAGCCGTAAAGCATGGTAAACTAAACTATCAAATAGTCATCATACCGAGCTTTTGTCAAAACGTTCATAACGTTTGCATCTGCTCCTGCAATAGGTCTGACACCTAGCGGTGCATCAAGGACATAATACTTCTATGCAGCAATGAGGATAATCCTCAGATCACGGACCTAGTCCGCATCATTGCTACTAACATCTTTCAACTTAGTTTTCTCTAGGAACATATCAAAAACATAGGGGAGCTATAATGCGAGTTATTGATCTACAACATAGATATGCTAATACTACCAGGACTAAGTTCATGATAAATTAAAGTTCAATTAATCAAATTACTAAAGAACTCCCACTTAGATAGACATCCCTCTAGTCATCTAAATGATCACGTGATCCAAATCAACTAAACCATGTCCGATCATCACGTGAGATGGAGTAGTTTTCAATGGTGAACATCTTATGTTGATCATATCTACTATATGATTCAGCTCGACCTTTCGGTCTCCAGTGTTCCGAGGCAATATCTGCATATGCTAGGCTCGTCAAGTTTAACTCGAGTATTCTGCGTGTGCAAAACTGGCTTACACTCATTGTATGTGAACATAGAGCTTATCACACCCGATCATCACGTGGTGTCTCGGCACGACGAACTTTCGCAATGGTGCATACTCAGGGAGAACATTTATACCTTGAAATTCTGTAAGGGATCATCTTATAATGCTACCGTCGTACTAAGCAAAATAAGAAGCATAATAAGATAAACATCACATGCAATCAAAATATGTGACATGATATGGCCATCATCATCTTGTGCTTTTGATCTCCATCTCCAAGGCAACGTCATGATCACCATCGTCACCGGCGCGACACCTTGATCTCCATCGTAGCATCGTTGTCGTCTCGGCAACTATTGCTTCCATGACTATCGCTACAGCTTAGTGATAAAGTAAAGCAATTACATGGTGATTGTATTTCATACAATAAAGCGACAACCATATGGCTCCTGCCAGTTGCCGACAACTTTACAAAACATGGTCATCTCATACAATAACGTATAACTCATCATGTCTTGACCATATCACATCACAACATGCCCTACAAAAACAAGTTAGACGTCCTCTACTTTGTTGTTGCAAGTTTTACGTGGCTGCTACGGGCTTAGCAAGAACCGTTCTTACCTACGCATACAAAACCACAACGATTTTTCGTCAAGTATGTGATGTTTTAACCTTCATAAGGACCGGGCGTAGCCACACTTGATTCAGCTAAAGTGAGAGAGACAGACACCCGCTAGTCACCTTTAAGCAACGAGTGCTCATAACGGTGAAACCAGTCTCGCGTAAGCGTACGCGTAATGTCGGTCAGGGCCGCTTCATCTCACAATACCGCCGAAACAAAGTATGACATGCTGGTAAGCAGTATGACTATTATCGCCCACAACTCATTGTGTTCTACTCGTGCATATCATCTACGCATAGACCTGGCTCATGATGCCGCTGTTGGGTAACGTAGTATTTCAAAAAAAATCCTACGATCACGCAAGATCTATCTACCAGATGCATAGCAACGAGGGGAAGAGTGTGTCTACATACCCTCGTAGACCGGGAGCGGAAGCGTCTAGTGACGCGGTTGATGTAGTCGAACTTTCTTCGCGATCCAACCGATCAAGCACCGAACGTACAGAGCCTCCGCGTTCAGCACATGTTCAGCTTGATGACGTCCCACGAGCTCTTGATCCAGTAGAACCTCGCGGGAGAGTTTCGTCAGCACGACGGCATGGTGACGGAGATGATGAAGCTACCGTCGCAGGCCTTCGCCTAAGCGCTGCAACGATATGACCGAGGTGTGTTTCTGTGGAGGGGGGCACCGCACATAGTTGGGAAAGATCAACAGATCAACTTGTGTGTCTATGGGGTGCCTCTACCCCCCGTATATAAAGGAGTGGAGGAGGGGGAGGGCCGACCCTCTCTATGGCGCGCCCTAGGGGAGTCCTACTCCCACCGGGAGTAGGATTCCCCTTTTCCTAGTAGAACTAGGAGCCCTTCCAAGTACTAGGAGTAGGAGAGAAGGAAAGGGAAAAGAGAAGAGAAGGAAGGAGGTGGCGCATCCCCTCTGTCAGGGATATTACTAGCAGGTATAAACCGGCTAGTATAAACCAGATTATGGTAATTTAGTTGCATAATTACAAAACCCAGTAGGAGTTACGGCCCATGAAGGTTTAGGGCCTATGTGTAACATTATGATTTGTAAACCGCCTGATCATGTAACTTGAGAGATAAGGAAGAAAGAGCAGAGACCGAGGCGGACACAAGTATGAGCCGGCCTCGGGACTCTGTAAACCGGACCGGGCGTCGCCTATATATAAAAGGACGACCCGGCGACGGTTCAAGGACAGGAAACAACCCGTCGAGACACAGGCAAGCGATCTGCTCCCTGTTCATCGACGCCCAAGCAATACCAAACCAAACTAGACGTAGGCTTTTACCTTCATCGAAGGGGCCGAACTAGTATAAACCCTCTGTGTCCTTTGTGAGCTTTTAACCCCTTCAAGCTAACCTGTGCGATGGTTCCATTACTAAGTCCGTTAAACCGAACATCTGCCGTGTTGATTCCACGACAGTTGGCGCCCACCATGGGGCCTCCGCACGATGGTTTCGAGTTCTTGAAAGGCAGCTTTGAAGGACTCAAGGGTTACGCGGTCGGCCGGATGACCAAGAGTCGCCGCGGCCGGATCTACATCGACGACGCAGGCTGGGGACCGGAGGCCGATTCAATTGAATACGGGTACCGGGTTCCCTTCGGCGACACCCACGTCTTCATCGGAAAGATCGGCGGACCGGGACCTGAGCCGGACGTCTTCCCCAACATCGTCGAGCCGGCTCAGCGTGCGAGATCGGCCCGGATTCAGCCCGCCATGAAGCGCGTTTTCCTTGGAGCAGTTCACGGGGTTCAAGCCGAGGACGGATCAGATTCCGGTGGCGAGACGGTTATCTATTCTGACGATGAATCTTCATCCGGAGAGACTGAGTCTTTGTATCAGTTGCAGGACGGCCGGTTTAAGGGTGTGTCCGACGGAGACAGTATTCCGGACCCCTTTGATCCGCCAAACAGAGTGGCTGCCTTTATGGCCGGTTCACAACCTACGCCACAGTCCACGGTGAACGGGGCGATGACAGCAGAAGCTGGTGTAGGAGGCAGTGGCCAGGCCCTCTCGCCCTCTGACGCTCTATCCACCTTGGTCGAGGAGTTCACATCCCGAGCCATGGCAGAGGTAGCTCCAGCAGACAAGGCGCAACACGATGCAGAGCTCCTTCAGCTAAAGGGCCGGATCGATCAAGCGAAAGAAAATCTGAAGGCAGAAAAGGCTATGATAGCAAGGAGGCAGGCAGAGCTGGATGATCAAGCTTTTCAGCTAAGGATGGAACAGGCCTCTGTACAAGGAGTAAGGAGTCGGAAGTACCAGTCTCGTCTACCGCCGGTTTACGAGGCGATGAATCTTTTCAGGACACCAGGAGCAGGGACCAGCAATGATCCGGCGATAAACCGGGGGGCGGCACCGGCCAGGGATGAGCCGGTTCAGCGGCCCACGGCAGAGCAAGATCGGCGGATTACGTCTGCGCCTCACGTCCCTACCCCTCCGGGTCATTATTCAAACCCTTTGGATAACATTGTTGCTGTCGATTCACGATTGGCCGCTTTACCCATTGAGGGGACATCCCCCGTGGCGTTGGAGGCACGCAGGGTCAAGGATCTGCTTAACACGGTGTTAACACAACAGCAAGCGTATTCTTATAGCAGGGAGAGGCTCCATTCGACACCACGCCACAGCCGGAGTTACACTAGGCATTGGGAGGAACCAGAGGTGTTTAGTAGTGAACGCAGGCGACACCGTCACAGACAAAATAATCCGGCAGGCGCGGATGCACAAGCTCAGGATGCAAACCGGGTTAGATCGGTGGCCCGTGAGGAGGTCTGTCAGACGATGCCGGTTCACACAACCACAGCAGAGACAGGAGTCACAACGAGTTCCTTTTGGGTGCAATGTCTTGTCCCCGCTTTACGGAGCGTGAAGCTGCCCAAGGATTTTAAAGGTCCACGTAAAGTGCCTAATTACACAGCAGATTTGGCTCCAGAAGCTTGGGTTGAGAGTTACGAGATGGCCATGGAGATGCTGGACGTGGATGAAGCGGCTTGTGCGAAATACTTCACCATGATGCTTGAAGGTACAGCCCGGACCTGGCTTAAGGGTTTACCCCCTAATTCTATCGGATCGTGGGGAGAGTTACGTCACCAGTTTATCAAAAATTTCAAGGATACGTGCAAGCAGCCGATGTCAGTGGTAGATCTAGCAGCCTGTACACAAGGAGAACAGGAGTCTACAAGTGCATGGGTGCGGCGAGTATCGGAAATCTTGCACTCTTCTAATGGTATCAATCCCAGTACGGCAATAGTGACACTGGAAAACAATTGCCGGTTTGAGTCTCTGAAGTTAAAACTGGGACGACTCAAACGGGATTGTAATGACATGGGAACTCTCATGAGTGCTCTGGTGAAGTACGGGGACTCAGACAACACTAAATATCCAGAAGCGGAGGGAGATAAAGCTGGGAAAATCAATAAGCCTGGTAAACCGGCGCAGGCTAGTCCGGTTAGTACAAGCTTCTTAGGCAAGCGTAAAGCGGAAGGTGGCTCTGATTTTGTGGCCAATACCCAAGTTCAAGGGGGCTTCCAACGCAATAAGGGTAAGCCGCCTCCACAAATCGGCGGAGGGTCCGTTAGCTGGGAGCAGGAGTTAAATGAGCCTTGTCCGAAACATAGCACAAGGGAACGGCCAGCAAAACACACTATAGGAGAATGCAAGCCTTTGATGGAAGCCATAATGAGTCGGTTCAGCTCTAACAACGGGCCTCCAAACGGCGGTTCAGGCCCGGGGTTTTACGGTCCGGATCACTAGGGGAACGGCTCCGGATCAAGATATCGTGGCAACAACAGTGGTTATAATAACCGAGGCAATAATCAATATGGTCAAGGCGGTTATAATAACCAAGGCAGTCAGCAGCATGGTCAAGGTGGTTACAATAACCAAAACAACCAACAGCAGAGCCAGGGTAATCATAATAACCAAGGCAGTCAGCAGCGTCAGCAGCAGCAGCAGCAGCAATCCGGATATGAGAGTAATCCGAAGGAGCTGAGCAGTGGGCAGTATCATGTGTTTACTACAAGTTTGTGTAAACGGGATCAGAAAATTTTGAAGCGGGCGGTCCACGTGGTTGAACCGGCGACACCGCAATTCCTGCGCTGGTCAGAGCAGCCTATTGTGTGGAGCAGGGAAGATCACCCGTTACGAGTTGATAATCCGGGTCACTTGGCCTTGGTAGTAGCACCACAGGTGGGTGGCTACAAGTTCACTAAAGTTCTCATGGACGGCGGCAGCAGCATCAATATCCTGTACTATGAGACCTTCCGTCGTATGGGCTTGACGGATAAAAAGCTAAGACAGTCAAACACGGTGTTTCATGGAGTAGTGCCAGGTAAATCAGCTTACCCAGTTGGGAAAATTGACCTAGAAGTTACCTTTGGAGATGAACAGGATTCCAGGTCAGAGATGATAACGTTTGAAGTCGTCAAGATCTGGAGCCCTTATCATGCTCTGTTCGGGAGGACGGTTTATGCCAGGTTTATGGCCAGGCCGTGTTATGTTTATCTACAGCTCAAGATGCCAGGTCACAAAGGAACAATCACGGTTCATGGAAGTCGCAAGATTGCACTAGAGTGTGAAGAGGGAGACGCTGCCTACGCGGAGGCAGTGTGTGCTACAGAGGAGTTGAAGTTTTACAAGGACAATGTTGATCCGGCAGATATGAGCCCGTTGAAGAAGCCAACTACGGAGCATGATCCGGCGTTGAAGTTTAAATCAGCGGAGGAGACCAAGCAAGTTGATTTTGTGCCAGGTGATTCATCGAAGCAGTTCACTATCAGCGCTAACCTTGATCCCAAATAGGAAAGCGCGCTCATCGAGTTCATCCGTGAGAACCGGGATATCTTTGCATGGAAACCTTCTGACATGCCAGGTATACCGAGGGAACTCGCTGAGCACAGTCTTAACATTGATCCGAAGTTTAAACCGGTCAAGCAATATCTACGCCGCTTCAACGAAGAAAGGCGCAAAGCTATAGGAGAGGAAGTGGCCAGGCTTTTGGCCGCAGGGTTCATAGTGGAAGTTTTTCACCCGGAGTGGTTGGCTAATCCAGTGCCGGTGTTAAAGAAAAATGGAAAGTGGAGAATGTGTGTGGATTATACGGACCTAAACAAAGCTTGTCCAACTGATCCTTTTGCTCTTCCTCGCATTGATCAGATCATCGATGCTACAGCAGGATGTGAGCGGCTAAGTTTTTTGGATGCATATTCAAGGTATCACCTGATCAAGATGGCAGTTAAAGATCAGGAGAAGACGTCCTTCATAACACCTTTTGGTGCTTTTTGCTATGTGTCTATGCCCTTTGGGCTCAAGAGTGCCCAAGCCACCTACCAGCGTTGTGTACAGAATTGTCTTAAAGGGCAGATAGGCAGGAACGTTCATGCTTATGTGGATGATATCGTGGTAAAATCAAGGAAGGAGGAGACGATGATAGAGGACCTCAAGGAGACCTTTGACAGTCTTCGGGCCTATAAAATGATGCTTAATCCAGAGAAATGTGCTTTTGGTGTTCCGGCGGGCAAGCTCCTTGGGTTCTTGGTGTCAAACAGAGGAATAGAAGCTAATCCGGAGAAGATCAAGGCAATCACATCCTTGACTAAACCGGTTTGCATCAATGATGTTCAGCGTATCGCCGGCAGGATCACAGCATTGAGCCGGTTCATCAGCCGTTTGGGGGAGAAGGCGATTCCGCTTTATCAGATGCTGAGAAAGACAGACCGGTTTATATGGAGTGATGAGGCAAATGCTGCGTTTGAGGATTTAAAGCGGCAGCTGGCAAGACCACCGGTTCTTGCTGCCCCTGTTGATAATGAGTCGTTGCTGTTATATGTCGCCGTCAATGCACGGGCAGTCAGCGTAGTGATCGTGGTTGAGCGCAAGGAAGCAGGGAAGGAATATCCGGTTCACCGTCCGGTCTATTATGTCAGTGAAGTTCTCATTGAGTCCAAACAAAGGTACCCACATTGGCAGAAGCTGGTATATGGTGTGTTCATGGCAAACCGGAAGTTGAAACATTATTTCCAAGGCCACCCAATAACTGTTGTTAGTTCAGCACCATTGGGGGATATAATCCAGAACAGGGAAGCTACGGGCAGAGTGGCAAAGTGGGCCATTGAGCTCAGCCCACACGAATTGAAATATGTGCCACGCACCGCTATCAAATCTCAGGCATTGGTGGATTTCATCAATGATTGGACAGAAGTACAAACACCAGAGGAGAAGCCGGATCTTACATACTGGACGATTCATTTTGACGGTTCGAGGCAATTAGAAGGCTCGGGGGCTGGAGTTGTTTTAACTTCCCCGTGTGGAGACAAGTTTTGTTACGTCCTCCGTATATTGTTTCCTTGTACCAATAATGCAGCAGAGTATGAGGCATTGCTTCATGGCTTACGGATGGCCAAGGAAATGAACTTGAGCCGGGTCAAGTGCTTTGGCGATTCAGATTTAGTGGCACATCAAGTATCCGGTAAGTGGGACTCAAGAGATCCTCTCATGGCAGCTTACAGACGAGAAGTTGAAGCAGTTGCAGGATTTTTCAAAGGGTATCAGGTGGATCACATAGACCGGCGGAGGAATGAAGCGGCCGATGCTCTGAGCCGGCTGGGTTCTCAACGTAAACCGGTACCGCCGAATACTTTTTTGGATGAGTTGCACAGTCCATCGGTTCAAGTACCATCGGAGGAAGACCTGGCTGTTCCTGATCCGGAGGCACAGCTAGTTGCGGCACTTCATGTTATTCCGGATTGGACGCTGCCCTATTTGGCGTATCTGAGCCGAGGAGAGCAGCCGGACGACGAGATCGAAGCAAGACAGATAATCCGGCGCTCTAAGTCCATGACAATTGCAAACGGAGAGCTTCATCATCGCAGTGTTTCTGAGAGCGTTTCAGCGGTGTGTATCAGCTGAGGAAGGTTGTGATATTCTTTGTGAGATCCATGAAGGGGATTGTGGCCATCATGCCGGTTCAAAATCCTTGGTGGCTAAAGCTTTTCGACATGGGTTCTATTGGTTGACAGCCCATGCTGATGCAGCGGATTTAGTCCGAAAGTGTGATGTTTGTCAGAAGTTTTCACGACGTGCTCTTGTTCCGGCACAGGAGCTCCGGATGATACCAATAACCTGGCCGTTTGCGACTTGGGAGCTTGATATGGTTGGGCCCTTCAAACGATCCCAAGATCAGAAAAGTCATCTACTGGTGGCTGTGGATAAATTTACGAAGTGGATTGAGGCAGAACCTGTGAGCAAGTGTGATGCGGCAACATCGGTTAAATTTATCAAAAAGGTAATTTTCCGGTTTGGCTTTCCACACAGCATCATCATAGATAACGGCACCAATTTATCTAAAGGAGAGATGGAAGAAGGGAGCATATTCGCCTAGACGTGTCTTCTGTAGCCCACCCTCAATCCAATGGTCAAGCTGAAAGAGCAAATCAGGAGATTTTGCGAGGTATCAAGCCCCGGCTTATGACTCCCTTGCAAAGAACACCAGGTTGCTGGGTTGAGGAGTTACCTTCTGTCCTTTGGAGTATCAATACTACGCCAAACCGGTCCACAGGCTATACACCTTTCTTTATGGTGTATGGTGCCGAAGCAGTCCTTCCAAGTGATATCTGTCATGATTTGCCACGGGTGACGGCCTATGTAGAAGCAACCAATGATCAGGCGAGAGAAGACAGTTTGGATCGGCTGGATGAAGAGCGTGATATAGCAGCGGCACGATCTGCAATTTATCAACAAGACTTGCGCAGATATCACAGCCGCCGGATCAAGACCAGGACGTTCCAGGAGGGAGACTTGGTACTCCGGCTTATCCAAGATCAAACAGATATGCACAAGCTATCCCCGCCTTGGGAAGGGCCCTTTGTGGTCAGCAAGAATCTGCACAACGGTTCATATTATCTGGTGGACGTTCGAGAACACAAGGACTCACGGACATCGGAAGAAGAGACAAAGAGGCCGTGGAACATCGCCCTCTTACGGCCCTACTATACCTGAGCCATGAGCTCTACTGTATCCTATGTATATATTATGATTAATGAATAAACCGGCACCCTCGGTAAACCGGGGGCTCAGCCTTTTTTCCAATACAAGTGTCTTATGGTGATAACCATACATCTCTTATCATATGTCATATTTCAAATACTTTGATCAGTCTAACTGGTTGTGCAGGGCATATGTACTCTAGAGCAGTAACTCACTGAAGGGCTTTTTGTTCAAACATAGGTCGTATCCAAACCAAAGAGGACATGGCATAAGGCTCAATGGATTGTACCCGAATCCATTGCTTGGCAAAGTTTTATATGGCCAGCAGGGGGCAGGATTGTACCCGAATCCTAGATGAAACCCCTGTGGTTGTATCCGGTTCTTATGGTTGTACCCGAACCATACAGCTCAATGGATTGTACCCGAATCCTAGCTGAAACCCCTGGGGTTGTATCCGGTTCTTATGGTTGTACCCGAACCATACAACTCAATGGATTGTACCCGAATCCATTGCTTGACTAAAGTTTTATATGGCCAGCAGGGGACAGGATTGTACCCGAATCCTAGCTTAAACCCCTGTTGGTCATATCTGGTTCCTATGGTCGTATCCGAACCATAAGGCCCTCTGGATGGTACCCGCATCCATTGATTGGCTGAACCTTGCTTTGAGCCTGGCAGCTCACAAAAAGCCTCGACTACATGGTTTTAGTTGCAAACTGGCATTTCTGGTATTTATGTTTTATGGTTCTTTAATCCGGAGTAGGACAACTCCAGAGTTGACCACATATCTTCAAAAGTCTTGAGAAAGTTCTAGCATGATCTAAACCGGTAGCTTCTATGAAACTCGAGATTAGTATTGGGTCTTTCAAAGGCTCGCTCAGAAAATTGCAAATTTCGCCGGATTAAGAGTATCAAGCATACTTGATGGCAGGTATGAAATTATTTCTGGTACAAACAAAACACTTGTTTGATATATTATGTGAGCAGTTTAATTAGTCCAGCGGTAAACCGCTAGGACATATTTTCAGTGTTATTTCTGCAGAAACAGACAATATGCAGGATAAACCATATCAGAACAGATTTAAATTGGCAATGTCAAAACAAGAAGTTGGAGCATCCGGATCAAGACGAATAATGTTTTATGCTATCCTATTACAAGGCATAGCAAGCCTGACGGATTAAAGACTGTCCAGCAAAATAAGACTGCAACTACAAAGATACACTATGGCCTACGCCTCCTCCTGCTGCGATGGCTGGGGATCAACTTGTTCTGGATTCTCTTCCTCTTCTTGAAGCGGCTGGAAGTCAGGGACGCACCAATCAATTTTCGTTAAAGCGCGGAAGTACATCTCTTCCGTGAGAAGTTCAGACGGATCAATATCTGGGGCGAAAGTATGAGGGCGCACTGGTGGGATTAGATTCACGGTATCATAAACCGGCCGATCCACCCGCTCGTTCTGTAAATCATATCCCGGATGATACCTGGACAAATCTGATTCGGCAACAAGCTTGCTAGCGAGAGGACGCATCTCCTTGGTCAAAGTGTGAAGATCCTTGGCAGTGAAAGCTGATCCGTCTTCTTTAGTACCGGGATACCCGTTCAAGGCCTCTTCCGGATCAAAATCTGGAACCCACGCTTTGGCTCTGGTGAGCGCCATGAGCGAACCGGCTCGAGCGGCAGATTTCTTCGTTTCCTCTAAGCGTGCAGGCAAGACAGAGAGCTTCTCTAGTGTACCTTGGATAGTCGTGGGGGCCGGTTTATTGAAGGACATTGCGCTTATGATCCTTTGAGCGCCAGAATACAGCTGCTCGACCACAGTATAAGACGCCTTGAGTTTCTTCCGTAAATCATCCCCAAGATGGGTGACACGGCGTCCTGCATATGATTATCACAGTTAAACCAGAACAGATTAAAGATTGCAAGGATAAAAGCAGGAATACAGATTAAGTACTTACCGAAGACAGCAGAAGTCATCAATTCTATTTACCGCTTTAAACCGGTTAACTCTTCAGTCACCGGATTAAGGGCTTCCTCAGCGTCCTTTACCCTTTTTTCCAGATCCTTCTTCTGAACTTCAAAGGCGGTCCGCTCCTCTTCAAAAAATTTCTTCAGCTGTTCAGCGGTAGTTAAACTTACCGCCAAATCTTTCTTCGCCTTAGCAGCGGCAGATTCAGTTTCGGCAAGTCTGTTCCGGAGTTCAGTAATTTCTTCAGACCGCCGGTTCAAATCAGCCTGCAAGGAAAATCAAGTGGAATAAAGGTACAAATCAGGCAAGTCTCAAGCACACAAACAAGTTGTCTACTTGACACTTGGGGGCTAATGGGCAGTTGAAGCATCCAACAGTAGCAATTCAAAAGACAAGTCTCAAGCACACAAACAAGTTGTCTACTTGACACTTGGGGGCTAATGGGCGATTGAAGTATCAAAGAAAGGGAATATTTAGACAAGTCCCAGGCACATAAACCGAATTATGCCCCTGGCACTTGGGGGCTAATGTAAGATCATTTGCTCAAGTTATAAGTACCGGTTCACCTTCTAAGCGCAGCTAAACCGGAACTTGGGGGCTACTATGATAGAGATGGAAATACAGCAAAGGCAAAAACAATGGGTTATAAGTACCAGTTACCTCGTATTTCTCCTTCATCATGCTGATTAAGCCCGCTTCATAGTCCCGAGAAGTGTGAAGACGGTTCAAATACCCGGAATAGAGTTCCTGGGCACTCAGCTCGGCAAAGCTAGATAAATCAGTGCTCCATTTGCCTTTCTCTAGATGAAGTTTCTCCGCTTTAGTTGTATGCTTGGCTAAAACAGTGGGTTCAGCAGGAGCGGTATAAGTTGTACAAGTTATCTGGACATATGGAGAATGGGCAGTTGCTGGTGGTGGAGTAGCAGTATGAACCGGACTAGCATGAGCCGGGCTAGTTTGAGGAGGTTCGCCCCGGGCAGGGCTCGCCGGTTCATGGACGTCCTCAGTGTTGGGATTCTTAGGTGCAGTAGTATGATCCATGGGAGCAGGATCTTCAAGAGGAATGGTGGGCTCACTTTCCGGAGGGACGGTTGTGTCCGGATCAACCGCCGGATCATCAGTAGCAGTCTCAGCGGCCGTTTTATTGACTTTGGCCTTTTTGCTGGGTTTAGGCTTACTGAAATAAATTGGAAAAGAGGTCAGAACTGTAAAACAAATAAAAAGATAAACCGGATAAGGTGAAGGACTTACCCAGGAACAGTCTTCAGAACCGGGACTTGTGTGGCAGTGGATTCACCAGAAGAAGATAAAGGAGTCTCCTGATAATTAGGGTCAGACGGTTTAAGTGGTTTGCGTATAAGCCCGACCTTGGGGTGAAGAAGAGTTGGAGAAAGTATAACCTCAGAGCGGCGCCTCCGAGCCGGAGTAAGAGATATTCCGGATGATTCAACTGCAAGGCCACTATGGCGAGTAGTCCGACGAAGGGCTTCGTGTTACTGTTTCTTCAAAAGAAAATTGGGGTCCAGTTGAGCATAAGGGTGAGAAAACAGATATTTCCGGATTGTCCGACGAATTTTTGGTGGAGGTGGTTCTGAATCTGAAGAAAGAATAGTTACCTCAATTTCTGCCGGTTTATCTCCTTCAGCCAAATCCTGTGAAAAGATGCCGTTAACACAAATCTGAACAAAAGTGAGCAAGTCACAGCCGGATTAACTCATACCTCAGAGTCCGGATCATCATCTTCAGCATGTGAACCAGAGCCAGCAGCCGCCTTCTTCTTCTTGATAGCGTAAGTTTTCCGGCGTGGCTGTTTGCCAGCCTTCTCCTGAGGTTTCCTTTTCCAGAAAGGATCATCGGCCTGTTCAAAAGAAAAGAGAAAGTTAATTGGAAAATAGTTTGTATGAACGGATTAAAAACATACAAAAGAGAGTAAGACTTATTGCAGTTAGCTTGTTCTTCTTGTAATACGGAGCCAGTCCGGTTTGGCTACATTCTTCCAAGGAGACATTGAGCATTTTCTTAGCAGACTCAATGACTTCTGATTCAGAAAGTTTGTCCTTGGAAAAACGTTGAGGATCATCCTGTTTACCAGAATATTTACACATCAGACTTGGGCGAGGACTCAGAGGAAGGATGCTCCAAGAAAGCCAGCAATGTACGAAATCAATCCCGGATAATCTGTTGGCCATAAAGGCCTTGAGCCTCGCAAGTTGAGAAGCAAATCGGGGCCGTTCTGTGGAGCTGAGGCGCTGCGGCAAAGGGTGATCATCAGGAATACGATGCTCACGATAACCCGGCAGTGGGTTTTCCCCTTCAGGTGAAGTGTCAAGGCAATAGAACCAAGATTTATTCCATTCCTTCGGGTGTGTGTGGAGAGCGGCATGAGGAAAGACTACATATCTCCTCTTTTGAATACTGACCCCGCCTAATTCTTGATGAGGACCGCCTGTAAATTCAGTTCGCCGGTTCAAATGAAAAAAATACCGGAACAAGTCGACTGATGGCTCTTCTTGCAGATACACCTCTGAGAAAACTTGAAAATTGCAGATGTTTGAAATAGAGTTTGGGCCTATGTCCTGAGGATGAAGCTGAAAAGCGGCAAGCACGTCCCGGAAGAACTTTGAACCGGGAGGAGTGAAGCCTCGAGCCATGTGGTCGAAGAAGACAATAACCTCTCCTTCTCTGGGAGCAGGGGGACACTCATTTCCTGGGGCCCGCCATTTCAGGACTGATTGAGGGCCCAAAGTGCCAATGGCAGCTGCATTAACTAAATCTTCTTCCGTGATGATGGAAGGGACCCATTTGCAAGAAACAAACTGTTTGGCAGCCATAGTAACAGAATGAAAGTGCTGAAAAGACGAAGTATAAAATCTGGATTATTCAAAGACAGATATATAAACCGGATCGCATATGCAAAGTCAGGCCGACGGTTTAGACAAGGGACTAATGGCATAGCTAACCCGGAAGTAAGCAGGGAACGCATTACTACCGGTTCAGAAATAACGAAAGAGAGGAGCTAAACCGTCGTGTTCGTTGTCGATACGTTACAAAAGAATATTTGACTGACTAAACCGGAGAATATTTTACAGATCTACAAGGGTGAAGAAACAAGTTTTTACAGATAGCTGAAGTAAAACAGATCTGAGCACCCAGGAAAAAGAAAAACAAATACAAGACTATTACAGGATTTGCTGCAAGGATCCTATACAGAGCGGATAAATCTAAAAGATTGAATCTAGAACGCCGAAATCTAAGCATACGGCAGCGGAACAGAGGCAAGTTTTAAGGACAAGATCTAAAGGCTAAAACTACTTCGAACTTGGTGCCTAGGACGAACAGATGAAGCTTTCTCCGAGGTTTAATGGTGGAGGCGCGAGAGGAACCCTAAAGCTATAGATTTACAGCAAGGAAGATAGAGTACCTGAAACAGCAAGAAGCGGCGGCGGAGTTTTTTCTAGTCGCACCCAGGTTGATGCAGCGGCCGGCGAAGGATAGCTTGACGGACGATGGCGGAGTTTTGAGCTCGGGCGAAGGAAGAAGAGGACGAGCGGAAGGAAGATGAGGAAGAGAGGTAGCAGTATTTATAAAGGGGCAGAGAACGAAACGGCAGGCGCGAGATTTGAGGAGGCAGAAGATTGGATAAAGATTCACTGTCGCCTCGATTCTCGGGATAGCCTTTAAACAAAGGTGATAAGACAGCTGCGCGCGTTAAATGCGGAAGTGATGTCACGGTCAAATTAAGTGATTTTTAAGGATGACGTCATGGCCGGTTTACAAAAATGAGAAGACACAAGAAAAGAAGATCACGCAAGACTGAGAAGATTGATGTGAACAAGTTCAAATCATTCTGGGGCCTAATGTCAGGGATATTACTAGCAGGTATAAACCGGCTAGTATAAACCAGATTATGGTAATTTAGTTGCATAATTATAAAACCCAGTAGGAGTTACGGCCCATGAAGGTTTAGGGCCTATGTGTAACATTATGATTTGTAAACCGCCTGATCATGTAACTTGAGAGATAAGGAAGAAAGAGCAGAGACCGAGGCGGACACAAGTATGAGCCGGCCTCGGGACTCTGTAAACCGGATCGGGCGTCGCCTGTATATAAAAGGACGACCCGGCGACGGTTCAAGGACAGGAAACAACCCGTCGAGACACAGGCAAGCGATCTGCTCCCTGTTCATCGACGCCCAAGCAATACCAAACCAAACTAGACGTAGGCTTTTACCTTCATCGAAGGGGCCAAACTAGTATAAACCCTCTGTGTCCTTTGTGTGCTTTTAACCCCTTCAAGCTAACCTATGCGATGGTTCCATCACTAAGTCCGTTAAACCGGACATCTGCCGTGTTAATTCCATGACACCCTCCCCCTAGTCCAATTCGGACTAGGCCTTGGTGGGGGCGCAACCTCCTCTCTCTCTTTCCCCTAAAGCCCAATAAGGCCCATATACTCCCCTGCGAATTCCCGTAACTCTCTGGTACTCCGAAAAATACACGAATCACTCGGAACTTTTCCGATGTCCGAATATAGTCGTCCAATATATCGATCTTTACGTCTCAACCATTTTGAGACTCCTCGTCATGTCCCCGATCTCATCCGGGACTCTGAACTACCTTCGGTACATCAATACACATAAACTCATAATACCGATTGTCATCAAACGTTAAGCATGCGGACCCTACGGGTTCGAGAACTATGTAGAAATGACCGAGACTCATCTCCGGTCAATAACCAATAGCGGAACCTGGATGCTCATATTGGCTCCTACATATTCTATGAAGATCTTTATCGGTCAAACCGCATAACAACATACGTTGTTCCCTTTGTCATCGGTATGTTACTTGCCCGAAATTCGATCGTTGGTATCTCAATACCTAGTTCAATCTCGTTACCGGCAAGTCTCTTTACTCGTTGCATAATACATCATCTCTTGACTAACTCATTAGTCATTTGCTTGCAAGGCTTATTATGACGTGTATTACCGAGAGGGCCCAGAGATACCTCTCCGACACTCGGAGTGACAAATCCTATTCTTGATCTATGTCAACATGATGAACACCGTCGGAGACACCTGTAGAGCATCTTTATAATCACCCAGTTACGTTGTGATGTTTGATAGCACACAAGGTGTTTCTCCGGTAATCGGGAGTTGCATAATCTCATAGTCATAGGAACATGTATAAGTCATGAAGAAAGCAATAGCAGTAAAACTAAACGATCATAGTGCTAAGCTAATGGATGGGTCTTGTACATCACATCATTCTCCTAATGATGTGATCCCGTTGATCAAATGACAACTCATGTCTATGGCTAGGAAACATAACCATCTTTGATCAATGAGCTAGTCTAGTAGAGGCATACTAGGGACACTCTGTCTTTTCTATGTATTCACACATGTACTAAGTTTCCGGTTAATACTATTCTAGCATGAATAATCAACATTTATCATGATATAAGGAAATAAATAATAACTCTATTATTGCCTCTAGGGCATATTTCCTTCAGGACATCCACGCGCGCTCCTCCTCCGCCGCCCGCCTCGTCGCGCCGATGTGTAATTTTTTCCACGCACGACGGGTATACGAAAGATCAGTCGGAAGCTGAAAGCTTTTGCTGTAGTGGACATTGAATACGAACGCTGCACCCTTCGGTGACTGTCTGTTCATTTCATCTCCCTTGTTCTCTTCAGCTCCCGGCGCAGCCTCTCACCTCCTTCTCTTGCGCCTATATAAGGGAGGTCGCTCCTCTGAGAGAGACGCACCAGAACTACTCCTTCCTCTCGCCACCGGTTCCATCTCTGCGCCTATATAAGGGAGGTCGCTCCTCTCAGAGAGACGCACCAGAACTACTCCTTCCTCTCGGCACCAGTTCCATCTCCATGCTACTGTTGTCTTCCTCATCCCAGCTTGCGGCATGCACCGTAGGTTGGGACAATAGGCCTCCGAAACCACAACTTTTGAGTCCTGTACGGGAGAAGGGTGATAAGGTTTTTGGGGAGTGCTCAGCGCGACTACTGACTGATTCATCACGGTCGATCCGGTCGGCGACGACTACTTCCCCGATGACGAATTCTCCCCCGACGCCGACAACCTCTTCGACGACATGGCCGGCGAGGACACCGCACCCAAGAACGGGGCTTCTGTCGCTGCTACGTACGTCTCCATGATCTCTCTGTTTAAGATCATGCAACCGTTTCTTGCTCTAGTTTATCTTGTTCTATTCTCTGTTCTACATGAGTTCTGTTCTAGTTCACATGTACAAATGATATTTTCTATCACTCTGCTAGATTACATGACTTGCTCCATCTCTATTATATTAGTCATATTTTATCTAATATTTCTGTTCATAAAATCATATGGTAAATTTCTCATATTTCCAACAATCCGAAAACCTTATTATAGACAATTTACCCCAAGTGGTTTTGCTGCTTCCATTAGACCTCCTGTGTTCGGGGGTATCCACTATAAGGGGTGGCGCGTGAGAGCGGTCTTATGGTTTCAAACCATGAGTTGCTATGACGCCACTCTTGGCAAACCTAAAGGAGATTATGATGCTCAACAGGAACAAGCTTTTCTGAAAATGGATACCCTGTTTAGGGCTGCTCTCTTGAGTGTTCTTGGTGAGAACATAATTGATGCTTATGCGTCAATTGATAATGGAAAAGATATGTGGGACGCACTCGATGCCAAGTTTGGGATCTCGGATGCCGGCACTGAGCTGTACATCATGGAGCAATTCTATGATTACAGGATGACTGAAGAGCGCTCCGTGGTTGAGCAAACTCATGAGATACAGTCATTTGCTAGAGAACTTGAGCACTTCAATTGCATGCTATCGGACAAGTTTTGAAGGAAATATGCCCTAGAGGCAATAATAAAGATGTTATTTGTATTTCCTTATATCATGATAAATGTCTATTATTCATGCTAGAATTGTGTTAACCGGAAACTTAGTACATGTGTGAATACATAGAGAAAACAGTATGTCCCTAGTATGCCTCTACTAGATGGTTATGTTTCCTAGCCATAGACATGAATTGTCATTTGATCAACGGGATCACATCATTAGGAGAATGATGTGATGGACAAGACCCATTCGTTAGCTTAGCACTATGATCGTTTAGTTTTACTGCTATTGCTTTGATCATGACTTATACATGTTCCTATGACTATGAGATTATGCAACTCCCGAATACCGGAGGAACACCTTGTGTGCTATCAAACGTCACAATGTAACTGGGTGATTATAAAGATGCTCTACAGGTGTTTCCGAAAGTGTTCGTGGTGTTGGCATAGATCAAGAATAGGATTTGTCACTCCGAGTGTCGGAGAGGTATCTCTAGGCCCTCTCGGTAATACACATCATAATAAGCCTTGCAAGAAAATGACTAATGAGTTAGTCACGGGATGATGCATTACGAAACGAGTAAATAGACTTGCCGGTAACGAGATTGAACTAGGTATTGAGATATCGACGATCGAATCTCGGGCAAGTAACATACCGATGACAAAAGGAACACCGTATGTTGTTATGCGGTTTGACCGATAAAGATCTTCGTAGAATATGTAGGAGCCAATATGAGCATCCAGGTTCCGCTATTGGTTATTGACCAGAGATGAGTCTCGGTCATGTCTACATAGTTCTCTAACCCGTAGGGTCCGGACGCTTAACGTTTGATGATGATCGGTATTATGAGTTTATGAGTTTTGATGTACTGAAGGTAGTTCGGAGTCCCGGATGAGATCACGAACATCACGAGGAGTCTTGGAGGGGGCCCAGCGCCCCTTTCCTTCCCCCTCTCCCTCTCCTTCCTTCCCCCCTTCTCCCTCTTGGTGATTCCTACTAGGAATAGGATTGCAATCCTATTCCTAGTAGGATTGCTCCTCCTAGGCACACCAATAGGGGCCGGCCGGCCTCCCCCTTGCTCCTTTATATACGGGGGCAGGGGCACCCTAGAGCACACAAGTTGATCTCTCCAGCCGTGTGCGGTGCCCCCCTCCACAGAAACACACCTCGGTCATACCGTTGCAGTGCTTAGGCGAAGCCCTGCGTCGGTAACTTCATCATATCCGTCGCCACGCCGTCGTGCTCACAAAACTCTCCCGTGAAGCTCAACTGGATCAAGAGCTCGTGGGACGTCATCAAGCTGAACGTGTGCTGAACGTTTGGTGCTTGATTGGTTGAATCATGAAGAAGTTCGACTACATCAACCGCGTCACTTGACGCTTCCGCTTTCGGTCTACAAGGGTACGTAGACACACTCTCCCCCTCGTTGATATGCATCTGGTAGATAGATCTTGCGTGATCGTAGGAAAATTTTAAAATACTACGTTCCCTAACAGTGGTATCAGAGCCAGGTCTATGCGTAGATGATATGCACAAGTAGAACACAAGTGAGTTGTGGACGATACTAGTCATGCTGCTTACCAGCATGTCATACTTTGGTTCGGCGGTATTGTGAGATGAAGCAGCCCGGACCGACATTACGTGTACGCTTATGCGAGACTGGTTTCACCGTTATGAGCACTTGTTGCTTAAAGGTGACTGGCGAGTGTCTGTCTCTCTCACTTTAGCTGAATCGAGTGTGGCTGTGCACGGTCCTTGTGAAGGTTAAAACAACACATACTTGACGAAACATCGTTGTGGTTTTATATGCGTAGGTAAGAACGGTTCTTGCTAAGCCCGTAGCAGCCACGTAAAACTTGCAACAACAAAGTAGAGGACGTCTAACTTGTTTTTGCAGGGCATGTTGTGATGTGATATGGTCAAGACATGATGAGTTATACGGTTTTGTATGAGATGATCATGTTTTGTAAAGTTATCGGCAACTGGCAGGAGCCATATGGTTGTCGCTTTATTGTATGAAATGCAATCGCCATGTAATTGCTTTACTTTATCACTAAACGGTAGCGATAGTCGTAGAAGCAATAGTTGGCGAGACGACAACGATGCTACGATGGAGATCAAGGTGTCGCGCCGATGACGAAGGCGATCATGACGGTGCTTTGAAGATGGAGATCAAAAGCACAAGATGATGATGGCCATATTATGTCACATATTTTGATTGCATGTGATGTTTATCTTATTATGCTTCTTATTTTGCTTAGTACGGCGGTAGCATTATAAGATGATCCCTTACAAAATTTCAAGGTATAAGTGTTCTCCCTGAGTATGCACCGTTGTGAAAGTTCGTCGTGCCGAGACACCATGTGATGATCGGGTGTGATAAGCTCTACGTTCAAATACAACGGGTGTAAGCCAGTTTTGCACATGCAGAATACTCGGGTTAAACTTGACGAGCCTAGCATATGCAGATATGGCCTCGGAACACTGGAGGCCGAAAGGTCGAGCGTGAATCATATAGTAGATATGATCAACATAAGATGTTCACCATTGAAACTGCTCCATCTCACGTGATGATCGGACATGGTTTAGTTGATTTGGATCACGTGATCATTTAGATGACCGGAGGGATGTCTATCTAAGTGGGAGTTCTTTAAGTAATATGATTAATTGAACTTTAAATTTATCATGAACTTAGTCCTGATAGTTTTTGCATATCTATGTTGTTGTAGATCAATGGCCCGTGCTACCGTTCCTTTGAACTTTAATGCATTCCTAGAGAAAGCTAAGTTGAAAGATGATGGTAGCAATTACACGGACTGGGTACGTAACTTGAGGATTATCCTCATTGCTGCACAAAAGAATTATGTCCTTGAAGCACCGCTAGGTGACAAGCCCCCTCCCGCTAATGTGGACGCTTTGAACGTCTGGCAGACGTGGTCTGATGACTACACGATAGTTCAGTGTGCCATGCTCTATGGCTTAGAACCGGGACTTCAACGACATTTTGAACATCATGGACCATATGAGATGTTCCAGGAGTTGAAGTTAATATTTCAAGCAAATGCTCGAATTGAGAAATATGAGATTTCCAATAAGTTCTATAGCTGCAAGATGGAGGAGAATAGTCCTATCAGTGAATAATGGTTGTTGCGAGACGGTTATTCATTTAAATCAGAGAATAATGGTTGTTCTATTTTTATGAATAATATCTTTTATGGTCATGCACCCTTAAAGAGTGGTCTATTCTTGTTGGATCTCAATTGTAGTGATACACATATTCATAATATTGAAACCAAAAGATGCATGGTTAATAATGATAGTGCAACTTATTTGTGACACTGCCGTTTAGGTCATATTGGTGTAAAGCGCATGAAGAAACTCCATAGTGATGGACTTTTGGAATCACTTGATTATGAATCACTTGGTGCTTGCGAAGCATGCCTCATGGGCAAGATGGCTAAAACTCCATTCTCCGGAACAATGGAGCGAGCAACAGATTTGTTGGAGATCATACATACAGATGTATGTGGACCAATGAGTGTTGAAGCTCGCGGCGGGTATCGTTATTTTCTGACCTTCACTAATGATTTGAGCAGATATGGGTATATCTACTTAATGAAACACAAGTCTGAAACATTAGAAAAGTTCAAAGAATTTCAGAGTGAACTAGAAAATCATCGTAACAAGAAAATAAAGTTTCTACAATCTGATCGTGGAGGTGAATATTTGAGTTACAAGTTTGGTCTTCATTCGAGACAATGTGGAATAGTTTCACAACTCACGCCACCCGGAACACCACAGCGTAATGGTGTGTCCGAACGTCGTAACCGTAATTTATTGGATATGGTGCAGTATATGATGTCTCTTACCGATTTACCACTATCATTTTGGGGTTATGCTTTAGAGACAGCTGCATTCACATTAAATAGGGCACCATCTAAATCCGTTGAGACGACGCCTTATGAACTGTGATATGGCAACAAACCAAAGTTGTCGTTTCTTAAAGTTTGGGGCTGCGATGCTTATGTGAAAAAGCTTCAACCTGATAAGCTCGAACCCAAGTCGGAGAAATGTGTCTTCATAGGATACCCAAAAGAGACTGTTGGGTACACCTTCTATCACAGATCTGAAGGCAAAATATTCGTTGCGAAGAATGGATCCATTCTAGAGAAGGAGTTTCTCTCGAAAGAAGTGAGTGGGAGAAAAGTGGAACTTGATGAGGTAATTGTACCTTCTTCCGAATTGGAAAGTAGTACATCACAAAAACTAGTTCCCGTGATTCCTACACCAATTTGTGAGGAAGCTAATGATGATGATCATGAAACTTCAGATCAAGTTTCTACTGAACTTCGTAGATCAACCAGAGTACGTTCCGCACCTGAGTGGTACGGCAACCCAGTTCTGGAAGTCATGTTACTAGACCATGATGAACCTACGAACTATGAGGAAGCGATGATGGGCCCAGATTCCGCAAAATGGCTTGAGGCCATGAAATCTGAGATGGGATCCATGTATGAGAACAAAGTGTGGACTTTGGTTGACTTGCCCGATGATCGGCAAGCCATTGAAAATAAATGGATCTTCAGGAGGAAGACCGACGCAGACGGAAATGTTACTGTTTACGAAGCTCAACTTGTTGCGAAAGGGTTTTGTCAAGTTCAAGGAGTTGAGTACGATGAGACTTTCTCACCCGTAGCGATGCTTAAGTCTGTCCGAATCATGTTAGCGATTGCCGCATTTTATGATTATGAAATCTGGCAAATGGATGTCAAAACTGCATTCCTGAATAGATATCTCAAAGAAGAGTTGTATATGATGCAACCAGAGGGTTTTGTCGATCCAAAAGATGCTAACAAAGTGTGCAAGCTCCAGCGATCCATATATGGACTGGTGCAAGCATCTCGGAGTTGGAATATACGCTTTGATGAGGTGATCAAAGCATATGGTTTTATACAGACTTTTGGAGAAGCTGTATTTACAAAAAAGTGAATGGGAGCTCTGTAGCATTTCTGATATTATATGTGGATGACATATTGTTGATTGTAAATGATATAGAATTTCTGGATAGCATAAAAGGATACTTGAATGAGAATTTTTCAATGAAAGACCTCGGTGAAGCTGCTTACGTATTAGGCATCAAGATCTATAGAGATAGATCAAGACGCTTAATTGGACTTTCACAAAGCACATACCTTGATAAAGTTTTGAAGAAGTTCAAAATGAATCAGTCAAAGAAAGGGTTCTTGCCTGTGTTACAAGGTGTGAAGTTGAGTAAGACTCAATGTCCGACCACTGCAGAAGATAGAAAGAAAATGAAAGTCATTCCCTATGCCTCGGCCATAGGATCTATCATGTATGCAATGCTGTGTACCAGACCTGATGTGTGCCTTTCTATAAGTCTAGCAGGGAGGTACCAAAGTAATCCAGGATTGGATCACTGGACAGCGGTCAAGAACATCCTGAAGTACCTGAAAAGGATAAAGGATATGTTTCTCGTGTATGGAGGTGACAAAGAGCTCGTTGTAAACGGTTACGTAGATTCTAGCTTTGACACTGATCCGGATGACTCTAAGTCACAAACCGAATATGTAGTTTTATTAAACGGTGGAGCTGTCAGTTGGTGCAGTTCCAAGGAGAGCATCGTGGCGGGATCTACCTATGAAGCGGAATACATAGCTGCTTCGGAAGTAGCAAATGAAGGAGTCTGGATGAAGGAGTTTATATCTGATCTTGGTGTTATACCTAGTGCATCGGGTCCAATGAAAATCTTTTGTGACAACACTGGAGCAATATCCTTGGCGAAGGAATCTCTAACGCCCCGATAATTTGGCTATAGTAAATTCGCTAATGATGCCACGTCACTTCGATTACTGTTGTTAATCTCGCGTTAGTTCGAAACCGATTAAAATTCAAATTCAAAATGTGGCAAATAATAAAAGTTTTCAAAATATTAAATAAAAATGTTCGGTGTGTGACAAATATTGCTTTGGTAATTATAGTAAAGAAAACATAATTTTACAAAGTGCCTAAGTGCTTTAAACTAAATAAAACAGAAAAGAGAAATAAAAAAATAAAAATAAACAAAAACAAAAACAAAAGAAAGAAAAAAAAGGACACCCCAGGCCAACTGGGCCTTGGCCCAGCTGGCCATCGGGCCAACCAGGCCAGCCCACCTGGCCCAACCGGCCGT
>LR738711.1:721101661-721111680 GCA_902687465.1 Secale cereale | reverse complement strand
CTCTCCCTCAATACGATCTAGATCGGGCACGAACCACCCCGTCGCTCATCGTCGCGCCGTTGCGGCCAGCTCGTCCGACGCCGCCCCACCGCTGGACCTCGCCGGAGGCCACCTCGCGGACACCATCACCGGTCTGCCTCCCCGTCGCAGGTTCGTCTCCGACCTCCTCCCCGCGCCACATTGCCCCGATCCCTGCACCCCGCTGTGAGCCCCAACTCCTCCTCTCATCCTCTGTCGCACGCCATGCCCCGCGCCACCGAGCTCCGCCGGAGCCGTGCCTGCTGTCGCTGCTGCTCACCTGCGCACCAGCCACACCCGGCATCCCCTGCACGCCTCGCGCGCGCTGGCCTCGCCCCGCTCCGGCCCCTCCTGCTCCTCGCACCCTCGCACGCGCACGTCCGCCCCACGCGCGCTCACCCAACTGGCCGTGCCCGACTGCGCCTACCGCCTACCCCGCCGCGGCTTTCGCCCTGCTCCGGCCGCGCGCCTCGCCTCTACCGCTGCTTGCCGCAGCCTCGCCCCCTCGGTGCTGTCCGCGACTTGCGCGCTCGGCTCCGCCTTCGCGGCTCCCCGTGCGCCCGCTCGCCCCCGCTGGCCCTCTTCCAGCGCACCCTCGCCACGGTCGCGCATGGCCGCGGATCTGCTCCGCCACCCGCATGCCGCCGTGGCCCCCACTCCCCTGCTGGCGTGCCGCCCCGACCTCTTCTCCCTCTTACGGTGCCGTCCTCCACGGGGCCGCCCTGCTACTCTACAGCGCCCCACCGCCACTCGGTGGTGGCTGCGCGCGCCACGCCGCTGCCCCGGTGGGTGCCTTGCCCCGCAGCGCCCTAACTGGGGCGGGCTGGCGCCTGTCGCGGCTGCGCCCGTTAACGCACGCCCGCCCCGTTAAGCCCCTAGGGCCTATGACGAACGGGGCCCACGCCCAGAACGGTTTAATAAAAAAAGAATTAAATAAAAATAAATAATAATAATATGATTAATTAATTAAGATAATTAATTAACTTAATTAATCCTATTAATTAATCTAAATTCAGCCTAGTTAATTAACCTAATCACTTTAATAAATTTAACTAAACCTGTTTAGTGAACTAAGTCAATGACCAGTGGGACCCACACGTCAGCGACCCAGTCAACACCTCTGTTGACTGCTGATGTCATGCTGACATCATCATGATGTCAGCATACACTATTCTGGATAATGTTGATTTATTTAATAATTAATAAATTAGAAAATGATTTAAAACTTTAAAAATTAATATAAAATAATCCGTAACTCAGATGAAAATATTTTATATATGAAAGTTGCTCAGAATTTCGAGACGAATCCGAATATGCAGACCGTTTGTCAACCACACGTCCCTAGCATACCGAACCTGCAACTTTCCCCTTCCGTTTCATCCGCCCGAAATCGCGAAACACTGGGAATACTTTCCCGGATGTTTCCCCCCTTTGCCAGTATCACCCGGTACTGCGTTAGGGCACACGTAGCATCGTTACATGTCATGTCATGCACCGTCATGCATCTGTTTGCATTGTATTCATTGTTTCTTCCCCTCTTCTCTCCGGTAGACTCTCTCCGGTAGACTACGAGACCGACGCTGCTGCTGCCTCGATCGACTACGGTGTTGACGACCCCACCTTGGCTGTCGAGCTTCCAGGCAAGCCCCCCCCCTTGATCGACCTGATATTGCCTATTCTTCTCTCTACTGCTTGCATTTGAGTAGTGTAGCATGTTACTACTTTCGATAATCCTATTCTGCTGCATAGCCTGTCATTGGTGCTACAACTGTTGATACTTTACCTGCAATCCTAGATGCTTAGTATAGGATGCTAATATTCCATCAGTGGCCCTACACCCTTGTCCATCTGCCCTGCTATTCTATCGGGCCGTGATCACTTGGGTGTGATCACGGGTATATACTACATACACTTATACATGATACATGTTGTGACTAAAGTTGGGTCAGCTCGTTGAGTACCCGCGGTTGAATCATGGATTTGGGGCTGAAAGGACATACTTTCCCGACGGCCCTCTATGTGGATCTTTGTGGCGGAGCGACAGGGCAGGTTGAGACACCCAGTCGAGAGGTGGCCTGGCCCTGGTCGTTGTTCGCGATTATTTCATAATAACACGCTTAACGAGTTTGGATATTTGATTTGAGTCTGGTCGTTGGCCTATACGCACTAACCAGCTGCATGGGAATAGTTATGGGCACTCGACGTCGTGGTATCAGCCGAAGCCTTCTTGAGGTCAGTGGCTTGCGCGCGCCGGGTTGGACCGCGTAACGTAACTTCCTTAGTAATGGACATTGTTAGGTCTGCTCACCGGCCGCCCTCGCAACGTGCAGGTGTGCATTGGGCGATGGGCCCAGGCCCCTGTGTGCTTAGGACTTAGACCGGCGTGCTGACCTCTCTGTTGTGCTTAGGTAGGGCTGCGACGTGTTGATCTTCCGAGGCCGGGCATGACCCTAGAAAGTGTGTCCGGCCAAATGGGATCAAGCGTGCTGGGTTATGTGGTGCACCCCTGCAAGGAAGTTAATCTATTCGAATAGCCGTGTCCCTCGGTAAAAGGACGACCGGAGTTGTATTCCGACCTCATGACAACTAGAATCGGATACTTGATAAAACACACCCAGATGAGTTCCAGATATAACTCGGCGGTTGCTCTCTCACAGGGTGATGTGCGGGAGGATCGCCGAGTAGGATTATGCTATTCAATGTTACTCGATGAACTTACCATCTATTCTCTTCTTCTGCTGCAAGATGGAGGCTGCTAGAAGCGCAGTCTTCGTTTGGATTAGCTATCCCCCTCTTATTCTGGCTTGCTGCAGTTCAGTCCACCGATATTACCCATATCTTCGTTACCATTGCATATGTAGTATAGATCCTTGCTTGCGAGTACTTTGCATGAGTACTCACGGTTGCTTTGCTACCCCTTTTCCCCCTTCTGTTCCTTGTTCTCGGATGATGCAACCAGATGGTGGAGTGCAGGAGCCAGACACCACCTACGACGACTCCTACTACACCGGAGGCGCCTACTACTACGTGCAGTCTGCCGACGACGACCATGAGTAGTTTAGGAGGATCCCAGGTAGGAGGCCTGCTCCTCTTTCGATATGTATCCCAGTTTGTGCTAGCCATCTTATGGCACCTTGTTTAACTTTATGTCTGTACTCAGATATTTGTTGCTTCCGCTGACTTGTCTATGATCGAGCACTTGTATTCGAGCCCTCGAGGCCCCTGGCTTGTAATATGAAGCTTGTATGACTTATTTTACTTTTAGAGTTGTGTTGTGATATCTACCAGTGAGTCCCTGATCTTGGCCGTACACATTTGCGTGCATGATTAGTGTACGGACAAAACGGGGGCGTCACAAGTTGGTATCAGAGCCGACTGCCTGTAGGAATCCCCCTTCCACACTCCTTTGCCGAAGCCGAGTCTAGGCATTGCAAAACTTTTACTAACATGGCTGTGTGGCTTACGGGCCCATGTCGCCATTTGGGTGGTACTAGGTTCTTTTACTCCTCGATCTTTACTCCGGGACTCTGAACACTCTCCTATTTTGGGTAAAATGGTTTTACTAACTCTAACATTAGGATCCCCGAGACCCCCCACCCCAAAGTTGGATAAGCCATATTTATTGCTTAGAATAGTATTTTGCATAATCCCCACACTGTCATTTGACTCATTTGAAACATTTTTGTTTTCAGATGGAACCCACGAGGCAGGTCATGCGCCACACGCAGGCCATTGGTGCCTCGGGATCACCTGCTGTGCTAGCTGATATGATGACCTATCTGGGTTATCGCTGGCACCCTGAGTATACCGTGTACGAACAGTACAAGGACTTTAACCAGGAGCAGTATCGTGCCATCGTCCGCCTCTACTCTCGTGCAAAGAACTCCTCTACTGTGCTGCACACCGCTCATGGTGTTGGAGTGACCGTCGATATGGCAGTTCACGATGCTGCTTACGCTGCTCTGACATGCCTTCGTGGAGAGTATCGGGCGTTGGACACTTCCCCTTTTAGGCACATTGCTATCGCCTCCGACGATGGAGCGGAGGGATACTACACTGCTGCCTACTGCACCATCACCCGAGAGCCTTTCCATCATCAGAACCTTCTTCTGCATGCTGATGGGCTGGATCGAGCTAACTGAGCTCTTCGCCACGAGTTGTACACCACCCGTCAGCACCTGTACCGTGCCTTGACGTTGTTGCACCCCTCTGTCCTATCTAGACAGCTGCCGCCTACTGTGATCTACCCAGCTAGGACCGTGATGCCTCCTGGTGTTGGTTGGCCAGATGTGGGAGGCGACACTCCCGCACTTGGTCCTCTGTTTCCACCTGGACGTCGGGTTCTGTATCAGAGTATCCACGGCCCCCAGGTTGATGGCGTGGAGGACTTTTCGTTGCAGCACTGCCAGCTGTCAGGCTACCTCTACCTCCACAGTTCCGCCTGGGACTGATGTTGTCTTACTTATTAATACTAGATGCATTCGCCGCGAGCCTGCGTGCCGCCTATGATGTCCTTAGTTTATGTTCTGAACTCTGTGTACTAAACTCTATGCGTGCACCCCTTTTGTAATATATGCCGACTACTATGTGGTATTTTACGTGCTCCTTTCATTATGCATGCTTCATTCATAAATGATTCTTGTGTTTGCTAATTTCTCAATGTTGAACTACCCCTGTTATATATTAGCAGGATGGTTAGACCAGCTGGCCGTGGTCCTGGTGGCAACGCCCCACCACCGCCTGAATACATGGCCGGTATGATCCAACAGTTTGAGCTGAACCGCCAGTTCATGGAGACTGTCATGGCTCAGTTCCCTCGCCCCAACATGGATCAGCAGCATGGCGCAATGACACTGAATGACTTTGCTCGCCTCAACCCATCCGTCTACCGTAGCTCAACCCAGCCTCTTGATGCTGATGAGTGGCTCTGTGACATTGCCTTTGAAATGGAGTCTGCTGGAGTTGCCGCTACCAACTATGTCACCTTTGCGGCATACTATCTGAAGGGTCCCGCTGCTCAATGGTGGGACAGCCACAGGTGTACACTGCCTGCTGGAACAATCATCACTTGGCCGGAATTCCAAGCTGCCTTTCGTGCCCGCTTCATTCCTCAGGGAATCATGGATAGGAAGAAGCGTGAGTTCCACAACCTCACCCAGGGCAACAAGACCGTGGATGCTTATCAGCGGGAGTTTCTGGACTTATCCCCCTATGCTGAAGAAGACATTGCCAGTGATGCTCGCAGACAGGAAAAGTTCTGTGACGGACTTCAAGCTGACATCAAGCTCGCACTTCTTGTGCATGACTTTGGAGATTTCGCCACCTTGGTGAACAAAGCCATCCTGGTTGAAACTGGTCTACAGGAACACCAGAGCACTCTCAGGCGCAACCGTGAACCGGGCTCATCCTCGGGCCCTCCCTCATAGAAGCGTAGGGTCTGGATTCCCAACAATGTGTATCGTCCAGCTGCACCTGCTCCAAGGCCATCCTATGCTGCACCTCGTCTGTCTCCACCACCTAGGCAGCCAAGACTTCCAGCTGCACCACTCCCAGCTCCTACTTCTGCCCCCAATGATGGTCTGTGCTACAAGTGTGGTCAACCAGGGCACCTTGCCAGGAACTGCTTCTAGAATCAAAACCAGCTTGCACTGCCTACATCTGGTCGTGGGAACAATCAGCCCCGCAACAACAATGCCAAGCCTTATGGTCGTGCTTAGGGCAACTATGTTGATCTCAATGAAGCTCAAGACCAACCTGCTACTGTGATGGGTACTCTCCTTGTTAATTCAGTACCTGCATCTGTTTTATTTGATTTAGGAGCATCGCATTCATTCATATCAGAAGATTTTGCATACAAGCATGGCATTAGAAGTGAGGACATGAAAACTTCGGTATTAGTACACACCCCTACGGGCCAATGTCGAACCTCCATGGTTTGCCACGACGTCCTCGTTGAAATCGATGGACTGGAATTCTATGCCTCTCCCATCATACTCAGGTCTTGTAACATTGACCTCATCCTGGGAATGGATTGGCTGAAAGCGCATACTGCTTCTATCGCTTGTGGCACAAAAACCGTCCACCTATTACACCCTTCTAATGAGATAGTAAGCTATCAAGCTTGTCTGGTTCAAAATGTTGAAGCACGTCTTTATGCATTGAATGCATTGAACGCTTCACCACTCAAGGGCATTGAAAACATTCCCATCGTATGCGACTTCTAGGACGTCTTTCCTGAGGAACTTCTAGGGATTCCCCCTGCTAGAGCTGTTGAGTTCATCATCGACTTGAAACCAGGCACCACCCCTATAGCCAAACAACCGTACAAGATGCCGCCTCATGAACTAATTGAGCTTAAGGAGGAAATCGACAAATCTCTTGCTAGTGGTTTTATTCGCCCGAGTTGCTCTCCTTGGGGAGCACCTTCCCTCTTTGTGAGGAAGAAGGATGGGACAAACCGATTGGTCCAAGATTACCGTCCTATCAACCAAGCAACTATTCAGAACAAATATCCGATTCCTCGGATCAATGATCTGTATGATCAACTGGCTGGTTCATCAGTGTTCTCTAAACTCGACTTGAGGTTGGGTTACCACCAGATCCGTGTTCGTGAAGAGGATATTCCAAAGACCGCCTTTGTAACTCGATATGGTTCGTTCGAGTACACCGTCATGTCATTCGGCTTGACAAATGCTCCAGCTACATTCTCTCGACTGATGAATTATATATTCATGGAATCAATGTTGAGGATATCGCTTATCATTATCGTCTCGGTCAGCTAAGTATTAGAGATTAATCGGAATTCGGCTGATTAATCGATTTTATCGGTCGACTATTAATCGGAAAATTTGTTTCAAATCTCAGGTTCCCAACACTAAAATACGCTATATTCAACACCAAAACAATATTTCACAGAAGTGTTACCTTGATTTCTAGCCTTTGAATCCTCGTATAATGGCAAACAAAATAGGACAATAGTGCAGATTCCGTAACAAGGTCCACAAAACATAAATAAACATAGTTTTTGCAAACATTGTGTTACGAATAGGTCCGATTTATCGGTAGATTCCGGATAAATCGCTTATCAGAACATAACTCGGTCCAAAAGATAAACGACAAAGATAAGGCATAATCTTATCGGTCACCCCCCGATTAGCGATAAATCGGAAGATTAATCGGTGAATCGGAAGATTTCTTGAACAGTGCATGGAATACCTCGACAAATTCTTTGTGGTTTATCTGGATGATATCCTTGTATTTTCCAAGAATAAGGAAGAGCATGCTGAACATCTTCGCCTTGTATTAGAAAAGCTTCGAGAGCATCAACTTTATGCTAAGTTTTCCAAGTGCGAGTTCTGGCTTCCTGAAGTAACCTACCTTGGGCATGTCATCTCCAAGGATGGTATTGCCGTCAACCCTGAACGAGTTCAGGCCATTCTCGATTGGACTCCTCCGAAGAATGTCAAGCATGTCAGAAGTTTTCTCGGTCTCGCCAGCTATTGCCGTCGATTCCTCGAGAACTTCTCTAAGATCGCCAAGCCTCTAACTGGTCTACTTCACAAGGGCGTCAAGTTCGACTGGATAGACAAATGCCAGGAAAGTTTTCACGCGCTCAAGGACAAGCTGACTTCTGCTCCAGTGCTTGCTCCACCTGATACTAAGAAGGACTTCGTCATATACTGTGACGCTTCCCGTCAAGGATTAGGCTATGTCCTAATGCAAGAGCGCAGAGTAATTGCTTATGCCTCTCGTCAATTGCGCCCTCATGAAGAAAACTACCCAGTTCCCGACCTTGATCTTGTTGCTATCATATATGCTCTAAAACAGTGGCGACATTACCTTCTCGGTAATCGTTGCGAGATATTCACCGACCACCAAAGTCTGAAGTACTTGTTTACTCAACCAGACCTGAACCTCCGTCAACAGAGATGGATGGAGATCATAGCAGATTTCGACTTGGGTATTTCCTATACCCCGGGCAAGGCTAATGTGATGGCTGATGCCTTAAGCCGCAAGTCATATTGTAACCACCTCCAGGTTCACAAGGTTCAGTCCTCGCTTGTTGAAGAATTCAGAAAGCTGAAACCCCATATTGTTCCTCCTGGAGCACTTGCTCCCCCTCCCTCAGAGTCCCGCCAGATGAATCTTCGTGTTGTTCCTCAGGGTTCTCTAAATACCCTGGCTGTCGAACCAGATCTTGTGGGCGATATCAAGACTATTCAACTTTATGACTCTGAAGTCGAGAAGATTAAACGCTATCTCAAAAGGTGAAAGCCCTCATTTTTCACTATTGCCGATGATGGGGCCTTGTACTTCAAAGGCCGCTTAGTGGTACCATGTGCGAAGAAAAACCTAGATATGGCTACAAGGGTTATGAAAGAAGCTCATGATACACCTTTGTCTATTCATCCCAGTAGTACCAAGATGTACCAAGACATTCGTCAGAGATTCTAGTGGTCTAATATGAAGCAAGACATTGCTCGTTATGTTGCTGAGTGTGACGTTTGCCGTCGTATCAAAGCAGAACATCAAAGGTCTGCTGGAACTTTGCAACCTATCTCTATTCCTGAATGGAAATGGGACCATGTTGAGATGGACTTCGTCACAGGATTTCCCAAATCGCAGAGAGGTAATGATGCCATTCTTGTCGTCATTGACCGGCTTTCTAAGGTTGCACATTTTCTGGCTGTCAAAGAAACGATTACTGCTAGTCAGCTGGCAACTCTCTACATGTCCAGAATTGTTTCACTTCATGGTATTCCACTGGTTATCAGTTCAAACCGTGGCAGTTTATTCACTTCAAGATTCTGGGAAAGTTTCCAAGAAGCTATGGGAACACATCTGTCATTCAGTACTGCCTTTCATCCTCAGTCGCAAGGGCAAGTTGAACGTGTCAACCAAGTTCTCAAAGACATGCTTCGAGCTTGTGTTATTTCCTTCGGCAAGAAATAGGAGGAATCTCTCCCGAATGCTGAGTTCTCTTATAATAATAGCTATCAAGCTAGTCTGTAGATGGTTCCCTTCGAAGTGTTATATGGACGAAAGTGCCGAACCCCTCTGAACTGGTCAGAAACTGGGGAACGTTCACTCTTCGGTCCGGATATTATTCAACACGCTGAAGAGCAAGTCCGCGTCATTCGCGAGAATCTGAAGACTGCTCAGTCACGTCAGAAAAGTCAGTATGACCGTCATCATCAAGACATGGTCTATCAACCTAGCGAAAAGGCTTATCTTCGAGTTACACCAATGAAGGGTGCTCACCGCTTCGGGATCAAGGGAAGTTAGCTCCTCGCTATATTGGTCCATTCACTATTCTTGAAAGGCATGGAAAGGTGGCATATCAACTGGAGCTGCCACCGAACCTTTCATAGGTTCACGATGTGTTCCACGTGTCTCAACTCTGCCGCTGCTTCAAGGACTAGTTCGAGCAGTGGACCACGAAGTGCTCGAGTTGCAACAAGACCTCTCCTATAAAGAGCATCCGGTCCGCATTCTTGACCAAGCTGAACGTCGCACACGTCAGAAGGCGATCAAGTTCCTCAAAGTCAAGTGGTCGCATCACTCTGAAGACGAAGCCATTTGGGAAAGCGAGGATCGTCTTCGTGAAGAGTACCCCGCACTGTTTCCTTCTACCTCCTAAAACTCGGGACGAGATTTCTTGTAGTGGAGGAGAATTGTAACGCCCGGATAATTAGGCTACAGTAAAACTTTGCTAATGATGCCACATCACTTCGATTACTGTTGTTAATCTCGCGTTAGTTCGAAACCGATTAAAATTCATTTTCAAAATGTGGCAAATAATAAAAAGTTTTCGAAATATTAAATAAAAATGTTCGGTGTGTGACAAATATTGCTTTGGTAATTATAGTAAAGAAAACATAATTTTACAAAGTGCCTAAGTGCTTTAAACTAAATAAAACAGAAAAGAGAAATAAATAAAAGAAAAGAAAAACAAACAAAACAAAAAGAAAAGAAAGAAAAAAAGGAACCCCCCAGGCCCA